>JAYEVI010000089.1:152500-400000 GCA_036346575.1 Dendrocalamus sinicus | reverse complement strand
GTCTTCATCACCCACTTCCTCGCCCACATGTTCTCCCGCAGAAGGGTCTTCATGACCGCCGCCACTTCATCTCCACCAATGCATCCGAACCAACCATGGTCGATGATTCGCCTCTCCACGAACTCGACATACACCATTGGCCTCCCATATATGGCAAAGATCGGGGTTGCGCACGACCTCCATGTAGTTCGCCCATGAGGCGCCATTGGTCACCTTCGAAGTTGCCATATGCTCGCCTTTCATCATCCACCATTGTGGCATAGACCGCTCGATCCGTAACTTCTTCCTTGCGGTCTCTCGATCGAACGCCGAACGGACACACCTCCGTAGCTCGGACAAGCTCATGGCGCTCGATCGGTGCCCGGATCACGATCCGCTCGCAATTTGACAGTCCGCCCCATACGCCCATCACGCATTTGAGACCACTCCCATAAAACACCATCAATTGTTCAATGCCACCATTGCGTACCTAACATAAGTGCATAATCAACCATTTTAGTACACAAGATGCCAAATTTAATTTCCCATTACATTAACAAGACCTACCCATTTTAGTACCTAACATTACTAGAATATGTTTTGTATGTGTAAATCTAAAGTTTATTTCTAACTATTTTTCTTATAAATCGATTAATGCCAAATTCCTATTACATAGTTTTCTTCCATTCTTTTCTATATTTCACTTAATGCGGCTTTCACTTCCGAAATTATACATAAATCAAAAATTCTACTTTGTAATTTCATGCCCTAAGTTTATTTCATTTTACAGTACCTTCGTACTAATTTCCACGTATTTTGATTTTCCTATACCTTCATACTACGGTCATTCACTAAGCCTACTAATTATACAAATTGTTTATAATCTAACTGCTGTTGCTATCACCTACAAATGCTCTAATATAAATATTTACGTCTTCAACAACTACACATGTAAGCACAAATGTTCAACAAAATCTCACTACATTACAATACGTAACTTCAACAAAAAAATACGACATTATTTACACTACAACAAAAAATATGACCTCATGTTTACGTACACATACACACCGTACCAAAGATTGGCTTATTACAACATTAATGATGCACGGTTTTGCTAATTACGGGCTAATGACATTCGCAGAAAATTACTTGCACGGGGGCAAAAATTACCTCTTCTTGAAGCTCGCGAGACGATCTACAACTTTTGTATTTGCAAAATCCGTTGATTCCAAACAAAACCAACTCAAAATCCTGAGTTTCCACTCTCTTTTTTCCCTCCCTTCACTCGCTCTCTCGCTCTGTCTTCACTTCAACTCCACCGCAAACTGCAAATGAGCCTCCTTGCGCTATTCACCTCTTTAAGGCTGCTGAATGAGAATACGAAGAGGGGCCATGCAAAGCTCCTACGACACGTGTTCACGTGAGGTCAAAAAGAGCAGCTCCCGAGAAATTTCTCGCTTTGCCGCCGACGACGACGCGCGGCCCCTTGATTCGCGCGTCGGGCAGAGCAAACGCGCGCCGGGGCATTCACGCGGTCGCCAGGCGGACGCGCGGCCGTCCGGCCAAACGCGCGCTCGGGCGGGGCAATCACGCGGTCGCCAGTGGCGACGCGCGGTCGGCCGGGCTAACGCGCGGCCGAGCGGGCGGACGGGTCGCGCGGGTCGGGCGGATCGGTGGCGCGGTCGCGCGCGGTCGTGGCGGTCGGGTACCGCACGACCGGGACAGTGGCGGCGTGTGGCGATCCCGCGTGGAGAGGGGTCCGCTTTGGAATTTTTTTGCAAAGGGGGCCAAAAACGGAATTCTTGATACACAGGGGTCCAATAGTGTCCAAAATTCGTTGGTCGACGCTGTTACTGTTACGCGTTGCCTGCGCTGCACGGTGTCTCTGTCACTCAAATGTCTCATCCGGATCGAATGCCGTCACCACTCACGAGCCTGTGACTGTGCATGTGAGCTTTTGATCCATAAAAAAACCTAGCTTTTAAAGATAAGACATCTTTAATTATGCTACTTTAGTTATCTTTTGGATATACTATGTCAGCAAATTTCTATATGAAGAGGAGAGATTGTGCTATCTCTTATACAAAAAAGCAACTTAAGCACACAAGCAACACAAATGGTAATAAAGTGTGAGGGGAGAAATATAATGAAAATAATATAAAATAATTAGATAAAATAATTTTAGAGATGAACTATTGAAGATGTTGTCTCTAATACTGTCTTTAAATGAAGTGAAAGTCCTACAGATAATTTTAAGATATAAATTATTGTAGCTTAGATCCTTTATTTACTGCTCTTTTTAGCCACACAAAGAGTAAATATGTAAACCCTAGCTCGTTGGCAAAAAGTGTAAAACCTCTTCTAGTCCCATTAAGATGCAGGCAACGGTGCACAGATAAGGTACGTACCTGCCGCTGCGACCATATGAAACTGCAGATTACAGCATAGCTAGCAACTAGGGATGCAAATAGTATGAGTTATTCTTGACTAATCTAGTACCGAATCCGATCGATACTGAATATGGAAAGGTAATTTAACATTCGGTATCAAATTTGGTCGATACCAGATAGTTGTTGCCGGATACGGTAGCGAAAACGAGAGAGCTAAAATCTGATCAAATAACATTGGTAAACGGTAAACCAGATATTATTCTACCGAATATCCGGCAAGTAAGTTAGTACCCTAACTGGCCTAGTCCATCAACCAGTCTAAATTTTACCAAAGTCCTAACCTAACTCCAGAGTCCAGCCAGTCGCCATCAATCCTCCCCGTTTGTGTTGAAATTGCGTATGAATTTATTGGTTTTTAAACTAATATATGAGTTTATTGGTTTTCAAACTTATGTATGAATTTAGCGCTTATGTTGAACTGACGTTATGTCGGCTATCGTACTTAAGTAATCTAGATGAATTTATTGCTAGTTGAAGGCTTAAAGTGGTGGTGGTATAGTTCAATGTATATTTCTTTATGTATGCATATACTATCCATATATATTATCCGTTTTCGAGCCGAAATCGTCATGTATCCGTCCCGATGGTACCATATCCAACTCGAATAATCCGAATTCGTATTCGTATCCGGCTCCGAATTCAAGGAAAAATATGGATTAGGATACAGTATGAACAATATACATCCAAATCTGACATAATTACACCCCTACTAGCAACCAACAGAGATATAGACTCTTTTCTTTTAGCTTGCGGTTTTTGGATGTGATTAATAACTTTTGTCCATACTTTTTAAAATAGCAGCAGACGATGGAGGCTTTGACACGAACAACGCTCACGGTTTTGGATTTGGAAGCCATTTAAAAAAAACTCATTTCAAGAAACCGTTCTATTTGTTTCTATGCTTGAAGAAGCCAAAAGATCAAAAGAACACAATCATAACCGTTCTATTTGTTTCTACCTTTGAAGAAGCCAAAAGATCAAAAGAACACAGCCATATAATGGTAGGTAGAAATCACTGTTTATCATGCACTGTTTGCGCTACATATGTGAGCCTATGGTACGCAATGAGCTGATGAGCCCAATTGACACTTGCATTTCTTGTTTTGTTCTTTTCGAACACTTTGAGGCGCTTGAACTGAGAATTCGACACGCAACGCGGATGAAATGCCTTTTTTTTGTGTGTGACGGAGATGTGACCAGTTCGTAGCGCAATCTACGCACATAATTCAGTGTTGCGTCGTTCGCTGAGAGGGAAGGGAATAAGAAATTAAGGCGCCGAAGGCGACCGAGTCAATAGCTAGCGTCATCAAGTTGGAGGATTTTTTATGGCTTTTCTTCGTGAGGATTTTGTAGGGCTCGCATTGTCTGGTTGTCACGCACACCTATTTTATTTGACTTTGCCTCTCAGTTAAGTTGATATGGCACATGCATGCAACATGTACAATAGAGTCATCTCTAATTTTATTATATCATCTCTATATCACAAGGAACAGTCTTACTAACAATATTTTTAATAAATTACCTCTAACATATTTCACAACAACATATTTTTTTACTACCTTTCTTCTTAGTGTGTCACGTCACCCTCACCCAATCACTTCTCTCCTATCTCTTTCGGCACCAACACATTACCACACAACTAAGCAACTTTTCTTTCTCCTCCTGCTCTCCTCCCCCATGCCGTTGGCCTCCTTCCTCTCCACCACGCCTATCTACTTCTTTCCCTCGCCGCCACCCTCTCCTTCTCTTCATCCTACTCATCACCAATCTCGTCCTCCCTCGTTGTCGATTTACCTAATCTCCTTGCTGTCGACCTCTCTTTCCCTCTTCACCCTGGTCTCCACCCTCCTCACTACCGCCCTCCCCAACCCTTGGCGCAGCCCCTCACCTCCTCCACCTTCGATGCCATGGTTGGATCAGAGCTCCCCCGCTTCTCCCTCACCAATGACAAGCTCCTTACTGTGGATCCAGTGCAATGAGGCAGAATCTAGCCCGATATGGTCAGATCTGATAGGATATAGGCTTTGCCCACCACACACGATCAAAACACACATGTCTCTATTTATTGCTGTGGTCGCCTCTATCCGCCACTAGCACCTTCTCACTGAGCCAGTTGTCTTCACCGTCGACTATCTTCATGTTGGCCTGGTGGGGAGCGAACGGCATCGCTGCAATAGAGCATTCCCTTGTCACTTTGCATCTTGTTTCACATGCATGACGGTAGTGTGAGGAAACGAGGACATGTTGTCTCTCTCTTCACTCTCTCGCCTCCAACTAAGTTTTAGGATGATGTGGCAAGTTAACCGACGGTTGACGCGTTCCTCTTGGAGATGCCCTTGGCTAGTCATTAGACACCAAACTTTGTACGATATTTTTTTTCCCTTAGAGTAGAAATCTACCCTGTTCTGTCAGAAGTGGTTATAGGCTAGGTTCTTTTCGACTTTCAGCCTACTTATGCTTATACTGTCTACGATAACTAGTTTTTAAATGGTGCGTTTTTTCAAAACAGAGTTAACATGAAGATTGTAATAAAAAATATATTGAATTCAGTTGTATCGGTCAAAATCATATGTAACTATTTTTCTATGCGTATTACCTCTCACAAACAGTTAGAATTCAAATATTTAAATCATAAGCCATAAACCATCAATCCAAAAGTATTCATCCATACATGACGTTTGGCTACTACTTGTTCATTGAAAGTGTGTGCAACCATTGAGAATCATGCGGTGGAGAGATCCGAAATGCAGCAGCGACAGTAAGTGCTGGTGGAAACGAGTTCCACTAGAGCCTGTCGGGCCTGGCGGGTGAGGAAGAAAAGCGGACTGGCATGGCAGGCTCCGTGCTGATTGAGTCGTCGGTTGGTAAAGCACATGCGGCGCGCCTTAACGGCATTTTCCATCATTGTATGCTGCTCTGCTCGTACTGACCGGTAGCGTCACGATCGACGGACAACTCGGTCCTAGGCCGTGGCTGTCCTCCTCCCTCGATCATGAGAGGATGTTATTAGGTGCAACGTCCATCGTGCTGCAGCGTGAATCGTCCACATCAACGACGGCTCGTCGAATCAGAGTACTGGCTGGAGCTTCCAAATGGATGGACGAGTCGAGGATAGCGATCGATCGAACCAGAGAACGTCATCCAACGTATTACCTTCGGAAGAATGCTAAAGAGCTCAGAACGCCAACATTTTAAGCCAAGTTCGCTTCTGTTTCTAATTCCTGCTTAAAAAAAATCAAAAGTTAATGTGTACATCTAGGTTTTTAAAGTAACTTCTCTATTTCTCTCATTAACGTCTCGCTCCAGAAATAAAGTAGAAGATCATCCTATTCTCGCTTCCATCACGTATTAGCAGCGGCGGACCCAGGAAAAAATTATAGCTAGGGCGAAATCACATCGACGGGCTCAAGAAAAAAACTAGGTTGGCTAAAATCGGAAGCGTGAAATAAACAATAGTATCCAAAAATAAAACAATCAATGATCAAACTATGTTGCAAACACACTAATAAAAGTATGTGATACGAAATAGAAACAACAACTATAATTCGCATGTTAACATATGCGGATAACAAAAGGACAATGAAAAATACCTCACTAATGAAGTTTAATCCACAATTGTAGATGAGTTGTAAAAGAAACAACCTGTCAATTGTGAAAAATAGATAAATCAGTAGTGTCACAATTCGATAATAGAATATAAAAGATGCAATAAAAAAGAAGACAAATTTGCTTAGTACTTCAAGTTGGGATTGTGCATGTGCGGCCACCGTTCCACTTTCCTTAGTACTTCTGCTTGAAATTTTGCTAAAATAGCTTTTCAAATCCTTTCTATCCATTTTGAATTTGAACAAGCCTCAGGTCACTATTTCTGGAGAGGTAAAAATATAAGTACCCTCATTTTGACAAACTAGTTTACATATTCTACAATCTACATAAATTTTTACAAGCTATCAAAACTAATACTCAAATACACAAATTTGAAATCTAGAATAAATAGAATTTATTGTACATTTATAAAATAGAAACTATAGAAATGCAGATGCTTAAATAGTTAAACCACCTCCTCGGGCTTAAATAGAAATGCAGAGATGCAGAGCCAAGCCGAGTAGCCGACAGCTTCCTCAAATCCCCCGGGCGGCCGACTGCTTCCTCAAATCCCCCGAGGCGCCGACGCCGCCGCTTCGCCTCCTCAAATCTCCGTGGCCGGCCACCGATCACACGCGCCTCCGCCTCCGCGCCTCGAGTCTCGGACCACCACCGCGCCTCCGGGCTCCGGCCTCCCTAGCCTTTGCTGGCGCCGCCGCACCGCGCCGTCCGAGTATTCGACGACTCCTCGCCTCCTCCTGGCGCGCGCGCTGCTCCGCCCTCGCCTCGCCACTCGCCGCCTCTCGGGATCTAGGGTTAGCGCCTCTTGGACTTGGTGTTGGCCCGTGTGTCTACGCTATATCTCTTCTCTTGCTTTGTTGGGCTTGGGCCGTGTGTGGTATTTGGGTCTTGCTTAGAGCCTTCAGCCTTGGACTAATGGACATGGATTTGGGCCTTGTCTTCCGGCAAGACGTGCACGACCGGGGACGGGGCTGCTTCGCCGCCGGGGTCTGCCGGCGAGGAGCTCGGGCGGCCGCCCGGCCTCGCCCGAAGGGTAGGTCCGCCCCTGCGTATTAGCATTTCTCTCATACTATTTGTATCACTCATAGTCTCTTACAAAAAAACAATAATAACTACTTATTTCAACTAAAATCTACCGTAAACAGTCACTGGGAACACCCTTCTGACTGGATAAGAAACGAACGCAACCGCACGGCGAAAACAGTTAAGAGATACTACTACTACTGCGTCCTCAATCAATGAAATAAAATAAAATCGCTCACGCAGACCGACCCGTAACGGACGGACGCGACGCGCAACGCGCACCAACCGTGCCTCATTTCCACCGTCCTCCCGCTCTCCTCTCCCTCTCTCTTCCTGTATAAACCCAAGCGGAGACGAGACCACCGAGCACCCTGCTAGGCTAGCTTGCCGCTGCGAGAAGACAAAACCAAACCCCACCAAAAAGCAGAAGCAGCGCAGAGCCAGAGCGGAAGCACCCACTCTCCCTCTCCCCCCTTCGGCCTTCGCCATGGCAAGAACTGTCGCCTCCCTTGGGATCGTCGCCGCGTCCGCGCTCCTCGTCCTCCTCCTCGCGCTGGCCTGCGGCGCCGCGGCGGGAGGCGGCGCCGGCGCGGCGGAGGTGCCGCTGAGCTGGGAGCTTGGGGTGACGGGCGCGGGCGAGGGGGAGGCGGACAGGTTCGGCTTCGGCGGCGCCGGCGACGCGGTGGTGCGGCGGGTGCTGCAGGGCAACGGCTACATCAGCTACGGCGCGCTGCGGAGGGACTCCGTGCCCTGCTCCGTGCGGGGGGCCTCCTACTACAACTGCCGCCCCGGCGCTCAGGGCAACCCCTACTCCCGCGGATGCTCCGCCATCACGCGCTGCCGCGGCTGAGCCTCCTCTTCCCCACGAAGTACGTACGCGCTTCGGTTCCCTGACGAACCGAGCCGCTGCCTCAAATGAAATGTTGCTCTCTGCCTTTCTTGATTAGTTTTCTGCCCTTCTTCCTGCTGTGTTTAACGAAAGCATTGTTCGGGTTGGTGCCCACGAATCGAGTCATGGAGCTGTCTCTTGTCTGCTCCTGTAAATTGGATGCTGCTAAGCCGTGTATAAACTGATGGATGCATGATTTCTTATGGTTGTCGTGATTGTTCTTGTGTAACAATTCCTTGCCTGTTTCCTCTTGCTTTTCTGTTCGCTTCCCTTGCAAAATTTGCGGTTGTGCCGGCCATCAGCCGGTCTATCTAGTGTTTTTGTGGAGACTTGAGATGAATTCCCGAGGATTTTGCGAACTGACCATTCTGTTGCAAAGTTCTAGAGATCCTTTCCTTCTGTTGAGACTGGTTTCTGTCCTTCTGATGGCATTTTGACTGAGATGGTTGCCTCTGATTTGCAAAGCCGTTCATTTGTGAAGAATTGAGCATGTAGATCTACTTGTAACGAGATATTGTTCAACAGCAAGGGTGCCATATGCCCTTATCTTTCAATTTAGATGATTTTTTACAGTAATTTCCGTGCGGTATTCTATAAGAACGATCATTACATGTTATATTCCATTACAACCCACCAAGAACATGCAATCAATTTAGAGTATCAGGATGTGATCCCCCTTCATTCTCCATTTCTCCTCCGTACCCAGCCAGCCCCGGCATGCCACATGGGGGGCATTGAATAAGACGAAAAACTAGGTGAAGAAATGGAATTCTGGAGGCATGATATGGTGCGCTTTCTCCTTTCTCCGATAGTCAAAATAATCATACGATTTTTTAAAGCAAATTTTCTCAACGATTTTTTATGTCTTATATGGTCGTTCGTATTTTTGTCATTCGCTATCGTCTCAATAAAACATAGCTAAAAATTATTAATAGAAGCCTAAAATACCAGAACCACACCGTCATGCATGCACTTCACATGTAATTAAATGCGACTTTGCCCGTCTACAGGCATCATTTGTTCTTCCGAACTATAAATAGCGGTGTAGTTATTTTTTTTAAAATTTAATCTTCGAATATTTATTTTTATAAATCTAGCTCTTTTTTCATAAGCCTATCAAACTAAACGAGTTTGACTGACGACTCAATAGCTCGGTAGTATGTATCAAGCTTCTCTAACTCGGCATGTTGCCTACCGAGACTCTGTGCGGCAGGTCGTTAGCAGGCACAGTGCATATTTAATTAGCACTTTAATTAGTATTAATTATATATAATTAGTACTAATTATAATTAATTAGATTTAATAATAAATTTAATTAATCTCTAATTATGAGACAATGTTGAGTTTAGTGGAGTTAGATTTATAAAAATAGATGCTCAAAATCTATTTTTTTCTTAAAAAGGCTACAACATTATTTGTGTAAACAGTTCCGTTCTTGCACACCACCACGAGTTATTAATCTCTATAAAATATGCCCTGACAGCTAAGAACTTGCGACTAGGAACCCAACCAATCCACAACAACTACCACGATTAGTACTACTAAACCATACTCCACTATCGTCTGGCGAGAATGGTCACCAGCTAATGGCGCCCTTTAGGGGGTGTTTGGAACTACTCCACTCCACGTTTTTCAGCTCCGCTCTATGTTTTTTAGCCAAACAAGTTCACTCCACGCACTGCTCGAGAAAAAAGGTGGAGTTGTGAGAGCACCTAAAGGGGTGCTCCACAAACTCTAGATTTTTTGTGGAGCTGCTCCACGGTAGAATTCGTGGAGCAGAGTTTGTGGAGCAGTCCCAAACACCCCCTTAGTTTCAGAAATCAGCTTTTGTTCCCATGGGTGAACCTGCCTGATTGAGACGCGTCACAGAATGGAATAGCTTTATTGCAGAGGCGTTGCTTGCTTGGGGCCTATTGGCCAACTGGGAATAATTAAAGCGCATGAAACGGAATGGGGATGCATGGAAAGATAGATCACCGACACTGCATTAGCGCGTTTCATGGGACCGTTTGAGGAAACAAAAGGTGTGTTAGTTTTTGGGTTTTTTATTTATCTAAAAATCAAAATAAATAGTGTGGCTTTTTAAAGAGGATTATTTAAATATTTTTTCGAGTCTAAAATCATATATACAGTCATCTATATTAATATCTCTATCATCTATTGCTGTCTAAAAAAATAGAGATAAAAATTATTAATGGTATCTAAAAGAACATAGCGCTAGACTAGCAGGGCTCGTGGGTGGGCTCCTAGAAAAAGTAGTCGTCACGGATAAAGGACATAACATTTGATCTAGCTTTTAGTTTGGCTGTTGCAACGACAGTAAGATGGCTATATATGTGTGTCATCATGAACGTATGTTTTCCCGCATCGACCGCAAGTATAACGAAATTCCAAACTGCATCTGCTCCTGCTCAATCGGAAAACAAAATCCCAAGCTCCAAAGTCCTACCGCCGCCATCGCATTTGCCACCTTACCGTCTGCTCGTACCCCCGCGCGGTAGCGTTCTTACGTTGGCGCTCCAACCAACAGTCTCCTGGGCTCCACCACCAGCAACCACCGTCTCCGTGCTAGTCAAGCTCCGCCACAGCAACAACAACGTCCGCGAGTGCCACCGTTGCCGACCGAGCTTCGCCGTGGCGAGATGAGCCTTGGCATCATCTGGTGTGTGTCGTAGTACCTTGCCAACGTGTTTCAATCCATCTTCTCAATCGTGCAACAAGAGGTCGTTTTAGTTGCCATACATCTTGTGAAAAAATGGGTTAATGTTTGTTGCACTAGTTTTCTTAATTTGTTGCACGAGAGTATCCATTTTGTTGAAGGAGGGTTATTGATTTGTTGCACCATTTTGGTCGTGCTTTCTTGCGTTGCATTGAGGAGGGTGTTTGTTGCGTGCTCAAATTTTTGTTGTTGCGCTTTACTGTATTTGGATATGCCATGTGGTTGCATTCGTGTGTTGCAGCGGGGTGAATTTTTGTTGTGCATTCAGAGTTTCATCGTTGCGCTTCGATTGAATTTGTTGCGTGGATCGGTAAGGCCCCAAAAGCAAACTTTTTACTTTGAACCAACAGCGGCCTGGGCGTCATATCATATCGCTCCGGACATCCGCACGCTAGCCATTTCTTTTCTTTTGCTTTTGAAAGAATATAGATGTTCCAAGACCAATGAAATGTTGAAACAAGATAAAACACAACGATGATGGAGGAAAATATTTATAGCCGGCGGAATCTATCAGAGTTCTAACAAATTCTACCCCTTCGACCACGTACAAAACACTGTAGCTTTCAACCTCTTTTCCTTCAAAAAAATAATTCTAGAAAATCCGGTTTATCCTTTTCCTTTCTTTTTCTTTGATTTCAAATTACCTGTCATCCGATGACAGGGCGGCAGGCAAGGAGCTGCATGGTGACTAGGCGGCAGGCCCTTATTGCATAACCACGAGGCACCATTGGCCATGTATCAACTCCACGGCGCTGCTACCCGATCACCGTGTGGCAGAAGTGATATTTTCGCATTTGTCGCACGACTACGGCTATTCTTGCAAATACGAGTTCAGAACATGCCAAAAGTGTCAAAAACTCCATACATACATACATACATACATACATACATACATACATACATACATACATACATACATACATACATACATACATACATACATACATATACATAGACACACACACACACTAGCCATTGGCCTCGGCCGTTGGCTTTCAACCAGGATTAGCACATAGCCATAGGCCCATGACGATAAGAACGCTAGGAGAAATCAAGCACGAATAAAAGAACTCACGAACACAAACAACAACATTTGTAGTGCAGCACAACTAGCATCTTTTATTGGTTTATTGCTCTTGCTCATATCTCTCAACTTTGAGGCTAGTATTTATAGTACATGCATAGATCTATCTATGTAATAATTTAAATAAGGAAAGTCTAACAAAAGAAATAAACTAACCAATTTTGATCCGATACCAATTGCATCAGGATCCTAACAACATATAACTTGGCAAGTCTAAATTACTTTCCAACAATCTCCCCACTAATCTAGACTTGTTTTCTCCTAGTTTAGACTCAACACATGATCCGAACCAGCAACTATGCCTCCACATGAAGCGATCTACATGCAAACTAAACACATAGCTGCATGCAGGAACTCAACTCAATTGGTACGATACAGGTCCACTACATGCATGGATTCTAACTTGATGAGGCGGTTGGTCTCAACTGCAACTTGCCCAACTTATACTCGATACAGGATGGTAAACACATATCCTTAACATCTCAGACTTGACTCAAGACGACGAACACATCTTCTCAACGTCTCAGACTTAACTCTTCGTACTTGACTTAGGACGAGAACATATCTCCTCAATATCTTGGACTCAATCAAAACGAGAACATATCTCCTCAATATCTTGGATTTTGAATGTACTTCATCCAACAAAGAATCAGTTTTTTTAGTTGTCACGGCACTAGAGATGGCAGCAGTGGCGCGCGGAGGACATTGGAGGAGGCAAGCGTCATAAGGGAGGATGAGGAGAAGGCGGTCGAGATTTGACAACCATTGCTGGTGTTGGTGTGTGGAGGTAGTGTCGCTAGGGTTCGGTGGTTGGGCTGGTGGGTGTGCCCGCATGGGGAGGGGGTGCCTTTGGAGTGCGAGAGAAGGGCATTGATTGGGTCTTGGTCCAATGGCCCAAAATCGACCAATTAAAAAAATATAATATAGGTCTATTTGTATCAGCCTCTAAAAGGATGCTTTTCTACAGTAAATAGCTTTTCTATAGTACTCAACTTTTAAACGGAGTGTCTTTTTAAGGTAAGGTTTACTAGTCGATTGTAGTACACACTATATCGATTTTATTTATATCGATCAAAATCATGCACGGGTGTCTCTCTCTACAAACTGTTACTACTTATAGGCCAAAATCAGAAGCCAAAGTCAAAGGCTGAGTTCTTTTCGACTTTCAGCCGATTTATATTTATACTATCTACAGTAATTAGCTTTTAAACAGTGCATTTTAAAAAAACAGGGTCAATAGAAAAATTATAGTAAAAAGTGTACTGAGTTCAGCTGTATCAGCCAAAATCATATACGACTATTTTCATGTGCGTACTATCTCTCGTAAACAGGCAGAATTTAAATATTTAATTCATAAACTATCAGTCTAAAAAAGTCCACCAAAAAATCAATATGAAGGGACCATCGACATGATCCTTTTCTTTTCTAGAGAAATAGACATATTTTCTGTTGGACAGTGGTAGTTACAGTCCAACGATGGGAGTGGTAAACAAGTAGGAAAAACATGTGGTGGGGACGTTAGCCGCGCATTGCAAGGGAGGATGAGGAGAAAAGCAGTGGAGAGTTGACAGAGACCTTGCTGGCGCCAATGATGGCGGTGGGTGGCGGCGTGCGAATGCGGCGCTAGGGTTCGGTGGCTGGAGTGGTGGGTGTATTGAGTGTGGGAGGGGGGAGAGGGGAAGAACGACATCCATCGGATCAAGGTCCAACGGCACAAAGACAACTGACCTTTCTCTCTCTCAGCAAAAGGACTTGAAACATATTTTCGATTGGACATTGCTAGCTACTATCCAACGATTAAATTGATAAGATAAGTAGGCATCGATAATTGTAGCAACTGGCATCATTGAATAGTACCTTCAATCTCTAGAAAGAAACTCTGTTTGCATACTGGTCAAATGTGACCAACAGAAGATTGCAAAGCCACAAACTCTTTTACAGAAACAAAAAGCAATCCCAATATGAACTGACATCAGCATATGCTATTTCAGATACAATTACACTCATATTTAGCTATATCGAAATATTTGCAACTCTGAATCACAGCAATCAAGCAGCTATGAGCATATCTAATTTGCAGCTTGCAATCTTCTGTTGGTCACGCTGAGAAGATTTCAGACCATGGAACACTCGCAAGAAGGATTCTTCAAATGGTAATCTTCACGCCCAGTGATCATCCAATTCGTATTCAAATCCAAAGATCATCACTATTCTGAATTTGCATTAATTTGTGTTAGAAAACACGGACGTGGATAACATCCCGAATTGAATGTGTTCTCTCCTGCAATCAACGTCAACAACACGCAAAATATAGCCGAAGACAAAAATTGCATATTGAGAGAACATATACCTCAAAAATAGAACAGCATAAACCCAAATCACTAATCTGAAATTAAGATTGGTGGGTTCATCTAAATGGCAGTGTCAGCTGAGCTATACATTTACCATTCTGAAGAGTCAACTATGTTGACGTCGCAGAACTAGGGCACGTGATTTATTCAGTTTCTGTAATCATTTTAACAAAAGAGTTTTAAAACATCACTTTTAGCAAAAACGGGGGCACGATTAGCTGTCCTGCAGGATGTGAACAAGCTGTCCTAATGTGTTTTTCTCAGACTTTCATGGGAGTAGTTTCTAACTGAAAATCAAAACACTTGAACTCTGAAACACAGAGTGAAGAAAGTCCAACTTCCTTGAAATTATTATTCTTTTGGGAAAGGAGATAAATAAACAACTGACAATCATGAACTACTGGTATCATCACTTCAACAAAAGAACTGATACAGTAATTCAGATAAAACATCTGGACAGTTAAAATTCCATTCAGTTAAGAACTTCAGTTTTTTACTATATTTTTTATGGCAAAATGAAGAAAATTCGTTGACTATGATTCAGTACATTCGAGGTTAATTACATTGGTAAGGAAATCAGGAGGGATATTACAGACCTCTAGTTATATGATGATATCCTTGCATTTCAATTTGCAAGCACAGCTAATCGATTAAAAACAAAACGTACCATGACTAGTGAGCATGCATTAAAATGGAATTTTGGGAGTCTTTTTGGCCAAACACATGTCAACTAAGCTGCAGCAACCAAACTGGAAAATTCGAACACATTCTAAATGTAACGATTAGGAACAAGAAACAAAGATAAAAGTATGGAAAAGTCCAATTTTCAACCTGAGCTATTGCTTGAGTACGAAAGTGTTGGACCTGGAATCGATTGATCCGGACCTTTCAGTGCATTTTGTACTAGTCCCATGATCGATGGCTAGTACATATAGTATTTTAGATAATAACATCAACACCACACCGAATTTAAATAAAATGGGTACTGAGATAATATTAAGCGATCGTATATAGACCATAATGGTCAGGTCTTACAAAATTTTTACTAAAGATTTGGGAGGAAACAAGGGATGGAAATTTCTCCAGGTGGTGGGGTGAGCAATCTGCATTTATGCTCTGAACACTGTAAACCCTAAAATGTGAGCGATGACTGGTCATGAGAAAAGTCAGAGAGTGAATTCTTGACACATCTAGACCCTAATGACCCAAAATTCCATTTTGACCCCAAATCAAAAAATTCGGTTTGGACCCCTCCCACCGCGCGTTTACGGCGGCCGACACGTGTCCCGGCGTGCGATGCACGAACCGCCACGACCGGTCGCCCGCCGCTCCGACCGCGCGATCAAATGCCCAAGCGCATACCGCGTGCAGTCGGATAACAATCGTGCGGTCAAAAAACAAGACGTGCGGTCGGGAATGGGGGTCGTGCGGTCGGTGGAAACGTCGTGCGATCGGCGAAGTGCGTGCGGTGTGGTACCGCCGCGACCCGTGCTACTGATGCGATCGTGCGGTACCACACCGCACGACCGGGACACGTGTCGGCCGCACGTAAACACGCGGTGGGGAGGGGACCAAATCTGGAATTTTTTTTATTTGGGGGCCAAAAATGGAATTTTAGGTCATTAGGGGTCTAGATGTGTCAAGAATTCAGAGAAGCCAGTGTGAGAAAAGGTATCAAGATGACTCATATGAAGAAACAGATTCCAAGATATCTTTCAACCCGTTAAGCTGAATTTTTCTATTACTATGAGTTGAAAATGATATATAATATATTTGTTCAACAGAAATATTATCGCCCTAGCAAATTCTCAGTCCAGCTGTATGGGATTAAATGTCACAGAAATTGCAAGAAATAGTTGTTTAGAAGAAACTGAGAACATTGGTGAGACTATCGTAGGCTGTACAAAAGGGCCTATGAATAATTACATTTAAGTATTTAACCTGCCGCAAATTCTGTCTAGTCATTCTTTTAAGACCACCTGCTTTTGTAGACGCGCAAGTTAAAAGCCTAAACTCTGATTCCTAGAAAAGAAATTTTAAAATTGCCGCATCCACTTGCTGCTTCCCCAAACATTATGCATTATTCTGTAGACCTAGCCACTTTGTTACACTAACACGTGAAAGTTCTTCAGTGTTAAGACTTAAGAGGCATGAGGATGATCACTTCGGAGAAACAGATCCCACGGTGTCTTCCATCACAGTAAAGCAGGGCCTTACGAAGAAACTGAAAACGAATGCGTTACTACATTAGCAAGACCGATTGCCATACTACGTAGACACAATCTTTAACAACTCAAGTTTGAACTATGATATATATCTTGTTTTTTTATATAATTCTTTGTTCTCTTTTTAGTTTAAATATATTATAGATACCATCCAGTGGTTATGAATTAGTTGAAATTAGGGTACAGGAACTACGGGGCAGAAATTTTAATGAGACTTCTGGTATTTTTTTTATTTCATTTCTTAGCACATGTAAACCATCTGTCATCGACCGTAGTTGTTGTTCTGCAGAAGCTGAACTGCTGAAACAAATTGAACTGCTGACGATGCACAGGGTGGAGATGACTTTTTTGTGAAGATCGGGCAAGAGATCTGCGTGCCTTTCTATTAAGAAAACTTTCTATTAAGAAAAAAAGTTATGCTACAACCTTGTTTTTGTTTGTCTTGTTTGCTGTAAATCCTTTGTCAAGTAAATGAAATCGCAGTCCTCCTGCTTTTGTTAAAAAAACCGTGCCGTTTAGAGGGTATGCTCTAGATAGTTTTTTTGGCAGCGGCCAAAGATGTCAACAGAGATTTAAACTTTTCAACTGGTAAGCTTTAAAACACTGGATTTAATTTAAAACTTTCAGTTGAAAATTTTCAACTGAAAATTTTGAGAAAAGACCTTTTAAGTATCTAGAAAATTGGAAGGTAATGAAGGTTGCCACTGACATGCTTAATCATTTTGTTTCTACGGGAGGATAAGCAAAATTCTCATCTATCTCATTTATCCCGCGTAGTGGTTGACAAAATATTACTCATTTATCCCTCATGCCAGCTTTTTGATATAGTACAATTATACTGAGCAACAGGGAACGCCATGTGCATGTACATTGCAAGCGTGTTGCGTTCGTGGTTCTTCGGCTACAAAAGCGAAGGGATTTAATAGTTTATGATAGTGGAGTGCTAGGGAGAATTGCTCAGATCATGACAGGGAGGCATGAGGTGTTTGACTGTTCGTTGTTCAAGATCATCCGCACACCATACGTCCTTTTGAATTGGTGCAAGGGAATAATATGCATGAGCAGTCGGTGATGGTGCCGCTTTGTCTCTAGGGTCAGGTCTCAGGCCTATGCACCAACTTTCAAAAGAGCTTCGTTGCACCTATTTGCTATTCAAAGGAGGAAATAGACTTGGCTTTACAAGAACTTCCTTGCCAACTTGCCTTATTTCTTGTCAATTACCTAGGCTTGCTACTTACCTTATATAGACTCACAAAATCTCAAGTTCAACCATTGATAGACCGCTTTGTCCGGAAATTTCCGTCTTGGAAAGGTAGTCTCTTATCTTCGGGTGGTCAGCTCGTCGTGGTCAAACAAGTCCTCTCCATGGCACCCATCTACCACCTCTTACTCGACTTACCTTCATGGGCCATCAAAGCAATCGATAAAAACATTGTGCTTTCCTTTGGAAGGATCGAAGCCATCATGGGGGCACTGTCTAGTGGTGTGGAAGGCAGTAAGCAGGCTATTGACCCTTGGTGGTCTAGGAATTCTAGATTTCAAGATAATGGGCTACACATTACGCTTGCGTTGGCTATGGTGGCAAAAAATAGACCATGCACGGGCATAGGCAAACCTTCAAGCTTCGCATGAACTGGTCATCAATGCAATATTCAAGGTGGCCACGAGATCCGCGTGGGCAATGGCAACCGTGACGTTATTTTGGCTGGACAGCTGGATCAGGGGGCAATCAGTTGAGGACATAGCCCCGACCTTGTGCAAACTAGTTCATCCGAAAGTCAAGAGAACCACCACGGATGCACAAAGCATGTCGCTCAATTCTTGAGCCCATGGCTTTCAAGGAGCTTTGTCGGTCCAAACAATCATCAAATTCTTGCACCTTTGGCATAAGATCAACTCTGTCTCTCCACAAACTCAGGTCGAAGATCAGGTCATCTGGAAATTGAATTCATCGGAAGGGTACTTCACCAAATCAGCATATAGCGCGTTCTTCCTCGGCGGGATCCACTTTTCAGCCCACAAGTTGATTTGGAAATGCAAAGCGCCTCTGAAATGCAAATTCTTTGCGTGGCTGGCTATCCTTGATCGTTGTTGGACAGCTGACTGTCTAACACAGCATGGCATAGTGTCGCACACACTCTGCCCCTTTGCGAACAGAACCCCGAAACAATCGATCATCTCGATGTAGCGCGCGTCGTTAATAGTAGTTAACCGATAATAGGGAGAACCACATACAACATAGTTTCTTATGCCTTGAAGCAATAGGATTTCATATGAAAAAACAGTGTTGGCTTTTATTACTTTTTGTTTGATGTACCCTCCAAACGAAGGGAATTTACTAGTTGTGACTAGATCAAGCTACTTCACATTTTCCCTGTTCATGGTAGCTAGTTGCCTGCCAGTGCAGCTTCCTAGAAGCTAGAAGTACACAAATCCCTTTTCAAAATGTCTGAATTCCATGTCAGCAAATTCTTGTTTTCTTCTGAAATTGCATTTTTACGAATTCTATTACCAAACCTGAATCATAGCCAGCCAACCAACCTTATCTCTCAATCATGCTCTGCTATGACGTTGAAGTTTCAGGCTTATACCCAAACCAACCATTGGCATCGAGTTGTTCATCATACTATGAAGCGATTAAGCCCTTGCTTAACCACACAATCACAAGTGGGCAACGTTAAATTTTAGCAATAGCTTCTGAACTCATTATTGCTAAGGATTATGCTCTAGCCTGTACCATGTAGCCCCTACTTAATCATCCTGACAGTTGTAGCAGAAGTGGTAACTGGACTCCATTAAACACCAATGGTAACTCCCAGGGAGCTCAGCTACTTAAGCAACAGAGAACCAATGTTTTAGATGCCTGGGGTTGCTGGAATTCTTTTGCAATGGTAGCCATGACGTACCCTGATAAATGTACAAACAATTGGAGAAGGAACAAGAAGAGCAAGCAATTCTTGAGGGCTGTAGAGGCAGCAAGTGAAGCTATGTTGCCACATCCGGAACAAGAAAATTGCTTTGACATGAATTAGGACTGGGAGGCATTAAGAGCCCGAGCCTTGAAATAAACTCTCTCTCTCTCTCTCTCTCTCTCTCTCTCTCTCTATATATATATATATATATATATATATATATATATATATATATATATATATATATATATATATATATATATATATATATATATATATATATATATATATATATATATAGGAAACCTCTTTTCTACACCCGGTGTAATTACACCCTATATCGTATCTCGCAATGTAGGGAGTATCTCGCGTAACGGAGAGTATGTACGTGTAGTATACGAGTATTTTGGTATGAACAATTTTTTAGAGGTGGTATGTACATTTTTTTCGACATACTCCTTTTTATGCGTATATATGAGGGTATTTACAAAATATGCTAAAAACTATGAACTCCTTTACAATTTTTTCGTGTGGTTCATATTGGAGTATCTTATAATTAGTATACAAATACTCCTAAAGTGATAAAGGAGTATGTCAAGTTTATTTAGGTGGCATATTAGAGGTGGGTGTAATTACACCTGGTGTAAAGATATTTTTATATATATATATATATATATATATATATATATATATATATATATATATATATATATATATATATATATATATATATATATATATATATATATATATATATAAAAGAAAATAGATTTACATGTACAGAGCTAAACATGATTAATGATATCCCTGTAGAACTGCTCATAACTCATGTAAGCTTTGTGTCCTCGTGTCATTTTCAACTTTTAAGTGTTGTAAAATTCAAACTATACCCGACCATGCATATAATTCTGCGCTGGGTAGTCTGGCATCAAGTGAACTAATCTTTTCTCCACCACGTGGTTAGTTACATGACTTGTTCACCTTGGACCTGGAGAAGGAAGCTAATTTGGTCTTTTAGTTTCCATTAAAGAAGCACAAGTAAAGACTTAGCCAATACAAACAACACGGCACACCGATCAGGCATGGCACTAATTAAGTAATTAAGCCTGTCCAAAAGACTAGCCAACCAAGCATTACTCTTACTCCAGAATCTACAACAAGCCGAACGCAATGCACTCATCTAGGTTGATTATAATTTCATGCCATCCAACTTGGACATGGTCGTTTACCTGTCAAGCTACGTCACTATCAGTCCTTAATTATTTGAGCAAAATATGGGATACATTCTTTTCGGCTACAAGTGACAGTTTATAGCTGTGACTGATGGCTTTTAGTCCTAATACAAGCGTTTGTACAAATGAACCGAATACCGATAAGTCATTTAAAAAAACTGTTCTGATAAGCTACTTCAAAAGGCGACAAAGAAGTGCCGTTTGTTTATTCGGAGAAAATCTTAAACTAAAAAAAAGTACCATCATAATAGAGCGACCAATTTAAAACTATTGAAAATAGATTAACCATAGCTAGGCTCATGTAGAACACAAGAACTACATAGAAATTTTTGTAGGAAATAGTTTGTTCCCGTGGGAATTGAGAAATTTCTTGTGTTCCAGATGGGTCCGATACCCAAAACAAAACTATAGTGACCAAAAAATTGTCCAAGCTAATCTATTCTATATTTCTAATGGTTGTATACTTCTATCGCTGGGTATAATGAGCGTCAAGGCTGGCAGCACGTGGTACAAGAGGTCAGGATGACAAACAAATATGCCGGAGGCAAAGAGATGTATGCACAGAAATAACAGAGAAAATATATAATAAACATTGTAGTCTCTGTCATTAGAGCTCACATGTAAATTGCTATTTTTAAAAGTTTTCTAATTACCCAGCTAGATTAACAAGATGAAGCTTCCGATGAACGGAATACCACCCATCGAAACGGAACACACGGACTTTCTAGTTGTAAAATGGTACACGAAATTAGTGGTATATGTGTTTTCAAACTGACAAAAGCGAAGAGATCTGCGAGCATGTCAAAGTTGCAAATTAGCCCTGATCAACTCGGCTTGACTTCACGGCTTACGGCTTATTTTTCACTATTCATAAGTTTCGCTTTTTCTGAACTTTTGATTTTTTTGTTGAGCTTTTTTGCCGGTTCTTTTTTTTCCCGTATTTGTTTGTATTATACGTAATGGGCTAACATATTTTTTATATTTTTAAATTTTTTTAAATTTAATTATACTAAATAAGCCTCTATCAGCTACAGTGCTTTTTTTTCAGCCAGCTACAGTGTTTTTAGCCATAAGCCATGAGCTTTTCAGCCGAACCGATCACCACCTAATTTGCGCAGGGCATTTCATATCACTACTTTTGTTGGGCATGTTTTTTCTCTGTAATTTCCTTTCGGACGCAGCTACACCAAGGTATACTGTCAAATCACCATATGACGGGATAGCTTCGAGCCATCGATCAGAGTCCATGTTCCACACGACCACACGTGGTTGCGTGTTAGAAAACACACGACAGATGATCGGAAGGAACAGGACACACGCATTTTACGTAAAAAAAATTCTTTTTAAAATAATTACGAACGTATGTTTATGGAATTTACTGTATATATATGAGGAGCAAGCATAGGAACTTTGACATACCTAATCGCCTCGGCTACAAGATATATACAGGCTAGAGAATAAAAGTTCCTAACGAAGAAGAAAGCCAAGTCACAGTTGGTTGCGCCACTTAACACCATGTCCAGCATAGCCACATAGGCACGATGACTAAATTGAATCATGTTTTAATAATCCCTATCTTGAGACGAATTTACTCTCAGAGCGAAATATCAAAATCTCCTATAAATAAATCTTCATCAACAGACCTTATGTCTTGGAAGTACATAGGACTAATTTCAACGATTAAGACTGGAACAGTCTTATCCAAACGCTTATCATAAAGCCAAATTTGAGCAAACCATTAGCAAATTCAAACACACAGTTATTAACAAAGCAAACGAACAAATCTAGGTCTTCAATAGTTTGTAACTCTAGCAAAATCTGAGTCTGTGCAACTGATCTCCTGAAACAAATATATAATCATCAAACAATATAAGTCAAAACATCATGTAGGATCTTATGGCACAATCAAAGGGGGTTGAATGATTGTCTCCGCTTCTCGGTACCTAAAAACAAATCTCAACCTACAAGAAAAATAATCTAACTTACAGACATGGAATTCAACTGTAAGATGCTCGACTGTGTGCACGGGCTCGATGAAGGTTCTGACCGCTCGGCGTTGGACCGCTAGCTCCTCGACCACTCAACTGCTTCAACAGCTCTAGCGCTCTGACCGCTAGAACACTTCAATCATTCGCTTTGACCGCTCGCTTCGTCCACCTTTGCATGTATTCAAAATCTCTCTCCACTCGAAAGCTTCAACTTCTCGAACGAGAACATGCTGAAGAAAACACTGTGCTCGTTTCTCGCGAGATCAAGATGCGTTAGCATATCGCCGCCAAAACCACAGGAAAAACAATGCTCAAAATACATGTCGCCGATGTCAACTAATTTTTTTGGAATAGATTTGATATATTATTTCTGGATCATGTTCTGTGGCTACAAAGCGCCTTCATGGCACCCCTAAAAATGCTAGCACAAAAAGCCTCTTCAAAACCACGGCTAAACACTTAGCCTCTCCTTACTTTTATATGCTAGAATCCTAAATAGTGTTCACCTCAAACATGGACATCTCAAACCGTATCCATAACAACCTAGACATGTAACCCTATATCTTTCGAAAATCAAGGGACCCAAACCCTTCCAAATACGAGTTTTCCAATATCTCTAATTCTTCTCGTTACAGACTCTTTCCATAATGTATCCAATCTCACAACGTGACAAAGCCTCCAAGACAGTACCTCCTGTATCTTCATCACATATCATCATCACATGTCAAAACCTCTAGGATCACACCTTCCGTATCTTCTCCACGCATCATCAACTTCCGTGTCGAAGCCTCTTGCACAGCCCCACCATAGCATCTCCACGAATTCCCACCTTTGATCTCCACGTGCTACAGCGTGAACCCGACCATCTCACGTGACATTCTCGACCGCCTGGACCTCATATTTCTCCATCCTAGTCCCGGTCCTTCTCGTTACCGATCGAGACCATCTCCACACCAACCTACACATCAAAGACCAAAGCATATTTTACCCAGCACAAGTTCTTCACAACGTAAAAATAACCCCTTCTTGCACCTAATCATTCATCTCCAACTGAAATTTGAGTAAGACCTTCGCTACCAAACAACAAAACTTTAAAGAGTATTATGCTTGATTGAAACACCAAATCAGTTGCCCCCTCAACTCAACTTAATCCAAATATGCATGAACTACATTCTTCCAAATTTGAAAAGGGATTTTTTTCTTGCATCAAAATCTCCTCGATCAAATACAACCCAAATTAAGCCAACAATAGTAGAAAAACCACTTGCAACTCCACCTTAAACTCCACAGGTGCGAATATCCTGACGGAATAAACCGGTACTATAGTAGTTACTGGGGTAGAACATGGGTCCATACTGAGACATAGTCAAGGCACGGAACAAAGTCAAGGCGAGTCAAAATCGCTAAGCTAACGCTTCTAAAAAGTAGACAAGGAGGAGTCAATGATGGAAGTGGTCGTGGGACAGTCACCAGGTAGAGCATGTGGCAACAATACGCAACCTCCTGGTACACCTCTTCGTGTGCACCTAGCAATTCGCTAGAATCACATGCAAACATAAATGGAACAAGCTCTGGTGCTCGGGCCTCGATATGCTACTTCGTGCCTTCTTTTTTCTCTGATTGTGTCTATTGATTGACGATGGCTTCTCCACGATTTCGCTGCAACTCGATTGACGCTTCTTGACGCAATGGGCTGGCTCACGCGACTTATTTTTTGAAATGGTGCTATTTTTTATGAAACACCTAGTATAATGCATAGACATCTACACACATGCACACCATCACACGCATCACTCACACACACGAGTTCTACAGAAGACTAGATGAACAGAGCTTGACGAAGAAATGACGAAGTCACCACCGGCGCCTCGCTTGTGACGGGCACGTTACCTACCACTGAAAGAAAATACTCCTAAATGATACACGTAGGACCAAACTTGGGGTTTGAACCCTGGTGGGTTAGAGGTACAATCACCTCTACTAGCCACCCAAGCAAGGCTTGGCTCTCGAAGTGGTGCTACTTTGATGTGATGACAAGTTAGTTTCTTGTTAGGGATGTACATGGACGCCTTCCGCCTCAGATTCAACGAGTCTTGTATGGTCTCGGACTCGACGCTTGCAGACACGGTGAGATGACTTGCCGAGGAAGAACGAGGGCAGTGCGGGAGGGCGCCGGTGTCACTTGGGTCATTGATGTCATCAAGATTTGTTTTTTTGTCACCGCCTAGATGCCACGTGATAGTCGTCCTTGATGATGCCATGCAATGCTGCCCCAGAGTAGAGATTCTCCGAGGCGTGATTAGGGTTTTGAACCGGAGGTTTGATACTACATTATAAAATGCACAAGAAAATAGAAGATCATGATACACAGATTTTATGAAAAAAAATCTTTCAAAAAAACTACAAATATATGAAGACGAAATTCAAGAAGAGATTCCAACACTTGGCAAGCACCTCCGTGCATGCCACGTTGAATTCTCATCACGCATTAGAAAAGAGCACAGAAACCCCACGGCTCCCTCCGCCAAATTTTGGTGCCTCCTCCACACACACTGTTGAGACTGTTAGACTATGTGGCTAGGTCTATAATATTTATGATGATAGATAATTGACAATGTTGCTTATTAATGTTATTTGAGGCGTGTGACGTGTGTGAACTCATGTCGGTCAAATTGGAAAGAATTTGTACCAAAAAAGATGTTGCTTTGGTCTTTACATGTGCAAGGTAACTCGGAGGCGATCATGGTCTACAGCGAGAATCGGGAGATGGCTCGGTGTAAAGTCACGGTCCACAGGATCAAGGACGTTGGAGGAGATGGTCGTGCTCAAGTTGGGGCACGTGGAGATCAAAGATGGATGATGCGTGTTAGAGTTGGATAGGAACTCATGGTTTAGGCTCTAGACTATTAATAAAGTTGGGGTTAGGTGCTAATGCTGGACAGATACAATTTTTATGCTAGAATTTGAGGGGTGTTAGGAGGACACTTTATAGCCACAAACATGATCCAGCAAGAAAAATTAGATCTATTCCGAGAAATATTATCGGCGACGCGACCCCCAAAAAAGAAATCAATCTAGGTAGAGGCACTGCCTATTTGCGTGGGTGCTGGCGTTCATCATGTGTGGTGTTGGAGTTGGTGTTGGGGAGTCTCACAAAAGACAAACCCACGATGGAAGCATCATGCGAGAAGCGGCGTTGCTTTCCTGCATGCATGCACCCGCCCTTCAGTCAAAGGCATGCATAGTAGCTAACATCCAGCAAAAAGCGGAGTCATCCAGTGATAGTGACATCTTTGTTTTTTTAATTCCCTACAGTATCGCTACAGTCCTACTACAGTATTCTACTACAGTACTCGGGGAAAAAATCATTTTTTTGCTTTTTTTTGTTTTTCTATTTTTGCTGTGTTGGTAGGTTGGAAAATCAAAAGATAGTAGATTTAAAAAAAAAAGGTTTCGCTGCGGATTACAATTATTCACCTTCTCTCTGATTGCCATTGATGATCCTACAAGTGATACCAGAGCATGTTACAATAACATCAGATCGAGACCGTTTTTCTGGTAAGCCATAGTTTTTTGATAGATTAGATTATATCTATTGAAAAACACATATGGAGGTTTTCTACAAGCACATGGTAATACTATTTTGCAAAAAATTAAAAATTCACATTTAGTGTCTCCTGTTGTTAGTACTGAAAATACTACTGATATTGAAGCTAATGCTAAGACTAGAAATATTTTGTTGCAAGGTCTAAGTAGAAATGAGTTTGTCAGAATTGCTTATATTAAATTTGCTAATAAAATTTGGACTACATTAGCTGATTATCATGAAGATTCTAAATTTGTTAAAGGTGTTAAATCGAACCAATTCAAAAGGACTATTCCAAATTTGAGATAAAACCGGAAGAATTAGCATATACACTTTTGATCACTTTAATAAAATTATTGGTGTTTTGTAATCTGTTGATATCATATATTCTGATTCTGGTAATGCTCATCAACTTTTAAATATTTGGATATGGCTTGTTACAAAGTCGTGGTCCAGAGAGTCAAGGATACTGGAGGAGAAGGTCGCTTTCGAGTTGGGGTATGTGAAGATCAAAAATAGATGATGCATGTTAAAGCTATGGAGGTGCAGTCTGGAGGCTATGTCGCGTGATAATTTTAGAGTGTCTAAAATTAGTTAGTGTGAAAAAGTTAAAAAAAACCATGTTACGTAAGGGTACGGGTCCCTTAGTTAGAACTGAATAAGAACTCATGATTTGGGCCCTAGAATATAAATAGAAATGGGGTTAGGTGTTAACTCCAAGGCTGGACAAATGCAATTTTCGTGCTAGGGTTTGAGAGGTGCCAAAAGGGTATTTTATAGCCACAAACATGATATAGCAGTAAAAATTAAATCTATTCCGAGAAATATTATCAGCGGCGCGATCCCCCAAAAAAGAAATTGATCTAGGCAAAGGCACTGCCTCTTTGCGTGGGCGCAGGCGTTCGTCATGCGTGGCGTCGGAGTTGGTGTTGGCGGGTCTCATGGAAGACAAAGCCACAGTAGAAGCGTCACACGAGAAGCGGCGTTGCTTTCTTACAGGCATGCAACTGCCCTTTGGTCAAAGACATGCACCATAGCTAGTGTCTAGCAAAAAGCAGAGTCATCCAATGATAGCAGCATCTTTGATTTTTTTTAAATTTGCTACAATTTTTGCTACAGTACCTGAGGAACATATTTTTTTTTCTTTTTTGCTATTTTTTCTTTTTCGATTTTTGCCGTGTTGGCGGGTTGAAAAATCAAAAGACAGTAAATTTAAGAAAAAAAATTCTAATATAGATTATAATCATTCGTCATCTCTAATTATCATCAATAATCCTACAGAGACCTCGCTGGTCTCCATGTGTGCGAGGTGAAATCTTGCATGAATTCTTAGCATGGACACATGGCTTCCATTAGGTAACTAGATTTCAAGTGCTGAGAGACCGAAAGAGTCAGGT
Organism: Dendrocalamus sinicus; assembly: GCA_036346575.1. Lineage (NCBI taxonomy): Eukaryota > Viridiplantae > Streptophyta > Magnoliopsida > Poales > Poaceae > Dendrocalamus > Dendrocalamus sinicus. The sequence continues at coordinate 372,556 of JAYEVI010000089.1, read as the reverse complement.
GTCACAAATCATGTTTCAGGTTTCAGTTGTGTTTCAATTGAGTTTCAGATATCAGCTATACTGATTCTAAGGTTTCAGTTTCCGAAGTATCATGTCTCAGGTTTAGTGTTTCAAATAGGTACCAGGTTTCAACCTCCATGTTTCAAATTCTAACGTTTTCATGAGTATCGATTTTCAAGTATCAGGTTTCAGGCAAGTTTCAGTGGGTTTCAATTTTCAAGCGTCATGTTTCAGGCATATGGAAAGCAAGTTTTCATATATAGTCTTTGGTTTCAAGCTTGTTTCAGCAGGTTTAAAATTTGAAGTCTCAAGTTTCGGACAAATTTCCATTAGGCAAGTTTCCATAGGTTTCAAGCAAGTTTCAAAAAGATGAGCCCGATATCGACGAAGTTACGCTAGGACTGGGCTGCCCTATGTAAGATTCAACGCTTCCTGGTAGTGGCACATAGCCCATGAGTGATAGAAATTTCGATGACTTTACGGGCATCAGCTATTGACCCTCCAGAAGTCATCAAATTTGGCACACAAAGTTGGAAAAAAAGTTATCCCTATTACGACTCAAAATCAGCAGAAAAAGGCAGCATCAACTACGTCATTGGGCTACCTTAATATTTCATTGAACAGTTGAGGGACACGAAGACAGACCAAAAAACTTCATCAATTACGGACACAAACACTCAAATGAAGATACAGAGACACGAATCAGTGAGATTACAAGATGGGATGTCGTTCCTTGCTGCCTTAGACACTTGAGAGCTTCGATCTCATGACCGATGCGAGGTGTAGTCCGTCGTCTCCCACCATTGATGGCCGAGTGGTCCGCGCGGGGGCTAACACGGTGAGCGACGGCGAGGTGGTGTCGACGGCGAGCGTGCAGGGCGGCGAGGCACGCCGCCGGTTAGAGCCAGCGGGGCCGTTTGGGTCACGGATCACGACTTAACGAGGGATGGGAACGGGATTGGGGCAGGAGGTGTGATAAATCCAGCCCTTAACCTCTCAATAAATTTATTCTATCTTATACACTATTCCTATTTAATAAATCTAGCTCTTACTCTCTCGACCTGACCACTAAGTTCATTCTATTTTATATTTTATACTATTTCCATCGTTTATTTCTCGTAATCCAAACAGTCGAAACTATGGAAGAACAAAGCGGTCGGACCCCTCACGATTTTTCTGTGCGTTTGTATTTCACTCTCGTTAATACAATTTTAATTTGTTTTAGTGAAAACCCAATGGGAAATATCGATTCCCGCACGTCAAACAAAAACATCACGATCCAACTTTGACAAATCCGAAGAAATACCTGCGGCGCAGACCGGGGGCTCCTTGCCAAAATCGTACACCACAAACCGGTGTACCTCCAACTTTCCGGCCGTAAAGCACACAGCGGGATTTCTTAAAAAAAAACACAAAAGAAAGGGGAAAAAATACACTCGAGGCACCCGAAAGAAGCGGCGGAAGGAAGCACGGAAATTCGTCTAGGGTTTCCGCCTCCGCCTCCGGCGATGGGCGCCCTCACCGACAGCCGCAAGCGCCTCTCCGCCGACCACCGCGTCCTCCCCTCCTTCCCGCCCTCCCCTCCCCCTCCCACCAAGAAGCCCAAGCTCGCGCCCCTCCCCACCCTCCTTCCCACCTCCCCCGCTCCGCCTCTCCACCACTCCTCTCCTCATCTCCCAGCCTCCTCCTCCTCCGCGCCGGGACCTTCTGCCTCCGCCGCCGCCGCCGCCGCCACCTCTTCCTCCTCCTCGTTCCCCCACCGCCGCCGCCTCCCCCCGCCGCCCCCGCTCCCGCGCCCCATCCATGGGCCCCAACGCGTCCTCCGCGCCTTCCGCCTCGGCCCTACCCGGCCCCACTCAAACTTTTCGCGGTATTCTCCGTCCCCGCCACCGCCGCTACCCCAATCTCTCGGCCTCGAGCAGTACGTCGAGCTCGTCAACAGCGTCTCCCACCCCCGCCGCCTACCCCTCCGCCGATGTGCCGAGAGGGCGGAGGCGACCGCCGAGGTGGTCACCGTTGATGACGGGGAGGATAGAAAGGAGGACGAGGAGCAGCAGCAAGAGGACGAGGAAGAGGTGAAGGGTACGGTGGTGGTGAGGAGAGTGCCGCTGTACAGAGAGCTGTACGAGGCATCCAGACGGAAGCGGGACGCCAGGCTGAGGACACTTGAGTTTGAGGTGCGCCTCGCCGAGAAGGGCCACCTCGGGCTCGAGCGGCTTGCGGAGGTCCTCCCACAGATCACGCCCAAGAAAGAGGTATAACTTTATTGGATCTTCCTTCCTTGGTTCTATGATGAATATAGGGGCCGTTGGTATTGGCTTTTGTTTATTGCTTTTGACTGAAAATGAATAGTAATGGTTGAAAGACCTACCTTTTAGAAGTAGGGGGCGAGCAGTGTGAAAAGTGAGTAGGAGATATGTGTGCGTGACTGGAGCGAGAGTGGGGTGGGTGATGCATCTGTGGCCCCCTGCCTTATCCCCTGAGCGAGATGGTAGCGAGAGGAGTGGAGAAGTTGCCTAGGCTCTGCCCAGCGCCTAGGCCCGCCTAGGCAGCCGCCTAATGCCACCTTTTAGAACACTGATTTTAATGTTAACCCTTTCATTTAAGGGAGTGTTATGGGTATTAGTGGTATTTCTTATTGTACTAGGGTTTAGTCTTGTGTCCCCTTTGTACTCTATATATATTGCCCATTAGGTCTCTTCAATACACACACAATATTCATAACAATACTATTAGTGTATCGTAGGATACCGTGATTTCTGGAGCATAGATAACTTGTTCATTGCTGTGGCATGCAAGTGGTTTGCTCATTTAACCTCGCAATAATATTCGTAAGGAAATAGCTGACTAAAGTGGCTAATTCCGAGCACCCTTTTGGGGGGAAACAATAAAGAAATATATATGTGAGTTATATTTTTTTTAATGATTTTTTATATCTGTTGAAATAGATATGTCTCTAGCCTTCTAGTTCTATACAAATTGGTTGTAAATAATCTGGTTTGTTGTTACTCCCATATTCCAAAAATATAGAGCCTACCAAAGGATTTTGAGCTCATTATGGTCCAAGCATTTTATTTTTTGAAGTATTTTGGGATACGAACCTCTGGGTTCGCAATTTCATATACACTGTAAACTAAAAATGCTTTATGTTGTTATTTCTGAATACTGAAATTGCACTTACATTTGAAAGAAAACAAGGCTAAAATGTTATAGCCAAACTAGTGGATGATCTTCTTACTGAAGAACATGTTATTCCATTGCTCGATGCTAATATCTATGCTCAAATGCGTTTCAGGAGGTGCCTGAACCTTTTATTCCTCTGACGGATGAGGATGAGGACAGTGTTCGTCGTGCTCTTGGTGGCAGGAACAGGTTTTTCTTCTTATCTGATCTTATTAAGGCACAGTAGGCAGTAGGTACATTTCTTGCGCAAATGTCTAGCTTAATTAGCACTATCTAAAAGGTCCTTTTTTCAGACGTGAAAGATTAGCAGTACATGAAGCTTCAAATATTGTCATAACAAGAGAGATCTTGCAGTGCTTGAATGACAAAGAGTGGCTAAATGATGAGGTATTTTATTACTTCTGCTTTTGTTTTCACTCTTTTCGGACTCTAGAGTGAAGCATATAGAATTTAACATTAGCAGATATATTTTTCGCTATTTTCAGGTCATAAATTTATATCTTGAACTGCTGAAAGAGAGAGAACTGAGAGAACCTAACAAGTTCCTAAAATGCCACTTCTTCAACACCTTTTTCTACAAGAAGGTCCGCTACTATATTCAATGATCTTGAACATCATTTAGGCGTTGCTGTACCTTTCCCTTGCTATGATCTTTACTTGAACCCCTGTAGAGTTACAGTCAGGTATCTTCTGCTTGATTCTGCTTAGTGCATGTACCCTATGTCTTAATTCTAGACCATTTTTTTGCTGAAAAATTTTATTAGCTTTTTTAATCCTTGTGTCTGTCATTACTAGACATTTGCAGTTGTGCATGTTATTAAAGTAGTACGGTTCGGTGTAATACTATTTAATTCTGAATTTCTGATGATTCCATATTCACAGCATCAACTGATATCATTACTTTTATTGGCAGATTGCGTTATGATATTGATAATTTGATATATATTGTATTTAAGCTCAGTTTCCATTAGTCATAGCTCATAATAGATTATTTGTGTCACCAGAAGAAACTAGTTAGCCTCATGATTTTTCTCCTGTTTTTGTTTGTCAGCTGATTACTGGTGGGTATGATTATAAGGCTGTTAGGAGATGGACAACAAAAAGGAAGTTAGGATACAGCCTAATCGAGTGCGATAAGGTAAATGCTTGTTGGGTCCTCTTTTCAACATTACGTCCTCGGATTTGACTATTCATCTAACTGAAACTAGTTATTTCTTACTTCTGTCCAGATTTATGTTCCCATACACAAGGAGGTGCATTGGTGTTTAGCAGTCATCAACATAAGGGACAAAAGGTTTCAGTATCTGGATTCACTTGGCAGTATGGACACGAAGGTCCTGAGAATCCTAGTAAGTGGTATCATCTAATTCTGTCTGATTAACAACATACTGCTATGTGTCTATATGTAAGAAAATCTGGTGATTTGTTGGTGATTCTAACTTCCAACTTTTTCCATCTTTACCAGGCCAGGTATCTTGTGGATGAGGTAAAAGACAAGAGTGGCCAACAGATTGATGCTCTTTCATGGAAGATGGAAGGTGTCAAAAACCTTCCTTTGCAGGAGAATGGGTATTTTTCTTATATTTGATCCTAGCATGGCTATCATTGTTTTGCTGCTTGACCTTTTACAATGAGAGGTGCAAATAATGAAACTTAAAAGGGGGGATGCATAGCATCTTCATTAGTGTTAAGAGAGCATTATAGTTTCCCACAACATTACTCTACATTGTTCCAAAATTTGTCTAGTGTACTACTCACCAAGTCGTCTGTCATCTTAGGTGGGATTGTGGCATGTTCATGCTGAAATACATGGACTTCTACAGCAGAGATATGGACCTTGTTTTTGGGCAGGTAAGTAATTGGCTCTTGGTTTTCCTGTCAATCAATATGCTGTATCTTGCAGAAATTTGATGCTTATTACATGCTAGATTAACTAAAATGGTGTTTGAAATGGGTGTCTTTTGTAGAAACACATGCCTTACTTCCGAAGGAGGACTGCAAAGGAAATCCTGAATTTGAGGGCTGAATAACTGTGATGGGCATCATAGGTCACTAAGGCCAAGTTTGAATCAGGGTTAGTGTATGTACTTTTCAAAAAGGCGGCGATGCCTTTCCTAGAGTGCTGAATGCAAGGATGTTGGAAGCTCCTCAAATGCTCAAAATAAGTCACCGTGCAACCATCAAGCTACAGGATGAAGTGCTGCTGAAGATGGCCTCAGATATGCTTGCATGAGCACAATTGGCTGCCTCCATGGTGGCTTTTGTTGCAGTGAGCCATCGGGGGACAGAAAGGCATGGCCAAACGTGGTTTTATGGCTGGCTTTAGACTGCAGGGAACCACTGAGATTTGAGAGACAGAAGAAAGGTATGGTTGGAGCTTGTATTTAATATGGTTGGGTGTAGACTTGAGTAGCGTGCCACCCATGTACGCATTTTAACGTGGTGTGAGCTCCTATGTAGGCATCCAGCCGTGAGCAATTCGTTGTCTTTATATGACCTGCTTCGGTGCAGCAAGAGTTTTGTGTAATACACCCATCCCTTCCGTTCTTTTTCTTTTTTGATATAGTAGTGCTCCTTGCCTGGGAAACATGTTTCTGCAAATTCTGCAATGGCAGTTCTGTCCCTTGGTAGTCGAGCTGATAACTTTCTAATTGCCTCCATGATATGTATGGTTAAGTATGTCAGTTGCGTAGGGTTCAAAGTATTCCATGACACAAACTGTATGGTAGCGTGAGATGATGATATCAGAGCTTATACATTTGGATTAGGAATCGAATGATTTTTTATGTGGTACTGTAATCAAGCAATTTTATGGGGCAATGTTGTAACTCCGGATTATGGCTATGACGTTCTGTGTTCTTTTCAGATCATACAAAATCCTACTGGTTTAAACCTGCCATGACATTGTTCAGCAGAAAACAAGGGGAGATCACTATCACTACTAACCATTTTACTAAAGGTTAAATCACTATCAAAGTTATCTTCGATGGTCTGCAGTTCTGCACATCGATGAATACTTATCACACGATAAAAACTGAATGCAACAAATAACAGCGCATTCATTCACAGTTTCATCTGGGACTTCATCGGGTGCTTGGTTTGAGGTATAGGTTGACCTTGACATCGACACAGTTCCGAGGAATGGAATCGATTTGGTCATTACCTCGTAACCACAGTGCTTATAGAAAAATGAACCATCCCATTCTAGCATTTAGTCCAGTCCTCAAACCAAATATGCCACAAGTAGACATAAGAGGCATCAGAATCAAATAGATCATAATCGCCAGCTGAGTATTCGAACTAAATTTCCAAGTTTTCAGTATGTGATAATCAAGCCATCAATGTGAAACAAGGGCATCTTCATTGCCTTTCCACTTACCATAATACAGTTTTCGACTATACGAATGACAAAAATCCTGCAATTTTCCAGTTGAATGCCACTGGAAATATTCCGCCTGCTGCCTTTCTTTCTTGATGTAAATAATATCAACAAAGAATACAACAATAGTTTCTATGTTAGCGAGGTACAAGGATTATTTCCTCACCGCAGCGGTTTACCACTAATATCTTCAAACAACAGTTATAACTACATTCATACAAAAGAAAATGGTACGATGACAATCCATGCCACCACCAGAAAACACACCAAACAGCCCTTTCAAGGAAAGAAAAATTAGCAAACTGATAAGAAAACCTCAAAACCAAGCACCTGCACAACAATCATCCAACATCCTATCTCCCATCCTAAGTCGCTCCCAAATTATGTTTTTTTCCTTTTTTTCTAGTCTCGGAGGTCTTCTGTGATAATATGGGAAATCACACCTCCCATTCAGAGCTCCTTGCAATTCATGACAAGGCCAAGGGTTTTAATTTCTGAGGTTCAACTATCTTGCTTTCTTACGGCTAAGGATCTCCTGTTCTTTGAGCCGCTGCTGAAATCGTGCCAAGCGGGCCTGGAGGCTGACCAAGCCAGAAGCCTTCCGTGACAGGAGAAAGCTCAGCTGTGCCACGTAGTTGTCAATAAGGCTACCTGGCTGGTCAACTTCTGCCAACAAGTTCATCTCCTGCAATAAAATGTCATGTCATGTTAGGCAATATTGTTGTGGTGTTGAAATAACTGCAAAGTTGTGAACAGCCTTAACCAGTGCAATCATCTGACATTAGTATAAAATGTCTACATGTACATAATATACACCATCTGAGGTTGTATTACAAGTTGGCGTTTGGCCAAAATAATGTTCGAAGGAGATTTTAGTGCACCTGGACATATAACCCAGACCAAGGATCAAAAACTTGGTACCGGCCTAAATCCCGGTGGGGGGCTAGTACCGGTTCTCGGCTGATAACTTCAAAACCCGGGGAAAACCCAGTCAAATTTCATGTTTTGAAATTGAAATTTGAAACCGATAACCGGAAAAAATCGTCCGGTTACCAAACCACAGCTGCAACATCTTGATTCTTATTTAATCTTGGTATCAGGTTGAGATGGCTGCAGCTGCTCATGCTTTGTTTTTTAATGTTGCAGCTTCTCCGACTCAACAACAATCACTGGCACAGTACTTGATAAAATATAAGCTTGATTCAACCAATACAGGTACTGAAACCGTACAGTTGTGACAGTATACAGTCAAGTGACATTATTTTCACTTCGCTCATAATTCTAGCAGCTACTTTTTGGAAGCTCAAGGTCTACAGCCAAGAAAGACCTAGTTCTCCAAACCATGATCATCCTAATAAATTAGGATGAGCATATTTACATAATAAGCAACTCAATAGTAGGGAACGAGATGATACAGCATGCATACATGATCATAACGGGAATATCACCAAACACAAAGACATTTATGATATAAATTCATATATAATTGAGTAACTGAAACTTACGTCCCGCACTATCTCCATGGTGTTTTCAATTTCTTTTCTGTGGGCTGCTATTAATGCCTCCTCTTCCTAACATACAAGAAAAGTTGATATCACAGCTGTGTTCATGATCAAATCATGATATCACATATGATTCTGATCAAAATCTTTTTTACCTCAAGTATTGCATTTATTTCTGTATCATCGCAGGAACTTTCCTTTTCAGATTGCTTGGATGAAACCTGCGATGCCGAGGCAGATGATGGTCTTTGCTGCTGCTGCTGCTGTTTTGGTTGCTGTTGCTGCTTATGAACAGTTTGACTTATTTCAGGTCTGTTTTCTTTCTTCATGTAGTTGCTCTGCCTTTCAGATTTCTCCTCCCTATTAGCTTTTGTCCGAGGCGGTGAGACTTTTGTAACTTTCTCCTCTTCTTGCGAATTTACCGAATTCTGACGTGACTGTGCTTTACTACTATAACTAGTCTGGTTGGATTTCAAATCAACTCTCTCCCTATCATTCAAACCAGATGATGAACTAGTTTCTTCTTTTCCCCTGTGTGGATAATTTGGAATCATACTAAATGAGTTCCTCTCAGGCTCCACTGAAGAATTTGAAGTAAAATTTTCAACATCATTCCTTGAAGCATCAACAGGTCTCTTCTCTTGAATCTGGTCTGTAGTTTCTTCAGCTTCACTAGGTAAAGGATATGGAGTGTACGTAGATTCTTTGCTAGATGATACAGACAGCCCAGTGAACTGCTCTTTTCTTGAATTACCACCTTTTGAAAGACTTTTAACCCTGTTTGTTGATCGGTAATATCAGTAAGACTAATAACTAGGTTTTTTTTGTCCCGAATCATTGAACATCATATGTAAATTCAAGACATTGAAAAGAAATAATACCTGTCAGCATATCTTAAAGTATTTAGTGTGTGCTCACATGAATTTGAGTTTGGTGAGATGCAAGAAATCATTACTGTTCGAGAGTTGCCAACAAATGAGTCACGAAGCACCTCTGTTAGCTTGCTTCCTCTGAAAGGAATGTGTATTTGATCATTATCCAGCGCTCGGATACATTCCTTGAGAGCCAAAAGGCTCTTATTTATTTCTGCACCCTCAATTCTGGTACAAGAACAGTTAGATCGTCACAGGATGTACTAGGTCGGTATTTACTGAAAGCATAAGGAGTAAATGAAAATGATACAACAGGAGCATGCTAGAAAGACAGAAGTCCAGATCTATGGAATGAAAATAAATACCTAGTTTGTCTGTCATTGTCTGTTGTGTCAGCACCACGCTCACTTCCAGCAAGATCAATAAATGACATTTTCCCCACAAGCTTTGTATTTTTAGCTTCATTAGCATCACGGTCTCTCTGTCTCCGCGTATCAGTCACTGGAATATGCTTCTTGACAGCCAACTGCAGAATAGCATGAGAGCGTGATGACTCTTCATTGGCCCCAGTTGACCCTGTGCTTCTTGCAGCATTTCCTCTCTCAATGTATTCTTTGACAATCTGGACATCAGAAACCTCAAACTCTTGTAAACCAACAATGCAGACCTGCTTCCTTCCATCTTCCCTCATGCAGAGTTGCCTAGAAAAAAACAGAGAAAAAATGCAGCGCCATTTAAGCATATAAAAACAAAACCCCAGAAACCAAGTCAAAAGAGAAAAAAAAGACAGATCCATTTAATCATACTGAAAGAACATACAAAATCAAGTTACCAGACCAGATTTCCAAAGCAAAGTATTGTTTCAGAGTTGAATTTAAACTAAAAAGGTAGCTGTGGCATTCTAGGAACTAAGTACTTCTCATATTAATACAAGTAAATGAAGTCATCACTTAAGTTAAATTCCCTAACCCATTGATTCCACAGTTCCACTAGCCCTGACAAAGGAGGTCTCCCATGACCAGAGAGAACCTGATTCCACTAACTTACCAAAACAAGGAACTAATATTTCCCATTACTATCGTTGACCAGTTACTAATAGGTTTCCAATCACAACTCACCCGTGTGCAATAATAGTGTTGTAGGGGTGGCTCAACCCTCCGTGACTGGGCCTTGCAACTAGCCCAATATGTAATAAGCTCAATAGGATAGAGGAATGTACCAATGTGTCCTTACCTTTTATAATTATCAAGGAGTCCCATCCTACCCCATTCATATATATAAACCCCAAGAGGGGTATGAGCAAGGAGGAAGATCCACTCATTCTTACTAGCTCTCTATAGCTAGTCTTTTCATATGTTGTTTGATTAGTAGCCACAACAGTTGGCGTCATCTGTGGGGACCGCGCGAGAAGCTGTGCAAGAGAATGCGCTAGAAAGCGACAGCAACCAAGTGAGAGAGAAGTACGGCGGCAACAAACATTGAGTTCAGCGCGCGCGGCTGGTGGTCGAACGCCCGCCATCCCATGGCAGTGACGCCCTGGCGGCGAGCGGTCAACGCCAACGCGAGGAGCTACCTCCGATGTCAATATTGGCCCAACCCCGTGACTGAGCCTTGCAACTAGCCCAGTATGTAATTGGCTCAATAGTATAGAAGAATGTATCAATATACTCTTACCTTTTGTAATTATCAAGGGATCTCATCCTACCTCATTCATGTATATAAACCCCTAAGAGGGGTATGAGTAAAGAGGAGATCTACTCATTCTTACCAGCCCTTTCTAGATAGTCCCCTCATATGCTGTTTGATTCGTAGCCACAACAAATAGTAAACATTTTTTAGCACTATTTCTGAGATATACATGCTTATCAATGTGGCACATGCAAGCATACAGGGAAAACCATGAACATGAGCAAGCAGACACATGCACAAGGGGAGAAAAGGGAAGGAGAAAAAGGGCAAAGTGTCAAATCATATTATACCAAAGCAATACATAAAAATGTGCACACAAATAATGTCAACATCCCACCGATAACACAAAAAAAGAAGTAATGACCTATATTTTACTATGCCAAATTTTTAGGGCGGAATTTTACTATGGCAAGTTAAATAATATAAGAATGCAGCAACCAACCTCCTTTCGCTGAGAAGATCAAATAGCTTCCCGCCATATATCTCAAAGTAGCTAAGCCACAACTTGAAATTTTGACCCCGGTACACAGGTTGATGCAAAAGATGAACCATATCATGTGCAGCTCTTAGAGGTAGAGGTTGCATTGTATATGTCTTGCCACTACCTGCACATGAAGGAGGAGTATTAGCCATGCTACAAAGGGAAATAAACAATCAATCAATTAATAGGTAAAGATGCAAGAAAGGTTCCTATTCTAAATTTTAAATTCATTAACATATCACCATGTACAACATAACATCCAGCTGAGATAGATGAACAAATAATGCGTAACATCTAGCATATAGAGCATTTTCAGGAACCATTGAGAGAAACAATCCAAGTTGTAATGATTTTAAGCACTTTCTCAAAGAATGCTCCCCAAAACAGGGATCACACATTAAACTATTAAACTGCCACATCTGTTCCATATACTTCCAACGTCAAATACTAAATGTTCAACTTCATCCCATCCATAAACACTTGGCAGCCACAAAGTTTACCAAGAATCAAATTGCAGCACTGCACTCTCGAGTTGGAGAACATTAAACAAAATGGTGGACAGAAGCTATAGGATGAGTGGAAGACAGGATTCATCGATACTTGTAAAGAAAGTGCAGCTTTAGTGTTTAGCTTGACAGTCAGTGTTATCTAACCTGTTTGGCCATATGCAAAACATGTTGCTTTTGTCCTTTGGAAAATTATTGGTATAATGGGTTCCACAGTCTCACGGTACACCTGCTCAAACAACCCAGGACATTATATGTTAAGAACAAACCCAGGAAATTATATGTTAAGAACAAAATGGTGAATAAAAAGAAAAAGGAGCCATTCTACATTATCCATCAGGTGAATAAGCACAGAAACAGTTAAAAATTATAGTACCTCATCATTAGTGACATGCTCGTCCAGGACAGCATCAAAGCAGAATTCATGCTTTTCCACATAAGCTGTCAAATCCACCTTTCAGTGGAGACTACATGTTAGTACAAATGGCATGAACAAGCATCAAAAACTTCTGAATGGCATTTTTATTCCTGGTATGACTGCTGACTCATGCATCTTATAACAAATTAACAACAAACTTTTTGTTTTTTCTTTTGGCGGAATGAGCATACAGTCATACACTAACAAGAAAAATAGCAAAACATGGAATGGTTTGTCTCCAGCAATCCTGTTCTGTACCTCCTTTTGGCGGAACGAGCATACAGTCATACACTAACAAGAAAAATAGCAAAAGGTATTTAACCACCCTAGGTCAGGAATATAGTCAAATTCAATGATACATACCAACAAAATTATGTGGTTACTTTAACAATCTATATCTAGGCCCGCAACCGAGATGCTACCCATTGCGCCGAAGGGAAAGATGAATTTATTATATATTTATATTTCTACATTGACCAGCCCATTGCAGATAGACGCAGACGAGCACATAAAATAATTCAAACACCCAATACAATGGAAATCTTTGTGTAAATGCTTCATACCATGCCATTCCAAAGAAATGGCGGGTCCTACTACCAGAATTATCAGTTTGTATTACTTCAAAACATGCTTGTTCATCCACATCATAGTTCATAACCACCTAAAGCATGCTGGCATCAAAATGATTTAGTATTGTAGTGTTGTTTATTTTCTAACACAGCCATGGTGAATATAAATGCTGCTAAAGGAATAAGTCGTGCTGCATATCAGAGTACAGTAGTTAGCAAGTAAAACATTGAAGGAGTAAATGGATTGCCTCTCTTCCTATGCTTGTGATCTACTGCATCACTAGACATTCGAAATTGATCAAACTGTTTTGGTATAAGCCCCATAAGAAGATAAATAGAGCTGAACCAATTGATGAACTATTCATCAGACTATCAACACAGACATAATGAAGAATACCGATGAACAGATGAAGAACAGATGGTACCTTCAGCTTGGGTTCATGAACAGTCAAGAATTGGGAATTATGTACAGTTATGATGTCATCCTCCTTTCGAGATATCTCCTTTTTGTTCAGAGGCCTCTTCCTAACCTAAAAGCGCAACGAGTATTAGTCAAGTAAGTTTTTCACTAATCACTAGCAATAAGAAAAGAAGAGAGAATATGACTTTAATATTTGGATAACTGCTGTAAAAGTACAACATCAGTATTTGGAAATGATCAACATACCACGACTTTAATCTTTGCTACATTACTTTCTCTAGCACTGGTCTCTTTTTCGCTGTTGATTGCACTACTGTAGTTCTCTGATAGACCTTGTTGGCTTCCTAATATCACATCATCCTCATCGTCATCAATTTCCTTTGGCATAAAGGGTGAAGGCTCAAATAGTTCTGATGCTACATTCTGACAGAGAAGAAACCATAACTAGATTAGACTGCATGAAGATGGATGGGAGCATCCAACGTGTTTACATCTCTTAATCACTTGCATCGTCTCCCTAGTTTCTAGAAGGAACAGGTACAAGAAAAACAAGCAGATGCAGATATACAGTGGAAATACAAGGTCATTTTGCCTGTAGAATCCAGAGATATACCTCAGAAAGTAGCTCGCTGTCATCCATCGCATGAAGATCAAAAAGGCCAGCTCCAAATTCACCTCTAAGTTCGGGTGAATAGAATCCATCTGAGGGGCCCCCAACACCAAAGCCCTGGGCCGTCGGTGTGTAGGACTCAGATATAGATGCAGATGCTGATTCGCCATTAAAATTCAGGCTCCTTAATAGCATGTAAAGCTTCTGTTTTTCTTCAATCGATTGAGGCCCATACCCCTACCAAATAATAATAGTAACAATTGTCATAATCTAAAGATCCACTTAGCAACAGCACATATGTATTTATAAAGCTCCCATCACCGAACAAATTAAAAATACTTAAACCATTCATGATAAGCAATAATAGAGGCACAAAATGCCGTTAATATGAAAAATGAATGGAACCACTCAACCACATATGACAAACAAGGGCTCATCATGGGCCTCACGCATAGATCTAGTACAAACTATAAATTTCAAATTACTGTTAATGTGTCACACTAGCACGGGATGTTAGCTTTCCACTGAGTGCCACAATCAAAAGTGACATAATCATCTAGGCAATGACATGTAATATGCATGGTGTTCCTTGAAAAATGAAAGTTCAAGAAAAAAAAGAATAGTTCCTAGCTTCCCCTCTGGATGTACAGTGACAAATTTCATACAAAGGATTTGGTCACAAATCCAAACAGATCCAATTTTTGTATCATAATAGACCAAAATGATAGAGTTTCATTTGTTTTCTAAGAGTGCTAAACAATGAAGAAGATGTATTGAGTGCCATTTCAAGTATAATTGACATTCAAAGCAAACTACAAAGATTCCATTTTATGTGGGAAAAATCCAGCCTACAATTTGAATCCATGATAGCAAAACAATCCACCTATTTGTGCACCAACTCAAGATTATAAGAACCTCAGATCTGGAATCCATATTAAACATGTAGAATAACTTCCTCCCAAGTGCAGCTGTAACTTTGCAGCCATTCAATCAGTCTAGTTAACTTTGCATGCAAACTGGAAAGGCATAATTCCACCTTCCAGCTCAACAGCATGCAGTTCCACATTTCTACCGTGCTCAATGCAATTACGCGCAGTGTGCAAAAGTTATGTAGGCTACCATTTTCCAACCCAATATGTAACAAGACGCTACCTTCCGATTAACTGGCAGAACACCAAAACACTTTATATCCCGCGATGCGCCGATGCCAGTCGCCAGCCTTCATAACCAGACTAGACACATGCATGCCGCCATGCATCTCACAAGGCTGCATCGATCATCATGAACTCGGCATTCACGAAAGACAGACAACCTTCAGGAGCAGAACCCCAAATTGCCGGCGTCATAAACCCTACAATGCAGCCCACAGCTCCAACAGAGCTCAACTTGATTTCTGACCATGGGCGACAAAACTCACTGGATTCCGACCATTTCTAAACCGATCCAAACGAAATAAGGAAAGAATCGAAAGAAATACACGCCTCCGCAGACTCTAGCACGCACACATACAAAAGATCCCCGTGCCTGAGCTAGCGATCGTGCAATGCAGGTGACGACACGAACACATACAGCAAGGTTTCCACTTTCCAAACGTAGAGAGGACCACGCCCACGCGAAACGGACAAAAGACGGAATCTATTTTCGAGGATCCCGAGAGACGCACGCACCTGCATGAGAAGGTTCGGGAGGATGCCGCCACCGCCGATGCCGACGCCACCGAGACCGCCCCGGAGGTCCCCGGCCATCCCCACACCCGCCCCCGCCCCCGCCCCCGGCGAGGACGAGGACGAGGACACCGCGAGATGCTGCAGCCCCGCGGACTGCAGCCACCGCGCCATCACCGCGTCCCCCGAATCCCCCGCGGCGGACGACGCCGCGGCAGCTGCGGCGGCGGCGGCTCCACCGCCGCCGCCTCGCTGCGACCGCTTCTGCGGAGCCAACTTGGCGTCTGCGCCGCACAGACCTGTGAAGCTAGAAGAAGACGCGGATCTGGACCTTGAGCCGGAGCCCAGATCTGAAGCGACGGGCAATGCGGGTCGGATTGGCGCGGGATTGGAGCAGGATTTGTGGCGATTTGGGGTTGGGTAGGATCGAATTTGCGGTGGGATCTGGGGAGGGAACTGGGAATTTGGGATTGGATTGCAGAAGGGGGTGGAGGATGAGAGGAGAGAGGGGGAAGGGAAGGAGTTTGAAGGGGGTTCTCAAATGGTTTTCAGGATTGAGAGAGACGTTCTGATGTTGGCGTTGGTGAGAGAAGTTTGAAAAAGAGAGCAAGCAAGAGAAACGGGGAAGGGGAAAAAAGATGGGAGATGTTTTTTTAGCCTAGAATTGTGATAGATAATTTTTGGTTGTGTTTTTTAGACGATGATAGATGATAGGGACATGGACGGCGCACGTGAAGATGGATTCGAAAAATCGTTTAGAGAAACTACTTTAACAAGTCGCTTAAAGAAGTCGTCCCATTTATTTTTGATTTTCAGATAAAATTGTAGTAAAAAGACGTAGTCAAAAGCAAGAAAAAAGCAGGACCAATGAGTGCCGTGGAAAATTAAAAGGTCTTTTTAAGAGAGAATTCAAAAGTTTTCTGGAAAGGGAGCGTCTGCATGTGGTGGGCCGCTACTATTTTTGAAATTTTAACATCTATGGCGAACAGATATTTTCATTTTTATATTTCAAACGGTCTATAGCTCTTAAGTGAATCATGTAATATTACGTAAAACACCGTGTCATATTTGCTAGTGGTTCTGTTCCGCTCAACATGGAATACAAGTTTTCATAAACTCATAGCTAGAGTTTTGCGAAAAACTTGTTGTTTTTTCGATTTTATCCTATTGTAACCAAACAAGGTTTTAGTTTGTTAATCCTTAAATCTTGTTTTTATAAAACTTGAGACCCCAAACAAAGGCGAAAACGTCTTGCGTTCTACTCTATCCAGAATTAATCATGTAAACCACCGTATTCTATTGTCACGTATTCTTAAGTCGGCAGCAAAGTCAATTTTGACATGGACAAACTTAAGGCCAGTTTGGAATGCAGTATTTCAGACGAGTTACATAAGATCTCTAGAAAAGTACAATTCGTCTGTATTAAGAGCAACTCCAGCAGGGCCCCTACTTGACCTCTCAAACCTCATATTTGAGAGCCAGAAAAAAATCAACTCAAAGAGGCCTACTTGGCTCTCAAAATAGGAGGCCTCTCAAATGAGGTCTCAAGCCCTCATTCCTAGGGCCCCTACTCCGCTCTCATTTTTCAGCTTTCCTCGTTTTTGTGGAACATTTGTGCTTTCAATTTAAATTGAATGATTTGAATTTAAATTTGAATACTAATATTGAATTCGTATTTGAATTCATATTTGAATTCGGAACAAATTTGAATTTAAATTTGAATGTTATGTGATGAACTTTGTGCTTTCAATTTAAATTTGGAACAAATTTGAATTTAAATTTGAATATTCGTATTTGAATATTCGTATTTGAATTCGGAACAAATTTGAATTTAAATTTGAATGTTATGTGATGAACTTTGTGCTTTCAATTTAAATTCGGAACAAATTTGAATTTAAATTTGAATATTCGTATTTGAATTCGTATTTGAATATTTGTATTTGAATTCGGAACAAATTTGAATTCGGAACAAATTTGAATGTTATGTGATGAACTTTGTGCTTTCAATTTAAATTCGGAACAAATTTGAATTTAAATTTGAATTCATATATTTAAATATTATCCCTCATTGTGAAATCATAAATATTTTATTGTGTATTGTGCTTTTGTCCCATACATATGCATATAGTGTGTGAGGAAATAGAGGGAATTGAGAAGTAGGGGCCCTGCTTTGAGGGCTCTCACTGAGTCTGACTGAAAAACAGGGCCTCAAAATAGGGAGCCCTCAAATGAAAAGTAGGGGCCCTGTTTTGAGGGCTACTGCTGGAGTTGCTCTTACCATAGGTCTTTAGTATAAAAAGATGGACCAAAATGAAAGGGGCGAGTTAAATGTTAAGTTGCTGTATACATCGAGCCTTAGTTGCACTAATTTTTTTATTGATAATTTAAGCACAAATTAGAGCCTTGAGGCCCTTCCAATACATAAAGAAAATTACCGAGTATATATTTGTGTTGCAAGGTCAATTGATATTTTGCTTCGATAAATTTGCAGTTGACATTTATCTCTTACATTCCCTGATTTATTGTTGGACCAACATCAGCTCTCTTTTTTTTCTAATCAATTAACATAAGAACTGATTGTTATATCAAAATTGTTTGCAATGAGTTGTACAATCTACTTTGTTTCTTCGAAGACAATTGTATTAGAATGTTCTCAAATATCTGTTAGTTAGAATGTTCTCAAATATATGTACAAATAAGCTATAATAGGCCTCATGTCTATGAGCAACTTGTTCTTAGTGTTAAATTACCATCACGGTAGTACTATCATACATAAACTAATTTTTAGAAGCATATAAATAGGATATTTCTATTGTTGCATAGCATGTATATTCAAAATGTACATCGCACATTACCATTTCTTCTCATTCTCTCAAAACGTTAAAGGTGAGAGCGCTATCTCGCCCAACGTTTCAAGGGCGAATCCAGCATACAAGGTCCAATGCCATCTAGTTTTAACCCATGAAGAAATTAGCACTTATGATGATATTACAAAGTATAATTACTGATTTATGTCCATAATGACCTTAGTGAGTCTATGGTGACCTTAATGACTTTTTTTTTCTGGATTCGTCCCTTCAACTTACCAAAGAACATGTGTATGCAAACAATATGCCCTTGTCACTGAACATCTATAAAACCGAACCGCTCGTTTCAATTTCAGCTTCTATTTCTAGCTTTTAATTTATTATTTCTTAATTTCATCTTTTTCTAGTTTTTTGGATTTTTTTTCTTTTTTTGTATTCCTTGGCATTGTCCTTGATAGGCTAACCTGTTTTTTATTTTTTAATTTTAATTATACCAAATAAGTCACCAATAATTATAATAAAAATAAAATAACTATAGTAAAAAAACTATAATTCATCGTTAAACTGACCGGCCCCGTTACTCTGCCTCTTCTCACATGTGGGCCTGGGATGGCCGCCGTGCACCAAGCTACCTTAACTCTGCCTCAGAAGATCCCTTTAGGTGCTCTGCATCCATCACTCCATCGTCGATTCTCCGAGGTGAGCTATGGATAGGGCGGGCGGAAAAAAGCGGGATGATGGCTTGATTTAAAATTACTTAATTATATTAATTAATTATTAAAATAAGTTATTTTTGAGTAAAATTAGTTTGATCCGGTTCTAAAAATACATTTTAAATTATAAATAAAATAATATTAAATTAAACTATATCGAATTTAGAAAAAAGCTTAGTAAATGAGAAGATGGGTGGGTCTGGTTTTTTTACTTCGACTTATGATTTATGATTATGACTTATGACTTGTGGGTTGTTTATGAGAAACTACGAAGTAACAAAAACTCACATGTGATTTTGACCAATATAAATGAAACTACTATAGTATATACTATAATTAATTTATAGACTCGTCTTAAAATGACACTTCGTTTAAAATCGAGTTACTAAAAAACAAAAAACTTTTAAAAACTGAGAAAAACATTTCTGTGGCCAGCGACTTTGCGTTGCATCCTTGCACTGGCAGCAGCAGAACCTGAAAAGAACCTATGGACACGATAGCGTGCCTTCGTGGCAACCAACTAGACCCGTTTCTTCACGCAAAATTATTTAATTGGTTTGCATTATTTGAACCTGATAACAGACGTCTACGGTTTATCTCGTGTTTGAAACAATTCTGTAGGTACAGAGGTAGTCTAGATTGAAACGACAGAATTTCACAGATAAAAAGATATAGGTGCCGCTCATTTGAACTGAAAAATAGTTTATGATTAAAATTTTACTGTAGCTGGCTGAAATTGCACTGTAGTTGATGGTGACTTATTTTGTATAATTAAATTAAAAAATTTTAAAATAGAGAAAATATGTTAGCATGTCACGGATAATGCAAACGAATATAGGAAAAAAAGAGAGCCGGCAAAAAGCTTAAAAAAGTCAAAATGTCAGAAAAAAACGAAATTTAGGAACAATAGAAAATAAGCTAGAAATCAGAAGTTCAAGTTAAAATGAGTAGACCATAATTATATATATTTCCATGAAAAAAATTATAATCACATCCACAAGAGGCAACTTCTGCAGATAGGATATGTAAGCAGCAAGTAGCGATTGTTTCAGAAGTCGCGATCGTTAGTTTACCCGGAGATAAGAGCGCTATAAGGATGTTTTGTCTTCAAATACACTCTGAATCTGGTTTTGGAGACCACAAACAGGGCCGGTCCTGAGATTTCAAGGGCCCGGGGCGAAACTAGAAATAGGAGCCCTAGTATAAATATCTAAATATAAATATACACACATACACACACACATATATATCTAATTTTACCAACAAACACTTAAAATGCGTTATGTATTAAAGAAAAATTCATATCAAAGAATTTATAGATATTTCTAGATGCGAAGTCATAGATGATGGTATTGATATCAATCTCATCCAATAATATGTCTCTTGCTTTGTTATCAAGATTACCCCAATTTATCGGATCATAAATATTTGTAGTAAATACTGGTTCATCAAAACTAGTAGATTCTGTAGCACATGAATTAAATATGTGCTCATGATCACTCACATTGTTATCATCTGTGTTGATGTTGACATGGTCTTCCATAGGGCCCTCATCTTCTAGATTCACATTAGCATCTTCCTCCATAGCAACTATCGCCAATTCATCAGGATTTCTTGAACTGCTCGTATTACTTTTAAAAAATTTGTCAATAGATCCCCTCTGTGATTCTATCAACTCATCTATTTGTTTCCTCTTTTTTTTTTTTACTGCAGGATGCATATTTTCTAGATGACATGGTACTGAAAATTTAAAGAACAATAGTATAATTAGTAACTACAAAGCACTAATTATTGAATAAAAAATTTCTAATATGCAAACTACAAGAAGCAATGACAAAGTGAATATGTGATGTAGATGTGGCCCCTCATTTCTTCGTACAAGTGTAACAGGTGAACAACTTTTTCAAATACATAATCCAATCACAGTTCTGAACACGGCTCCAAAGTGAACGACTGTATGGCATTGCTGCGACTATATATATTTACAGGCATTCAACCATGTAACTAGCATGCACATTATAATTACCATCGAAGAAATCATCGTCAAAAGTCAAAACCCTACCAGCGTGCAGTACGTACTGGTACTATTGAATAACAATTAACAAGATGAACATATCTTATTGCAGAATGTATAATTATTGTTCCTTCTTTCATAATTTAATACATATGTAAAGAAGCCAGTTACTACGAAATAGACTGAATGCTTCAACAACAGAAAAGGATATGATATCCCCTGTAACAGCTTTTCGTTTACCAGTTTTAATTCCCTGGGAAATGCAACAAATCTACCAAATATACAGTTTTAAGGTATGCACGCGCACGAATAAGATGATAGAGTGAAAGCAGATCTCGGATAAATCTGATAGCTACGTAATCGATATATGACTTGAGGTATAAAAAACCAAAGAATCATCACATTTACCATTCTACTAACAGCAACAACATATGACAGAAAAATAACCATACCTAATCCAATTTATGCGCCTATGTACTATTTAGTATCTGTTCGCACCGCTTCTCACAGCAAATTGATGCACTCCAGAACATGCGCTTGCAATTGCATGCAAAGGACTAAGACGGATGCTTCGCTTGGTCGCTTACCGGCGGGGGGACGTAGCGCGACGGAGAGACGGGCAAACCGCAGACGGCTACCCTCGACGCGGCGGATGGATGGGATCAGTACGTGGATTAGATTCAGTCGTGATGGTTGGGAGGCGGCGCCGCCCTAGACGAATACGATCAGACTTCAGAGAAGATGAGAAGTCGCAAGTCGGCGGATCCGCGGATGTGGTATACAGGGCCCCGCAAAGAACCTAGTATATGTATACAGTAAAGAATTTTCGCCGGTATACCGTATACTCTACTACATAGTATATGTACATCAGTATATGGGGGCCCCTGGATTTTGGGGGCCCGAGGCGGCCGCCCCGCTCGCCCTCCCCCAGGGCCGGCCCTGACCACAAATGAAATCCATATTGACGTTTTGCCATTTATAATGTTTGTTCTCCAGCTGAGAGGAGCGTTACTGTGGGCGTCTCAGGCTAAGTGGTCTCTCCTTTCGCTGTTGAGCACTTGCCATCAAAATCAACCAATGCGGCGCTACCTGCATTGTGTTTGGGTTTACCATCTACCCATCGAGGTAACATCGCAACCATAAGATGGCGTAGTTAGGGGTGTATTTTTTTCCTATAGTTTATTGCTTATGACTATAGATAATAGATTTTGGTTTCAACATGAACGTTTATACAAACGAATCAAATACCGATAAACTAATAAGTTGTTTCAAATAGACTATCTCAACAAGCCGATTCGAAAAAATAATGAAGAAGTTGTCCCATTTGTTTGTTCAAGAAACACTATAAACCATAAGCTGAAAAGAACGAGCCCTAATGATTATGGGGGTGTCCGTATTTGATTCTGCTTTTGGCTTCTGTTTAAAGAGAGAAACTAGAAGCCAATATGAACATCTGGTTTTTCAAAACGATTTCTCCACTTTTCTCGCTCCCATCTCGTGAACGTATTTTTCTATCACTTTTTCCATCATCCGTCTTCTTCTTTTAAAAGCTATTTCTTTCAACTACTACTTATTTATTTTTACCTAAAAACTCCTCCGCAATAATAAACCCTGAGCCGTACCCTATCCGAACGCACCTGCGAGCTTCACGTTACTATTTTATGCGCACGAGTACAAGGATCGGAATGGGCCCAGGGGACGGTTGGATTGTAAGGCCCTAGTGCCAACATATTCCACGTGCCTGCCAGCATTTTGTACGACGAGTACTCAGGCCGCCCGCGGACCATGCATACCGGACCATCAAAACTCACAGGCTCTGAGCCAATTCGAACACCATCATTCCTATTTATTCCAGCATCTGACTGCACCAGCAAGATGCCATTACAAAGGTCCCAAAGGAAACAAATTACTAAGACGTCGGGTTAGTATTTCAGCTACTCGTACTAGGTATCAATTGAAGCAACGCAGAGTAAGCGTGTAAGCAAGAGTGAAAACAGTCCTTGCTTTTTGATCAAGGGAAATTAGAGCCTGATGCTTAATGAGCCAGCCAATCGGCATGATAAGACCACCCAAACAAGCTTGACATTGTTATGATTTATGCAGGCGTAATCAACATGCTTACAACATTGCCCTGGAAGTACTGGATTTGATTCGACTCTGTGTAGCTTGGCTGAGAAGAGATCTCATTCAGATCAACACAGTTAACATGTCACAGCTGTTGCCTCAATTTGTTCCAACAGCGACATCTCCTGCCTGCAGGAAGCAATACGTCATTGCAGCTAAAATTCCATTTTGAGATCTACCAATCCTGACTTACATAACCATACCAACTAAGTATGATACAGTGGTATATATATCCGTTAGGATTTAGGACCACCGACGAACACCAACAGGACAATATCATAAATGCAGCCATAAAATTCTCTGTCTGAACTGTTTCAGCGAACTTCTATATATACGCAAGAAATCATTAACCAGGGTTTTGTTACAAAGCCTCAAAGATGGTCCGCTGTATTGAACAGTACTACTGACAGGAACATTTTTCAAGTTTTGGCAAGAAAAATGGTAATCGGTATTGCAGGAAGAAAGTTAAGGATACAACAGCAGATCATTAAATTTTGTAAGCAGGAAACAAG
Source organism: Dendrocalamus sinicus (assembly GCA_036346575.1). Lineage (NCBI taxonomy): Eukaryota > Viridiplantae > Streptophyta > Magnoliopsida > Poales > Poaceae > Dendrocalamus > Dendrocalamus sinicus. The sequence continues at coordinate 349,092 of JAYEVI010000089.1, read as the reverse complement.
TCGCTCCCTCAATGCTTCTCCTCATCCAGTTTAGGGGTCAGATTCTGGATATACCTCCACATTAAGGTCACAAACTGCTGCTTATCGAAAGCAGGTTGTTCCTGCAAAAGGAACAGATGTCTACTATGCCAACAATTGTGAGATCATATGGAAGTCATTCTATGATTATGATGAGTAATTGATTTTTGGATTAGAATATTTGTGGAGTTTTAAGTTTGGTTTTTGAGATTTTTGCAAAGACTAATTTTTGTTTGGGCTGTTTGCTAAAATCTTCAAGTTAAGTGGTCTGATCACTCTGTATTGACAATCTGACCGGTAGGCTTCAACCGCTGACAGCAGTCGGAGGCGTGGACCTCAATCTGTAGTCGAACGGTCCGAACAGCCTTATGCTAAGTAGTCCAAAGAGCTAGTCTCTCAATACTCTGTGGTCAAGAGGACTCAATACTCAGTAGTTGAGAGGTCTCGGATGGTCATAGCTTCACTGGCTGGTCGTTGGTGTGATTGGTAGTCTACATCTTCATGTTCGGTACTCGTTGGTTTCATAGTCGTAGCGATTTGATGTGCTGGTCGTAGGTTTCATGGTCGGTACTTATTGGCTTTGAGTGCCTCATTTCTTGTATTCGTCGAGTACTCGAGTACTCATGACCAGCAGTTTGACCGATCTGTGGATGGCAGTCAGATCAATCTTTCTGGGTGATCTAAAACCGTTGTTTGAAAATCTTGGAGTTTAGTCATGACTTGACCTGAGTGTTGTTACCTGTGTGCACATGGATCTATTGTTTGGTCCTAAAATTAGGATCAGTAATTTAGGTGCATATATTTTGCATTGTACCATATAGATTAATTGTATCAATTGATGATCTTGTGTATAGTGCGGTGCTACGTGACGACTTGCTTGTTTGTGTTGGTTGCAGGACTTCGGAACTAAGTCACAGTGAGGCGTAGGAGGACCAGGACTAGGCATAGGGTGGTGTTGAGGTCCAGAACGGTCAGGGAGACACTGAAGATAACCGAAACTTGTGGGGTGGTTGCAAGTCGGGACGACGAGGAATCAGAGCGAGAGATACCGATGATTATGAGAAGAAGCATGTGCGAGGAGAGTAATATGAGACCATTGTTCCCAACCTCTTAGTAGAGGCTGTTGGCAGAGAGAGACGGGATGGGATTACAACACAACGCTACAGTCTACACACCAGCAATTTTTCTCTTTGATAATCAAATATTTTTGCTCAAACCTAATTGTTTGGAATAACAAGAGAGGCTGAGTTTGCTGCATATAAACTTTTGGTAATCGCTTGAAGAGATCTTGGCATCGGCGGCATCTCGGGCTCTAGTGCACCTTCAAGAACTTGCACCACTTGACCCATCGTCGGTCGATCAACTTCGCCGTCTTGAATACACCAGCAAGCAACACGCAATGCCTTTTCAACCTCCTTGAAATTGACATCACCACATAACGTGCTATCCACCAGGCTCCTCACGTCTCCTTGGAGAAGCTTAGTTGCAACTTGCACAGGGAAGTAAGTGGCATCACCACCAGTGGTGTAATCCTCAGGTGAGTTTCTCCTCCCTGATATGATCTCCAACAGCACCATGCCGTAGCTATAAACATCGACCTTTGGCGTAACGGCAACCCCGCTTATCCACTCAGGTGCAAGGTATCCTACGGTTCCTCTCATCGTAGTCAAAACACGGCTGAAGTTCCTTCCGACAAACTTTGCCATCCCAAAGTCTGCAATCTTGGGAACGAAAGTAGCATCAAGAAGTATGTTCTGCGGCTTAATATCGCAATGGATGATGCGATCCACGCAGCTCTCATGCAGGTAGGCCAACCCTCTAGCAACTCCGAGGGCTATTTGGTACCTGGTACTCCAGTTCAAGAACGTGGCATTGTTTTGAAACAGATGGATATCCAGTGAACGATTTGGCATGTGTTCATAGACAAGCAGCCTTGTGTCACCCTCGCAACAGAAGCCGATTAGCTTAACCAGGTTGATATGCTGGATGATACCAATCGAACTCACTTCAGCCCTGAATTGCTTCTCTCCTTGTCGAGCACCGTCAAGCCTTTTGACCGCTATAGTGATTGAGTCACACACTCCCTTAAACACAGAGCCAAAGCCCCCATCACCCAACTTCTCCGAGAAATTCTTAGTCGCTCGCTGCAAATCGCTATATCGAAAAGCCACAATCCCACCGCCGCCTTGAATGTCGTTCAATGTGCTACCAGACCACCCCCTTTTGTTTATCATCAATAAAACACACACCAAAAGGCCAGAAGCAACAACGCTTGCCCCAACAGTAAACCCAATGATCACTCCACTTATGTTGTTTCTGAAGCTTTCCATCTCTTTGCCGGCAAGGCGAAGGTGCAGCGTTTCAGCAATGGCACCAGCATTACCGTTATGTTGCTGCTGCTTTATGTTTAGCAATTCAACATGCCATAAAGAGCATCTAGTACCATAAGAATACCCAGTGCAGGAACAATTACTTATGCAAGCTTGTGCACACTGAGCCGCACTCCCAGCCGCCTCAAAGAACTCGGCATTGTCTGGAAGTCTAATGTCAGTTATGGGGTAGAACCTGTCTGTCGAGCTACAATCTAATGCCATGTTCCTCACGCACCCGCCTGTTCGATCATTTAGGTCCCAATCCTGAGGGGCCTTTATGGAGAAACCCTTCATGCAGTTGCAGAAGGGGAACAAGTTGTCATTGCATATTGTGTATGGTCCACAGACAGCATAGACATCACACTGGGATTTAGGTTGGGCATGGGCCGGCACCCAATCCTGTGAACTCTTGAGCCAAACAAGCTGCTTAGTCTGACCGGATATGTCCACCACACTGTATGTCAGCATGGTTTCATCCGCTACGGTGTACATGAAGTACTCTTCTTGGTCATTGTTGACAAAGACATAGTTGAACCGTGCGCGGTGTGACATCTCCGGCATGGCGGTGAAGTATTGCCCAGTCCATCCTTCCGTGGACCAGTAAGCTCTGGATGAGTTCCATAGCTTAACGATGGACTGGCCGGTGCCTAACTCCTGAGAGTATACACCGGGAGCTAGATCGGCCAAGTTCTTGTTGGAAACAAGACGGCGGTTCAGACCGGTGAACTTGTTCCGACCGATCTTTGCGCCGGGGAGCAAGGTGTCTGTCGGGTGGTCGAAGCTCTGCCATAGCACAAGGGAAGAGTTCGAGACGCTGCGCAGGACAAGGTTCCCGCCGTTTGATAGCACCGCGACGGTGTCGTTGTTGGCTGTCACGTTGGCTTGGCTCGACCAGATCATAGCCATGGAGTTGTTAGTGGTCCGGTGTAGGATGGCAATGTTGCCATCGCCGGGGATTGCCAGCTCCGCCGTGGTGGGGTCGGCGATCGGGTTCTCCCGGTTGGCGACCCACACCGGAGTTAACTTGGGGACAGCACGGAACCATATGCCTAGGTAGTACCTGTTCGGCTGGGTGTTGTCCGGGGACGTACCGTTCGTGTGGAAGAAGCCGAGAACAAACTTGCCGTTGCTGGAGACGAGCTTGTCGTCGACGGCGAGAACTTGGCCGCCGGAGAGGGTGTCAGTTGTTGGAGCCGAAAACGCACGAGTGTAGAGGAGGAAGAGGAGTCCAAGAAGTGTAAAGAGGAGAGGCATGGCGACTGACCAAATGGAAATGGGAGATGGCTAGTCAGAGCACAGGGAATGGATGCGCGAATGGGATATGCTAGGTGCACTGCATCGACACGTTTTTATAAAGGATGAACAAAGCGCCACGAGGCCAGTCAGCTGAAGCAAGCATTCCAGCTTCTGACTTTTCCCTGGACAGGAACGAGAGCTCGATTGGGAACCACACGCGAGCGCATCTCAACTTTCAAGTTTCAGCTCCACATGAATCGACAAGTTCCAGCTGTCAAGTTCAGGTTTCTTGGAAGTTGAGGTTTCGTTGTGAGTTCGAAGTGGCTTCAGGTTCCAAGATGTAAGTTTCAGGTTCCAATTTGCAATTCTCATTAGAGTTTCCAAGAGGTTTCGTATTCCAGAATACAAGTTTTTTCTATCATTGAGGAGGTACCAAGAGGTACCAAATTAGATCCAGCCGTTCAATCAGTGTGATCAACGGCTCAAAATTTGGTACCTCTTGGTACCTTGTACCTCTTGGTACCTCGCGTCCGGTACCACTAGGTACTGCCAAATCTCAGCCGTTCGATCAGTGTGATCAACGGCTCAAATTTGGTACCTCTTCCCCCTTAAAGATGGTAAAATTTCCCTTCTAAAAGGGTCTCTCACCAGACTTACGGGGAAAATACATGAAACCTAGCATGGGAAACCTCTTGAAACTTTAGTCGAGGCAAGGGGCAAAATGAGAAAATCAGTTGAGGAAGAATGGGAAAAGAGAGAAAGAATGGGAAATGGGGAAAGGGGAAATGAACTGCCAGCAATGGACTGGCCGGCGACTTCACTCTGGAGCTATCAAAGCTCCGCATTAACAAGAGCACAATCAGGGAAGCGACGCTTCGATTAATTGGAAGATGGGAAGGAAGTTCGGAATTCATTGTGGGCAGAAAACTAGTTTCGCTGAGAGCATGAGACGCAACGGATCAGCGCCACAGTCGCTGTCATTTCCTGAGAACTGTCAAACGCCCAAGAAATTTTTACCGCACGAGCGAACTCCCCCGGCTCAGAAGAGAAAGAAAAAAGGAGATACTTTACGTACGTAACACATCTAATTCGAACATCACTTTTATTTCGGCGGCAGCATGTAACACTGCGATATTTTACGTACGTAACACATCATAACCACTGATTTCTATTGATGTCCATCATAACCACTGGCCGAATATACCCCGCTCCTATGCTCAACCCAACAACAATAATGGTGTAGCTGAGCAGCCAGGAGTCCCTGTGGGAGCAATGGGGATTGGGGGACTTGATGGCGATAGCCAACATCGAGGGTCTCTCCCCTCGGTTTATGGAAATGGGTAAGTGTTATTTTATTTCTTTCCATGTCATGAGTTAACAGTTCTTCCTTCATTAAAAATAGCATGCCATTTGTATCTGCAGAATATGCATAGAATTCCACATTTAACGACTTCTGATCCTTTGTGATGTTCTAGCTGAAAAAAGATGTCTCAGTTCTTATTGACTGAAAGGCATTCCAAGAACTTTTTATTCTGATAGTGAATATTGTAAACAACACAATTAAGTTCCAAAGATTGATTCTTTCAAAACCTAGAAGAAAGAGATTGACGTGCCATAGGTAGCACGTCCCTTGTCTGAACTCTGAATACAAGTTCTTTCAGAAACTTAATCAGAGCAGTTTGGGAGGATCATATGCTAGCCTCTGAATTAATAGGCAGAAATGTGGCTCCATGGCCCATGCGAACTTAATAAGTTTGCACATTTTGCGCACTATGGACTACGATATCCATAGAATAATGCTTGTGCTGGTCTTGTACATTTGCATTGATGAATATGTAGATATTCAAATAAAGATAAGTAGCAAAATGTAGGTGGTGGCAAACTGGTTAGGAGGAAGGGGGTAGTTTGTGCACAAAGTAGGAATGAAGGAAGCATGATTGAAGGGCAAGGGAATGGATAGATTCAGAGTGGGGCTGGCGCCCAGCCAAAGGGTGGAGTTAAAGAGAGAAGGCCATGGTGGTGGGTCCCATGTTATGGGCAGTGACCCAAACATGATTTCTGAAAAGCCCCAAAATTTCAAATAAAAAATTTTCATTATTTTTGCTGGATTTTTGGGTGAATTTCTGGAAACTTTCCTTTTCTGGAAAGTCCCCGGGAAAGGCGCTTTCCTTTTCAGGCGCTGCTGCTTCCCCTTTTTCGCTGGCGCCCTCTCCTTTTCCGCTTCCCTTCTTTCCCTGGCGCCGCTCCATCCCTCTCCCGCTGGCACCTCCTCCCTTTCCGTTTTCTCCGTGCCCGCGCCTCCTCCTCTCTCCCGGCGCCGCCGTCCTCTCCCTCACGCGCCTCGCGCGCTCGCGCGCGCGCAGCGCGCCGCTCCGCCGCACCACCCTGGCACCGGCTCGCCGTCGTCGGCCTTTCCCCCACCGCCTTTGACCCGGTCCTCGCCCTCCAGCCACCGGTCCCTTTGCCGACCTCCCTCTTTCTCCCTTCCCCCGCAAGCCGCATCGTCGCCCTGCCGCTGCTCACCTGCTCCCGACCCCTCGCCTTAACTCCTGGCAGCGCCCCGTCACCCTCCATCGCGCGGAGACGACGCCGCGTCAACTCTTACAGCACCCCCGCGCGTCAGCAGCTCCGTAGCCCCGCGCCACGCTCGTTCCCTTCCTCCCCATGGCTCCTACTCGCTCCGCCCGTGGCATAAAAGCCCCTCCCCCAGCCCCCTTGTTTCCCTTGCACCTCAAGCCTCCCTAACCCCTCTATTCTCTTTCCCCCTCTCCCAGCTTCCTCCCCGAGCAAGCAATCGAAACCTCTTCGCCCGAAGCTCCGCCACCGACTTCCCCTGCGCCAGTGCCCCCGCAAAGCAGACCTTCTTCCCCGTTTCCCCATTCCTCGATTAAGTTTGCCCGGAGCACCTCCATCCCCCTCTAATCATCGCGGCACTCTTGTTTGGCCAGGAAGATCACCGAGGAGCTCTCGCATAGAGGCTCACCGCCGGCAAATTCACCTCACCGTGGCCAGACTTCTCCGCAGCCCCCCAGCTCCCATCTTCGCCGTCATTGTGAGTCTCACCCTCCCCTGAACGTGTGGCCGCCGCCGATTGGACCCTACCGCCGCCGATAACCTCCCTCGCCGCCAAATAGCCGAAGCTTCCCCTTCTCCCTCTTGCCGTCCCCTCTAGTCCTCTTACCCTCCCGAGTCCCAAAATGGGTTTCCCGCGCCCCGACCTACCGGGTGGAACCCCCTCTGGCCCCCGGAGGCCACCACTGTCGCCGGAGAGCGGAGGCGCCGTCACCTCTACCTCTCTGCTGCGCGCGAGCAACGGGAGGAAGACGACGACGTGGCCATCCCTCAACCGTCCACCCTCCCCGTTGCCGTCTAACCGCAGCCGCCAGATCTAGCCACCCCGCCACCGTCGGATCTTCTTAAAAGCACCACCTCGCCTCCGTCCGATCTCCCGTACCACTTCGCCGCCTCCCAGCATCCTCGCCGTCCGCGCGGACCACGCGTCCGCCATCGCCAAAGCGGCGCGCGCGCGCTCGGGCCGAGCCCACGGCTCGCCTCGCCGCGCCAGCGCGCCAGCGCGCATGGGCCGCCGATCGTGCGGGCGAATTCGCCAGGCCGCATCAGAGCAACGGACCGCCGCTCATCGCTCACGCCGATTTTCCAAGTGTTTTCCAATTTCTAAAATCCAGAAAAATCCAAATAAATCCTAGAAAATCACAGAAAATTCCAAAAATTCCCAAATTTCGCCACCTTGCTCCAAATAATATCCTGAACCTATTTTTGGCCTCCTCTTCCACAGATTCATCCCAGATAAATTCCTAAAATTCCATTTGAAGGATTTATGCATTTTACTCCTTTTTCAAATAGTTTATTTTTCCTCGCTTGATTAGTCTCAAGCTGGATTTAATTTATTTTATATGTTTGCGCTAGTGTCAAAGACCCCGGAAGTTCAGGTGCAGGCTCAGGATCCAGGTGTTTCTCCGTTCGAGCTAGCCGAGATCGTCCAACTTTACGGCAAGTCTCAAATCCTTTGATCATATTGCAACCCATGATGTTTAATTATGTTAATATGCTATTTGCATTGAGCTAGTTCTGAAATTTTAGTTTGAAATAAAATAAAATGTTTAGAATGACTTGTTATGTAGTTAGACCTACCACCGACAAATGCCCTGTCAAATTTGTTGCCATGCCTTTGAATCCCTAGAATTAATTACTTGATAATCTAGACGGTTGTAGGATATTATTATTATCATGCAAAGTGTTACACTAATAAGGTTGTGGTTGTGGGCCAATAGAATTTGGAAAACCCGACTCTAAGGTAGGGTGGTATGGGACACCGTACCTTAGAGCGGAGAGTGCCGGCGTGCACAAGGTAGGGTAAGGGTTGGGGAAGAGCCGCGAAACGGTCTTTGCCCATCTTGTTACCCTAGGTTTGGAGTAGGGTAAGGGTGAGTGGGAAACCACGAGACAGTCTACGCCCACCGCTTACCTTAGGTTGGGTCGCGGGCCTGGCGAGGTTGCGGACCATGTGAAAATATAAGGACTGAAACCATTACGCTGAGCAAATGTCACAGTGATCGCTCAACCACAGGAGTTGACTTGTCAACACTGGTCTAGTAACTGCTCAACTCGATTGAAACTCTACAGGTGTAATAGTGAGGTTAGGCAGGCCGTGCTGCGGATGCCTAACAACAGTAGAGTTCACTCGAAGCGGACGTTTGTTTTCTCTTCTTGTGGGTGTGTGTGTGTGTGAGCGGACACTGAGTGGATTCTACCGTAGAGCCTATATAAAGAGTCGAGCGTTGAAACGACTGGCTTTCTTAACTCACGCGGGAGTTAAGGGATCGTGTGGTAAAGTGAGAAAACTCTGCAGAGTTAAATAAATGGTATTCGAATACGCCGTGCTCCCGGTTATTGGAGATGTGTCACTTGGGTGATTCCAGCAGCAAAGCTTAAGTAGTTTTGTACATGTTTTAACTTGTTTAGGTTTGTTAATTAACTCTTCCTGAAAAACTCCTGAGATCTTAAGAAGTAGTTTTGAGTCCGTCTTACCAAAATGTTTGCAAATAAAACTGCATCCACTCAAAGTTAATAAACCAAGTATACTCCCTTTCTTTGATGTTCCGTGCATGTAATAAGTTAGGGTCCCTTTGGGACTTGCTGAGCCGGTTGTTTGGCTCACGGCTTGCTTTTGCCTTTCTTTAGAGGATCAAGACGAAGGTGTTTGTCTCCCCGTTGAGGAAGTCCTGGAAGGTCACTTCTTCGACGAGAACCCGTGGCTTTAGGTCTTGGTCGCGCTCAAGCGGATCTTGGAGCTTCTGTAATGTAATTATTCTTTGGGCTTGCACGCCCCGCTGTTGAAAATGGATGTTAATCCATATGTAAAACATATGCTGGATCTTTGTTGTAAGCATGCAATGGTATACTCTTGCGCGACACTCCATAACTGTTCATGAGTGAATAGTTGCGGGGTGCCGTGTCCGTACGCGCCCCTGGAAACGGGGGCGTTACAAGAAGTGGTATCAGAGCAGGCTCTTTGACCGTAGGTTGAGACCTAAGGCAAACTAGGAAGCGATTTTATCGCAAAACTCAATTCAAAGCCATAAAAAGGGTTTACGAAAAACATAAGTATTATTGCTGTCTTTTTCCTCTCTCGTTCTACCTTATCTATCTTAGTTTACTTCTGCTTAAGTTTTGCCTTTGCAAAATGTTTGCTGCTTTACTTGTCTAGCTTCAAAATTTCGTTCCTCGGCAGCTGGAGGAGTAGCTGTTGTTCGCTAGACTAGACTGACCCTAAGTTGTAGTGGTACTTTTGTAATGTAAAGCAGGTGCAATCGCGAACCCTAAGTGGTTTGTGTACCACTTGCATATTGTAAAATTATGTTCATTATCTTGTATGTTGTTTGCTTAATTATCCGTAATTCCCCTACGTTCAAAACTTTCTCCTGTCCCTTTTCGCCCTCGTTCTTACCTTTTTCGCCCTATACTTACCTTAAAATTCAAAGTCTTACTTATCCCCTCTTATTCTCCAAAACCGCTGCAAAGCTGATCTCAAATTCCCAATTGGCAGATGAATCCAGCGCAGCAGAATGGCCAGACCAACGGGCAGGGTGCACCTGCCACAAATCAAGTCCAGATGTCAGAACAGCCAGGAGAATCACTGCCACAGTTCATTGTCAAGGTGTCACCCGAAGAATCAATGTTAGCATCAGGTGTAACCGCATTGAAGTTTACAGCCTTTCTACAAACTCAACCACCTAAATTCCTCAACAATGTAATCACCAATGCGATAATCGTTACAAGATGTTGAGAGGAGAATGAATATCGCGATGTATGTACGATAAAGAGAAAGTTCTTTTTGCCACCTATCAGCTGTCAGAACCTGTAATTACTTGGTGGAATGCTATCGAGTGGATACACCCAAATAAGGAAGACATTACCTGGGAAGACTTTGTGAAGAGATTCCATCAAGCCTGCATTTCTCCTAGAGTTATCACTAAAAAATATCAGGATTTTCTTGATCTTCAACAAGGAGAGAACTCCATCACAGCATATCTACAACAATTTCACCAGTTATCCCAATATGCTCAAGAGGAAACTAACACCGAAGCTAAAAGAATGGAATACTTTATGAAAGGCCTACGACCCAATTTGAAACAACGCCTTCAGACTATGAAGTTTCCAAGCCTATTAAGCCTGGTCGATCAAGCCCTCCAGATAGAAGAGATACCAGGATATGTGAAGGTTATGAAACGAAAGAGGCCTTCGCCATTGATACCAACAGCCTGTTTTCACTGCGAACAGGATGGGCATTATCGTCACCAATGCCCACTGAGGTCCTTACCTAAGGAAGAAGCTAGAAAGCAAGCAAAGAGGCAGACCACAACATCACGCCAGCCACCAATGGAAGAAGAAGAATCTTACCCTAAGAAGACCAGAATGGAGGAAGAAATAGGTCTATTCGGAGGAATGCCATGAAGAAGAAGAAAAGCACGGAAGACAGTCAAGAGAAAGTGATCTATGAAGAACAAGGAATGGAGTAATGTCCTTTTGGTTATCCTTTTGTAAGCTAGTTGGAAGAACTGAATAGCTTGTATGTAAATTACTTTAACTAAGGCTTGTGGCAAGACTATGAAAGTGTATGAAGACTGTCTGTGTAAAACATGAGGAATGAGAAGTTCATGTTGCAATAAAATTTACCCTAATGGACCCCGATGTAAATGTATAACCTTGGTGCGACATAATTCATCTAAGTAGGAACCTGCACCACACACGCAAGGATGATATACAGGTACATGTGAAAAGGAGTCAAACTCAATCCAGAGGAGGTTAAAGCAGATTTGCTGCAGCCAGATATGCAAGAGCCAGATGCCACTTTGGGCATGAACTGGCTAGCCAAGAACAAATGCAAGGTAGATTGTGAGATCAAAACAGTATCATTGGTAAACCTGAAGGTCAGAAAGTGAAAAAAAAACAAACAAAACCGAGGAGTATTGAAGAATACAAGAAAGCGCATGATCAACATACTCGCAGTCACACCTGATCAAGTGCCAGTGGTACAAGAATATCCTGATGTGTTTCCAGAAGAACTGCCACGCAGACCCCTGACAGACAAGTAGAACTTGCTATAGAGTTGATTCCAGGCACAAATCCAATTGCCAAGCATCAGTAAGGAATGTCAGCCAGTGAACTGAAAGAGCTCAAAAGACAGTTAGATAACTTGCAAGAAAAAGAATTCATTCGACCAAGTGTTTCATCTTGGTCGGCACCAGTTTATTTGTGAAGAAGAAGAATGAAGAGCTAAGAATGTGTGTTCATTACAGGGGATTGAATGCTGTCACAATCCAGAACAAGTACCCATCACTCAGAATTGATGACCTGTTTGATCAGCTCAAGGGTGCTAAAGTATTATCCAAGATCGACTTGTGCTCGGGTTACCATCAGCTCAAGATCCGAGAGCAAGACCGAAGAGAAGACAGCCGTTATCACCAGATATGGATTATATGAGTTCACGGTCGTTCCCTTTGGTTTGACCAATGTGCCAGCTTATTTCATCAATCTTATGAATCTGGTGCATATGGACCAATTGGATCGATTTGTGATAGTCTTCATTGATGATGTTCTGACTTACTCCAAAGGCGAAGAAGAGCATAAGGAGCATTTGCACATGGCATTGACCAGATTGAGAGAGCACAAGTTGTATGCCAAGTTTGACAAGTGCAGCTTTTGGCTGAAAGAAGTTGCTTTCTTGGGCCATATCATATCAGAAGATGGAGTCAAAGTTGATCCAGAAAAGATTGCCGTAGTTATGGAATGGAAACAACCCAAGACCGTGACTGAAGTGAGAAGTTTCCTTGGATTGGCGGGCTATTATCGCCGATTCATAGAAGGCTTCTCAAGAATCTCTCGCCCACTCACTCAGCTATTGAAGTAAGACAAGCCATTTACATGGACAAATGCATGTGAGGAAAGCTTCCAGATGTTGAAGACCAAGTTGACAACCACGCCAATCCTGATCCTACCCAATCCAAGAAAGGAGTTCCAGATTTATTGCGATACGTCAAAGCAAGATTTGGGATGTGTGCTGATGCAAGATGGAAAAGTGGTTGCCTATGCGTCAAGACAGTTGAAACCGCATGAAGAGAATTACCCCACACACGATTTGGAGCTAGCAGTTGTGGTGCTTGCACTCAAAATTTGGCGACGCTACCTGCTAGGGAATCGTTGTGAGACATTCTCAGACCATAAGAGCTTGAAGTATCTGTTTACACAGCCAGAGTTGAACATGAGACAGCGCAGATGGTTAGAGCTGATAAAGGACCATGATGTTGATCTCCAATATCACCCGGGCAAGGCCAATGTAGTTGCCGATGCCCTTAGCCGCAAGGCTCGTCCAAGCAAAGTTAGCAGATCAGAGTATCCACCAGAGTTGCAAAGAGATATCCTACGATTGAATATGGTAATCACAGAACAAGGCAGTATGGCAGCATTAGAGCTTCAACCGTTGCTGACAGATCAGATTAAGGCAGCGCAAGATGAAGATGAAAAGATTCAAAAACTGAAAAAGGATATTCAAGGAGAAGAATCAACAGAGTATGCAATAGATGGGCATGGAATCCTCACTTTCCGTGGTCGCTATTACATACCCAACAAGAAAGAGTTGGAGAATTGATCCTATCAGAAGCCCATTCATCTCAATTCTCAATTCATCCAGGAGGTACCAAGATGTACCGAGACTTGAAGAAGAGATATTGGTGGAATTTGATAAAGAAAGAAGTGGCAGAATATGTAGCCAAATGCGATGTCTGCCAGTAGATCAAAATAGAAAAAAAAAACCATCAGGGATTGTTGCAGCCTTTGCCAATTCCCGAGTAGAAATGGGATAGTATCGGCATGGATTTCATCACTGGACTTCTCAAGACTCGTGAGGGTTATGATGCTATCTGGGTCATTGTTGATAGATTAACCAAGGTGGCTCATTTCCTTCCGATCAAACAAACCTACGGGAAGGATAAGCTTGCCGAACTGTATTTGACCAGAATAGTGACACTCCATGGAGTTCCAAAGAAGATTGTGTCAGATAGAGGAGCATAGTTCACATCCAAGTTCTGAGAGAAACTGCATGAAGTCATGGGCACCGATCTGAACTTCAATTCAGCATATCACCCTCAGACAGACGGACAGACAGAGAGAACCAACTAGATCTTAGAAGACATGTTGAGAGCCTGTGCTATTGTGTATGGAGTAGCATGGAACACTTGCTTGCCACTTGCTCAGTTCTCCTACAACCACAGCTATCAAGCCAGCATTCAAATGGCACCGTTAGAAGCACTTTCTGGCAGAAAGTGCATGACCCCTCTGAATTGGATAGAAACAGGTGAACGACAACTGATTGGCCCTCAGATTGCTCAAGATGCAGAACCACAAGTCAGAATTATTAGGGACAGACTCAAGATTGTACAAGACCGACAGAAGAGCTATGCAGATCACCGCAGAAAGGATTTGAGCTATGAAGTTGGAGACTTCGTATACATTAAAGTCACCCCATTCAAGATAGTCAAGAGATTTCAAGTTAAAGGCAAATTAGCACCAAGATATGTGGGACCATTTCAAATTATCAGAAGAGTTGGAGAGGTAGCTTATCAAGTGCCGCTTCCGCCCAACTTATCTAGAATACATGATGTGTTCCATGTATCTCAGCTTCGAAAGTGTCTACGACAGCCAACAGATGAAGTACCCTTGTCACATATTGAATTGCAGGATGACTGCACGTATACTGAAGAACCACTACAAATACTCGAGACTTCGGAAAGGCAGCTCAGAAACAAGGATGTTAGGTTTTGCAGAGTTCAATGGAGAAATCACACAGCGGATGAGTCCACTTGGGAAAGAGAGTTAGACTTGCAGCGGAATTTCCCCAACTTACTCCCTGGACAAGGTTAATCTCAGGGTCGAGATTCTTTTAAGGGGGTAGGTTGAAAAGCCCCAAAATTTCAAACCAAAAAATTTCATTATTTTTGCTGGATTTTTGGGTGAATTTCTGGAAATTTTCCTTTTCTGGAAAGTCCCCGGGAAAGGCGCTTTCCTTTTCGGGCGTTGCTGCTTCCCCTTTTTCGCTGGCGCCCTCTCCTTTTCCGCTTCCCTTCTTTCCCTGGCGCCGCTCCATCCCTCTCCCGCTGGCGCCTCCTCCCTTTCCGTTTTCTCCTGTGCCCGGCGCCTCCCTCCTTCTCCCCGTTGGCGCCTTCGTCCCTCCCCACCTTCGCCCTCGCGCGGGCGCTCGCGCCGCGCGCTGCGCTCCGCCGCACCACCCTGGCGTCGGCTCGCCGTCGCCGGCCTTTCCCCCCAACCGCCTTTGACCCGGTCCTCGCCCTCCTGCCACCCGGGTCCCGCCTGCCAGCCTCCCCCTCTTTCTCCCTTCCCCCGCAAGCCGCATCGTCGCCCTGCCGCTGCTCACCTGCTCCCGTCCCCTCGCCTTACCTCCTGGCAGCGCCCCGTCACCCTCCATCGCGCGGAGACGACGCCGCGTCAACTCTTACAGCACCCCCGCGCGTCAGCAGCTCCGTAGCCCCGCGCCACCGTCGGATCTTCTTAAAAGCACCACCTCGCCTCTGTCCGATCTCCCGTACCGCTTCGCCGCCTCCCAGCATCCTCGCCGTCCGCGCGGACCACGCGTCCGCCATCGCCAAAGGGCGGGCGCGCCCGCTTCTGGGCCGAGCCCACGGCCGCCTCGCGCGCCCGCGCGCGCGCGCATGGGCGCCGACCGTCGCGGCGAATTCGGCCGGGCCGCATCAGAGCAACGGACCGGCCGTCTACTGTTCACGCCGATTTTCCAGTGTTTTCCAATTTCTAAAATCCAGAAAAATCCAAATAAATCCTAGAAAATCACAGAAAATTCCAAAAATTCCCAAATTTCGCCACCTTGCTCCAAATAATATCCTGAACCTATTTTTGGCCTCCTCTTCCACAGATTCATCCCAGATAAATTCCTAAAATTCCATTTGAAGGATTTATGCATTTTACTCCTTTTTCAAATAGTTTATTTTTCCTCGCTTGATTAGTCTCAAGCTGGATTTAATTTATTTTATATGTTTGCGCTAGTGTCAAAGACCCCGGAAGTTCAGGTGCAGGCTCAGGATCCAGGTGTTTCTCCGTTCGAGCTAGCCGAGATCGTCCAACTTTACGGCAAGTCTCAAATCCTTTGATCATATTGCAACCCATGATGTTTAATTATGTTAATATGCTATTTGCATTGAGCTAGTTCTGAAATTTTAGTTTGAAATAAAATAAAATGTTTAGAATGACTTGTTATGTAGTTAGACCTACCATCGACAAATGCCCTGTCAAATTTGTTGCCATGCCTTTGAATCCCTAGAATTAATTACTTGATAATCTAGACGGTTGTAGGATATTATTATTATCATGCAAAGTGTTACACTAATAAGGTTGTGGTTGTGGGCCAATAGAATTTGGAAAACCCGACTCTAAGGTAGGGTGGTATGGGACACCGTACCTTAGAGCGGAGAGTGCCGGCGTGCACAAGGTAGGGTAAGGGTTGGGGAAGAGCCGCGAAACGGTCTTTGCCCATCTTGTTACCCTAGGTTTGGAGTAGGGTAAGGGTGAGTGGGAAACCGCGAGACAGTCTACGCCCACCGCTTACCTTAGGTTGGGTCGCGGGCCTGGCGAGGTTGCGGACCATGTGAAAATATAAGGACTGAAACCATTACGCTGATCAAATGTCACAGTGATCGCTCAACCACAGGAGTTGACTTGTCAACACTGGTCTAGTAACTGCTCAACTCGATTGAAACTCTACAGGTGTAATAGTGAGGTTAGGCAGGCCGTGCTGCGGATGCCTAACAACAGTAGAGTTCACTCGAAGCGGAAGTTTGTTTTCTCTTCTTGTGGGTGTGTGTGTGTGTGAGCCAGACCCGAGTGGATTCTACCGGGTAGAGCCTATATAAAGAGTCGAGCAGTGAAACGACCTGGCTTTCTTAACTCTGTCGCGGGAGTTAAGGGATCGTGTGGGTAAAGCTGAGCAAACTCTGCAGAGTCAAATAAATGATATTCGAATACGCCGTGCTCCCGGTTATTGGAGATGTGTCACTTGGGTGATTCCAGCAGCAAAGCTTAAGTAGTTTTGTACATGTTTTAATTTGTTTAGGTTTGTTAATTAACTCTTCCTGAAAAACCCCTGAGATCTTAAGAAGTAGTTTTGGGTCCGTCTTACCAGAATGTTTGCAAATAAAACTGCATCCACTCAAAGTTAATAAACCAAGTATACTCCTTTCCTTTGATGTTCCGTGCATGTAATAAGTTTGGGTCCGTCTGGATCAAGATCTAGAATTCCATGTGTTCCCCCTTTGGCGCCACAATTCATGAGAGCGCGGGGTAACTTCAGTGAGCAATACCAGCAGAGTTCTTCTAGCCTATACGCTGGGTCGCAGCTATCGGGAGGTATGCGGCCATTGGGAGTTGCTGGGCCTGCCGTGCCGCCTCTTTTGGATAGCACGGCCTTTTCCCTGTTCCCACCAGGTCCGGTAGGCTCAAGTTCAACGGAGATGGAGGATGCCGGAGGAAACCAGTTCTATGCCTGGGAGAGGGATCGTTTTGCTCCCTATCCGCTGATTCCTGTAGATTTTGAAGCAAGCTCGTGGGGCTCCTCACAACGGGCCTATTCTTTTCGGCTGCAACTTTTGATTTTTGGCTGAAATTTTTGAATTTTGGCTGTTTATGGTACAGATTACGGAGAGACAGATACTCACCTGTGATTTTGGCTAGTACAAATGTTGGACTTTTAACGTGTAGATCGTTTAACTTGTAGACCTCGTCTTGAGAAAATACTCTATTTGAAAGTTAGTTTCTGTAGCAGAAGCCAAAAGCCGATTTCAAAAGCCCAAAAGAACAGGCCATCCTCAAGGCACGCCGGAGCCTGCACCTGCAGCTGCAGCTGCCCCGAGGAGGCTTTTCGGGCAATGGATTGGCATTGGTGGTGGAAGGTCGCCTCCACCGGCACTAGGGGTGGAAAAATAGCTTGAGGCTCGTGGCTCGGCTTGAGCTCGTTACGAGCCGAGCCGGCTCGGCTCGAGCTCGTTAAATTTCGAGTCGAGCCAAGCCTTCTTTCTGGCTCGTGAAAAAAACGAGCCGAGCTCGAGCCGCTCGCGAGCCAGCTCACGAGCCATTTGGCTCGCGCCTCCCGTCCGTCTCCCCACTCCTGCGGTCCCGCCCTCCCCCGGTCCCAGTTCCCCACTGCCTTCGCCCTTCGCCTCCTCCCCCACCTCCTCTCCCTCTGTCCTCCACCATCATCAATCCCCACTACTTCGCCGGAAATCTCACCTCCCCTCCCATCTCCAATTCCCTCTCCCCATCCCCCTCCGCCGCCGCCATGATCCCCACCTCCGGCGCGCGCGGCCCCGCTCACCTCCACCACCTCGGCCTCGCCTCCTCCCCACCTCCTCCCTCTCCCTCTCCCTCCGCCGCCATGACCCCACCTCCAGCCGCCGCGGCCTCCCGCTCACCTCCACCACTCGGTCTCGCCTCCTCCCCACCTCCCTCCTCTCGACCCTCTCCCTCCGCCTCCCGCCGCCATGACCCCCACTTCAAGCCATTTTGGCTTGAACTGGCTCGTTCAAGCCATTTTGGCTCGTGAGCCGTGCGGTTGCGTGCAATTGATTTCTCTCATTTTTGGGTGTTGCATGTTTGGTGCGGGAAGTTCCTGTGGACTTTGCGCAGCATCAAATCACATCTTGGCTTGGCAACTCGGTGAGTATTCATTTGTGAAGATTGGGTTTTGTATCTCCGATTATCTCTCCAGTGATATCCCAGTATTCCCCAGATAATTGACATACAGACTGTATGCTATGCTATTTATCTCTACTGTGCTGCTCTCTGTTATGCTATACTGATAATTGACATACAGACTGTATATGCTTTTTTGGCTCGGTCGGGCTCGCGAGCTGGCTCGAGCCGCCAGTCGAGCCGAGCCAAGCCTCTCGCGTAGCTCGTTTCCAAAACGAGCCGAGCCGAGCCGAGCCGAGCCGCATCTTTGACCGAGCTCGGCCGAGCCTGACTCGAGCCGGCTCGGCTCGGCTCGTTCCAGCCCTAACTGGCACCACCGCCGGAGAACAGATCACCAGAGAACTCGTTGTTCCGACCAATGCACATCCCTCGGATGTAGCCTGCGTTGGTGAGCTAAAGTTAATGCAGACCTGAAAAACCCCAGTTGGTTGTAAGGAAAGAAGAAACGCCGTTGCATGAATCCGGGTTGCATGGTAATTAAACATCGAGACCATATGCAGGAAGGGAAGGTAATGAGTACAGCCCAAGGAGAAACACGCTTTGACTTGGATTTTTATGTGAATTCGATGTTGTATATATTTCCAGTCAGGTGGGGGCATTCGAGTAGTTGCATATTTATCCTTTGCTTGCTGCATTTTGCTATTTGAATACGTGTCGATGTGAATGGTGTTAGGTTTCAGAATGTTCTTTCAGTCAACTAGCCATAGTCTGTCTCCAACACACAGCCGCAGTTGGGTTAGCCAAGTTAACCTTTCGCATCTACGTCTTTGCTTTCCGTAACGAAAGATACGAGTGACATGGAGCATTTTTGAGCACTAGTCCACTCGGCGCTGATACAAGCTTTTGCCATGCACAATATATAGGCATGTTTAAGCCAAGTTTTACAATAGCTGCTAGGTGGGTTTGATCTTTGCGGTTTTTAAAAGTGGATTTTGATTTTTGCTATAATATTTAATTTTCAAATAAAGTATTTTTTTAAGATAAGATCTATAAATTAATTATAGTACGTGTTTAAAGTTTAATATTTGTACCAGCTGAAATCTCTCTCCCTGTGATCTTTCTTATGAATAGGCTAAAATTTTAAAAAATTTAGCAATAAACTACAGACACAAGCTAAAACAAGAAGGGATCCGCTAACACTCCTTACTAGTTTGGTGCATGAGTAGCCGCCGCCATCTTGTTCTGCCGCCGTCCTGCGACTCAACCAGGTAGCCGCCCGCCGCCCCAACAGTTGGGCACGCCGTCGTGCCACTGGTCGTCGTCCATCGCCCGCGTCAGCATATGAAGTAGATCGAATGGCCTTCTTGTACTCTCCATCAGTAGCAAGTAGCCCAGTAGGCTATCCCTATGTTTGTCTTTTTTTCCTTTTTTTTTTGTAAACTTCAGTAGGCTATCCTTATGTTTGTGCTTTAGGATTGCAAACATTTGGTACGTGCTTAGCACATAACCCCGTTCCAGGGGCGGATCTACACAGTAATTCATGGGTATATAGCTGAATACCTATTTTTTTTGCAAAAAATCAGCTATACATTAGGTATAATATGTGTATATATATATAAATAAATAAATATATAAATATATATATATATATATTAGTAAGTGGGTTTAAAAAAGAGAATCTGAATGGAAAAAGAGCTCTGGCCGATTCCCACGCGGCCCAGTCGCGCGCCTTGCTCCCACGCAGCCACGGCGCCACGCCCGAACGGCCCGTTGGCCCATTTCCTCCCACGCGGCCACTGACTCCGCACTCGCCCACGCGATTAGGTTACTCGCCACTCGGTCACTCGGACGCTTGCACCCGTGCGCCGTCTTCGGCAACACCAAATCCCCAATTCCCTATCTCGCATTCGCCATTCGCCATGGCCGTCTTCGCCGAGCCGACTCAACCCTAGATCCCTCAAATCCGGCGCAGTCCTTCCTCATCCTCACTCCTCGAGCTCACCCAGCCGCGCGCGCAGACTCCTCGTCGGCTCGTCGTCGCCTCGTCGCCGTTCGCCCTCGACCCTCGTGACTCCGCCGGCATGCGCGCGCCGACCTGAATAGGTGAGCTTTCCATTTTGTTGGGGATCTTTGCACTTTCTCGCTGATATCAATTCACTAATCTATTGCCAGTTTCATCGTCGTACAGGAGAAAGGAACATCAACATGTATCGGCGATTCAGCATTCAGCAGAGGAACTGAGGAAGTCCATCTAAAAGTCTTCGAATCTTTGAGGTAATCGTATGAATGATGTCTTTATTCTGAAGGATTCAAATGTTAATTCTCACTGGTTACAATAAACGAAATGTAAATTGACCGGGTATTTTCTTTTGTGTTAGTTTGCACGATATGCTGCATTGTCAGAAGGTTAAAGGTTTATAGACTGGTGGTCTTAAAGCTGTTGCTGAGACAAGCACTTGGCTGCAATTTCTCTTGTAGGTATGCAAAGCCCTTCTGTACATATAGCTTATGCTGTTGACAGTGAAGTCATATGTTCATGGTAGATGTGGAAGTGGTGGATGGTATGGTTACCTTGGTGCATATGAGATTATGAGTATGAGTGACTGTCTGACTGAGTGTATCTGTGTATGACAATATGGCAATGCAATACTTGGAAAATGGAAATGGAGTAATGCCTGTAATGGACGTTTGATTATGCAATGGACGTTTGGTTACTGAATATGTGTGACTCGGTGACTGTGTGTTTGTTTCAGGCTTTCAGCTTGTATAAAAGCCGATGGAATACATGGAAATTGTTTTTCTGCTAGTGCTTTGGTTGATGCTATCGTATATTACTATATTAGATATGGGAATTTATAGATAGTTGATGCAATCGTATATTTCTAATACAGGTTTCAGTTTTCTTGATGCAATCATATATTTCTAGTACAGGTTTTGTTGACTGGAACTCCCTTACTGCTGAGTGGGTAAAAAGGGCATAGGAATGTTGTGTTGATCTTGTTTCGAAAAGAAAAATGTTGTACTACTGAGTGGGTAAAAAGGGCATAAGAATGTTATGTTGATCTTGTTTCGAACAAATTTGTCAAAACTGAAGGTATGGTTGGTTGAACTCACTGGATCCTTGAAACATTAAATGGGGATGTTGTTATTGCACTCTCTGTAATGCAAGATGTTATGCAATTGATCAGTTGTTAATATGATCTTTGGTATATCTATATGTTTGATTTTGTAGATCTTTGAGCTTTGAAAAATGAAGAAATCAGCAAATTTAAAATCTTTATGGGAGAGAGCTGGAAAGACGCAAAAGGTTGCTTCCACCTTGACGCAAAAGGTAACTTCGAATACCCATTCCTAAATTCCTGGATCCGCCACTGCGTTCCTGCATTCATGGGATTGAAGTATATACACCTCTGTTCGTCTAATCTGCTTGTTGGATGCATGCATGCCTCTTGTAATATTCGTTTTTGTGCATGTAATGAATTCGGTCGATTGGTTTGTGTTCCGTAATGTTCGCCTAACAAGTGATGTCGCCGTGCGACAAATATTGCATGCGCCTACCTGCATATGCTTGAATTTGACCGCAGTGGCCCGAACCAGGAACACTGTACTCTGTACTGCGAGCTAAGACGGCGGGGTGCGGCTCACATGCTGGGCCCCTGCACTTAGCACCGTGCAGGGGTGCTCAGGTGAGTGACACGTGTCCTCAGAAATTCAAAAATATACTTAAAAATCCCGAAAAATTGTAACAAGTACTTTTTAAAATTACTTTTATTAAAAAGTATTTTTTAAGTACTTAAAAAATCTTTTTTAATAAAAGTAAAAGTCAAAAAATAATTTTAAGCACTTGAAAGAAATACTTTTTATTTTACAATTTTGCGGATTTTTTAAGTATATTTTTGAATTTTTTGGAATTTTTTTTGAATTTCTGCGGACACATGTCACTCACCTGGGCACCCCTGCATGGCGCTAAGTGCAGGGGCCCCAGCATGTGAGCCGCACCCGCCTGTTCTATAATCACCGGAGTAGTGTCTAAAATTCAGGACGGTTCTTTTAATCGTGCTTTATACCTTTTTAATTTATGTTTTTTGAATTTTATTTGGCGGTGGTGTTTAGGGAACATTTAAGTGTTTTTTATGATTCAGAGCACTCAGATTTTTTCATATATATAACATTTTTTGACCATATTTACAATATTTTTTGACCATATATACAATATTTTAACATGTATACAACATTTTTCTATGTATATAACATTTTATAGCCGATAAATGTTGTATATATGAGCGAAAAGTATTGCGAATATAGACGAAAAATATTATATACATGAAAAAATCTGAGTGCTTCGAGTAAAAAAAAGGGGATGTTTAGCAATTCCCTTGGCTGTTTATGAGAGATAATATGCAGAGAAAAATAGTTGCATGTGATTTTAGCCAGTATAGCTAAAGTTAGTGCAATGTTTACTGTAATCTAACTGTAAATCCGACGTTAAAAAAACACATCGTTTATCAGATATTTACTGTAGCAATGGAAACCAATGCCAAAGCATAAGTGAACAAGAACCCACCCTTGATAGTGGACTGTTCTTTTAGGCTGTGGGTTATGGCTACGGCTTTTAGCTTTTAGTCCTAATTCGAGTGTTCGTATGAATAAATCGAAAGCTGATAAGCCATTTTTAAAAAGTTATTTTGATAAATCGTTTTAATCATGTTTATTTATTTGAGAAAAATCATAAGCCATAAGCGATTAGCTGGGTTATTTTGGGCTTCGTTCTATTCTCTTTTGACTTTTGCTATAGTAACTAGCTTTTAAATGGTACGTCTTTTTAAAGTGGAGTCTACAAATTGATTGTAGTAGACGTTATATCGACTTCAGCTATATCGACTAAAATCACATACGAGTATTTTTTATTCTTTTTTTACTAACGAACAACTAAAATTTAAAAACCATAAACCAAAAATCATATGGCACAGATCTATAAGGTGAGGTCTTGGGATAAAGAAAAAAAAACGTCTTCGTTCAAGTTTTGAGGGTAGTTAGTTAGTTACCTGCCTTACTCGCGGATAAGGCGAAGGACTTGCACCCGGATGGAAGAACTTACACTTGCACCCGGATGAAATGACTTGCGCCCGGATGGAAGGACTTGCACTCCCACCCGCCCGGATGGAAGGGCAAGACCGGCTTGGAATGGCGCTTGCGCCCGCATGGAAGGGTTTGGACTGGCGCTTAGGCAAGTCCGGCTTGGACTGGCGCTTGCGCCCGGATGGTGCACTTGGACTAGCGCTTGCGGCTTGGACTGGCGCTTGCGCCCGGATGGTGCACTTACTTGCGCTTGCGTCCGGATGGTGCACTTGGACTTGCGCTTGCGCCCGGATGGAAGGACTTGCGCTTGCGCCATAAAAAGGGATAAAAGGGCAAACACGCAGATACATGGGCAAAGGCGCCGAAAACTAAAATTCACGATAAAAAGGAGCACTTAGCATACCGTTCCCAGCAGAAATTCATTGCAGTTTGTGGTGGAATGGCGGAGGTGGCGCTTAACATCGAGGGCGGCGTCCTTCCCGAGCTCGCGGCGGAGATCAGGCCGGGCAGGCGGGTGGAATGGCTGGCCGGCGCCAATGGCCTCGCCACCGCGTGCATGGCTGCTGCCGTGGCTTTCTACAAGCCGCCCGCCGGCATCTTCAACGACCACAAGCGCGCCTACTATGTCTGCGTCGTCTCCGCCGGCGTTGCAGGCTTAGGGGAGGTGTGTGCTGCGGTCATTTGGTTGTCCGGCGGCCATCAAGCAGACGGGCACCGGCGCCTTGCACGCCGTTGCGTCCTGTGTGCTTCCTACCTGCCGCTGGCATTCATCGCCGGCCTGGGTGGATTCCGCATGTTTGTCAAGTAAGAATTGCTGGTCGGGCCACTGTCTGTTCGTACTGTACGTATGTCGGTTTGAGCTTGCATTAGAACTCCGTACTGCTGCCTCTGTATTGTCACAATAATTTGGTTTGTACTTTGTAATAAACTCGATCATTTAAAGTTGGTTTGTGTTAGACTCGTGCCCCCCCCCCCCCCAGGTGGTTTCATGCGACTTTGTGACTGTGTATCTGCAATGTGACTGTGTGACTCTGTATTGCCTAATGTTTCATGCGAGTACCCAGTCAGGGACCTAGTTCTATTTTTTGTTTGCACGAAAGTGTAAAATTATGGGAGAATGGAACGATGTTCTATGAATTTGTTTTCAATGTTCCAGCTGTTTTCATCCGCCTTGACATTGTTCTATTTTTTTTTTGTTTGCGGGAAAGAGGAAAATTATGGAGGAATAAAACTGTAGGAATCAAATATTGTAACCATCTGGAACGAACTTTGCAGTAGGTTTATGTACGTTGTTCCCGTGGGGAGATGAATCTGGTTGGTGTGGAATATTCATGTAGGTAAAATGTAATGTTTCATAAATTTAGTTATGATGTTTTAACAGTTTATTGACATGTTTCTCACATTAAGTTCTAAAGAGAAATATGCCAATGTTTCACACATTTGATTTTAATTTTTCAATAGTTCGCCGACGATATGTCAACAGGTTATTGACAATGTTTAGGAGAAATAAAAAAATATTAGTGAAACAAATTAAGTATGTTCATGGAATAATTCAAGATTATTAGTGAAACAATTGCAAATTCTTAGGGAAAAAATAAAAAATATTATTGGAACAAATCAAGGCAATTAGGTAAAACAATTTTAAAATATAAATAGAAGAAAGGAGAAATGACACGAGGAAAAAAACCTACACGGCTACTACACCATCCGGCAAAAAAGTTGTAACTAAAATAAAAGAAAAAGAAAGAAAGAAAGAATAAGAAAAAAAAAGAAAGAAGAGTCAACCACAGACGTGGACTGGGCCAGTAGAATGACGCGCGCGGCTAACCATCAACCACAGGCCGTACGAATGATTAGCACTATTCTATTTGATTAAAAGATTAACAAAAAGCAGAAATAAACAGTTCCCCTAACTAGATCATCAAAGTTGTGAAACTGTATTAACAAATGACACTGGCTGGCTTTTAAATATAATAAAATAAAATCAGATGGCAAATGAACATGAGATCAGTGCCATACGCAACGTAAAGTCGATCCTTTGCAACATCAAAATAGAAATTGGACAAATCAACAATAGCAAATATTTGAAGTATCTGAAATAGAACGAAACGCAAGTCAATAATCTAAGCACCAAAAATATGTAAATTGGACCATTCTGAGCGCATAATGCAGCATAATAAAATCATTTCATGTGCATTATATTTGATTTGAAAATCTACCAAGCAAATTATTGATTACCCGAATTACAATCTAGATTGTGTTCCTCCAGCAAAAACAATAGTTTCAGCTGTAACGAATGATGCATCAGATGCCAGGAAAGCGGCGGCTGCAGCCATGTCTTCCACAGTACCCAATCTCTTAAGTGTACTCCTCTCAATTAGCTCATTTCTCTGCAGAATGATTTGGTTAGGTGCATACACATGCATGGAAGAAAAAAATACATTGGATTAACCCGGGTACAGCTGAAATATAGTACAGGAGGTGTATAATGTATTGTACCATGTAGTATACAGGAGGTGTATGGGATGCCTACCCTATGCATTGTCTATGCACCTTAACCAGAGCGACGATTATGGTTACCGTGGTGCACACCCGTCCTGAAGGAGTACATGGCAGCGGTGGAGTACTTGATGGCGGCGGACGGGTAGAGTACACGGCAGTTGAATTCGGATGTGCTGTGTTGTTGGTCTGATTGTTTTGCATGGCCCATCCACTAAGGAAATTTCAGCCACCCTTTACAGCCCATTACACAGAACCAAAGGCCCAATAATGGAGGCAAGAAAACAAGACGAAGCCTTTCTCATATCGAGCCCAACAAAAATAAAGATAAAAATAACGAATGAAAAAGAAAGGCCCAGCTCAAATAGCAAAATTCAGAAACCAGATAAACTCATGTCTTCTTACCCTTCTGAGAAAAGACACGAACGATACCTGGGAAAAAAAGGAAGAAAACAACGAAAGGGATAAGAGATGAAGTAATCACCTGCAGATTTGGAAGAAGTAATCACAGTCAGAGTTTCCATCCCGACTACCAACCTTGCCCTTCACCGATCCTGCATTCCTGCTTTCTCTTCTTCCGCATGGGGTTTGGGCCTCCTAGGTAGGGGTGGGAAACGATAACGAATAATCCGTTTCATTCGATATTTGTACATGAGAAAACACAAACATGATAAGCAAAATTCGTATTTAAAAATATTCGTATTCATATCTGTATTTGAGAATATTCATATTCGTATTCGATCCGTTTCCTATGCCTAACAATAACCGGCCAGTTATCGAAAATCCTGAGAAAAACTCGGATGAATTTTATGATTAGAAATTTGAATTTGGGTGGTTTGAAACCGGTAACCGTTTCGGTAACCGATCAAAAACTGGTGAAAAATCGGCAAAATTGGTAAGAACTTGTTCTACCGAGATTTGTTATAGAAGTTGTAGAAGGATATTTGTATTCGACCGAATTAAGTACATATTTGATTCGAATTTGTATTCATTATGACATTCAATTCGTACTAGTATTCGAGAATATT
The DNA here is from genome assembly GCA_036346575.1 of Dendrocalamus sinicus. Classification (NCBI taxonomy): domain Eukaryota; kingdom Viridiplantae; phylum Streptophyta; class Magnoliopsida; order Poales; family Poaceae; genus Dendrocalamus; species Dendrocalamus sinicus. The sequence goes on along the minus strand of JAYEVI010000089.1, from coordinate 322,628 downwards.
CAAATTCATATTCGTATTCATTTTAAATATATAGATTCGTATTTGTATTTGAGACTATTCAATCGTATCTGATCTGTTTCCATCCCTACTCTTGGGTGATTGATGACACTGTTGTAACCATGAGCTAAGTACATAGATGAGTTCAGGTGGAACTAACAGATGCAAGTATGCAACCTTGAGCATGAAAAAATTAGATAGATGATTTCTCTTATTAGACCTTACATAAAAAGACAGGAACAAATTAAAATTGTCAAGTATATAGAAATGCTTCTGATCATGCTTTGTTAGATTTTCCCATGTAGCAATGCACATTCAATTGTAGCGAAGTATATAAAAAATTTAAAAGATCAATGAATGGGACACAAGAAATACACTAAGGAACACCGCACAAAAGAACTTTTGTACTCTACCACACAAAGTTTATGGAACAGTAGACTCCATGACAGAAAAAATGCATTAAAACAAAATTTTGGGTACAATGCTACAAATAACTAAACCTGTGCAAAAACATAAATTCGTTGTGGCCATTTCACAAACATCAAATATGAACTACTTAGCAGACATTTACAGAAGTAGGAAGTGTTTAATAGTTAAAGATGACATAAAGAAGTAATTCTCTATGAACCCTAACATAAATAAAAGTGAAAATATTTTTTTAAGCAAACATGCTGGTCAACTTGCATAGACTATGAGCTAAAATTGCAGATTACACAACAATGCAAGTTTGCTTTTAAATATCTGTAACTTATCACATTGACTAAGTATATTACCCCCATCCTAAGAGAAAAGATCAATTCCATAGAAGTGAAACCCCTAACTAAACAAATTGAAGGTAATAGATAGATTCAACAAGGAATCCACCATAATCTCTGTATAATACTAAAGGGTCATTGCTGAAATAAATTAATAATATAAAACACAGCAAATCTATTGAAAAAAATATTAAATAAGGCCAAAATGCATTTTGCAATTGCATATTTCTATAATTGCACATTACATCATATTGCAAGATCAATTAAAATAGTGTGCTAGTTTAGACATGACCTAGTATTTGCATTGTTAATATTATATTTCCATTGTCTATGAACACCTGAATTTGTTGCACTAAAAAATTAATTCAAATGATATGCAGGTTAGAGAATATTCAAATTCATGCACTTAGATCAAGATCCACCAATTGGCAATTGCACTTCTTATTTCTTAATCAACTTAAAAGAGTTGTGCTAAAATATATCAACATATATTTGTTGCACTAAAAAATTAATTCAAAAGAGTTGTCGCTGATACAAGCTTTTACCATGCACAATGTATAGGTATGTTTAGGCCAAGCTTAGCAATAGCTGCTAGGTGGGTTGGATCTTTGCAGCTTTTAAAAGTGGTTTTTGAATTTTGATACAGTACTTAACTTTCAAACAAAGTATTTTTTTAAGACGGGTTTACAAATTAATTGTAGTACATATTAAAAGTTTAACATCTATATCAGTTAAAATCGCAGGCGAGTATCTCTCTTTATAATATCTTCTGTGAATAAACTAAAATTTAAAAATTTCAACAATAAACCACAGCAATAAGGGGAAAAAAACCCGCTAAGACTCGTTACTAATTTGGTGCATGAGTAGCCCCCGCCATCTTGTTCTGCCGCCGTCCTGTGACTCAGCCAGGTAGCATGCCGTCGTGGCACTGGTCGTCATCCATCGCCGGCCTCAGCATATGAAGTAGATCGAATGGCCTTCTTGTACTCTCCATCAGTAGCAAGTAGCCCAGTAGGTTATCCCTACGTTTGTCCTTTTTTTTTTTGTAAACTTCAGTAGGCTATCCTTATGTTTGTGCTCTAGGACTGCAAACATTTGGTACGTGCTTAGCACATACCACCGTTCCTGCATTCATGGGATTGAAGTATATACACCTCTGTTCGTCTAATCTGCTTGTTGGATGCATGCATGCCTCTTGTAATATTCGTTTTTGTGTATGTAATGAACTCGGTCGATTGGTTTGTGTTCCGTAATGTTCGCGTAACAAGTGATGTCGCCGTGCGACAAATATTGCATGCGCCTACCTGCATATGCTTGAATTTGATGCATACATGCTGCCATGCTGGGGCTCGGCAGTGGCCCGAGCCATGAACACTGTGTACTCTGTACTGCGAGCTAAGGCGGGGATACGCTCATGCGCATGCATTGCATGCCGCCTCCACCTCCAATGTCACGACCGGAGCACAACAGCACGGCCCGCGGCTCGCTTAATCTGTACAAACAAAAGAAATACTCCTATATGTAAGTAACTAGACTTATGATGCATGGTATAGTAGTCAAGCATATAAAGACTTCTCAGAGGTAATCAAGAAGTTTTATTTAAGAGAGTGATTATTTGTTGGGAGCATAAAAATGTTTGTTTTAACAAAAAAACAGAGCAGTTTATTATGTTTTACAAATATATAATTGTATAATGATATGCTTGAGCCCACCTAAGCCCAGCCGGCCTGTTAGAAGGTGGTAAAGCCTAAAATAGGATATGTATAATGATATAAATGCCCTTGAGAGGGGTATTTGGGTGTAAGGACATAATTGTAAAAATACTCCCAGTGTTGATATATATAAAGCTGTCCTGGGCATGGGGAAGAACCCCAAGCATTGCTCACTTAACATCTCCACTACCACTCTATAATGTTTGGTCTATAACCACAACAGTTGGCACCGTCCGTGGGGAAGACTGAGCAAGCCTCAAGATCTGAAAAAGGATGGCACCAAAGAAAGCTTCATCATCGGCGGCGAAGAAGAAGAGGAGCACGACAGAGGAGCTTGTCAACGCCAGGGCCTCGACATCGGCTGTTGCGGGTGCGGACGGCAGCACCGGCGCTGCGGCCGCCAACGTTGGCGCTCATGGCGCGACGGTCGACCCCACCGCTGGCGCGATGGTTGGCACCGGCAGCACCGATCGGGTTGTCAAGAGCGGTGACGTCGACGCCCGCGCTGGCACAGCCACCTCTCCCGCACCCAGCGCGGGAGCAGCAGGCGGCTCCGGTGGCAACGTCAGCCTCGTCATCGACTCCAGAGCCCACTGCACCGGTGCGCCGAGCAGCTCCGGAGCGCAAGCCGTGCTCGCCGCCAACCCGACGGTGCATGCCGGTGCTCCTGCCGCCGCGACCGTGATGATGGTGGAGAACGCTCTACTGACGGCCCTCAGCACGCTGTAGCGGGAGCTAGCGGACCTCCGCGGAGCTGTGCGGGACATGCAAGAGGCTCGGAGCCAACAAGTCCCACCGGTGGCCGCACCAGAACCCACGCCAGAGCGGGCGGACAGCCGCGATGCCCCTACCTCCAGTCGCGTCCCGCTGCGATGCGTGGATCCGGAGTCTCCCCTCTCCGCGGGCCTGTAGTAATCGGCGTGGCCGGAGGACTTCAAGTTCCCCAACGCCATCGAGCCATACAAGGGCAACACGGACCCTCGGGAGTTCGTGCGCGTGTATGAGAGCGCCATTGAAGCTACAGGCGGAGACGACACCACAAAGGTGAAGGGATTGCCCCTTGCGTTGCAAGGAGTGACGCTCTCCTGGTTTTTCACCATAGAGCCAAACTCCATCTACACGTGGGAGCAGATCCGCGACCGCCTCTACAACAACTTTCAAGGGAATTACTGTAACATCCTGAAAAATATAAATAGTAATTTGCTAGACTTTTGGATTATTTTATTGTTTTCCATTTGAATTTGGAGTTTATTGGATTTTTGTAAAAATAAAGGAACTTCAAAACTAAATAGAAGGAAGGAAGAAATCAAAACATAAAATAATAAAACATGAGTATTAAATAAAGAATCTGAAAAGATGATCCAGAATAATCTAAAAGTAAAAATAATAATAAAACTCTATAAGGGTATATATACATATGTATGTATATATATATGTATGCATACGATTAAAATATAACAAGAAAGTAATTTTTATGCAACAAATAATAGCAAAAAGGGAAGATATAAAATTTCAGGAAGAAGAGAAGTGAAAATATATATACATATATACCTATATACACACACCCAAATACCCAAAAAGGAAAATCAAAGAAATACAAAAAGAAATAGAAAAATAAAAAGAGAAAACCATCGGCCGGGCCGGCCATCACCCCGACCCAGCCTCTCTCTCTCACGCGCAGCGGCGCGCCACTGAGCCGCGCCGCAGCCCCTCCTCGCGCCGCGCCGCGCTCCTGCTGGCTCGCGCCGATGGCAATGCGCGCTCGCTCGCTGCCGTCTGGACCCGCTCTCGCGCCACGTGTCTCGCTGCCCCGCGGCCCCCGCGCGCCAGACGCCTCTTTCTCTGGCCGGTGGTCCCTCCTGCGTCTCCTTCTTCCTCGGCTCCTTCTTCTCCACGCGGCCGCGCCCCTCGCGCCAGCTCTCTCTCGCGTCTCCGCAGCAGATCACCCGCTCTCCCTCTCTCACCTCGCGGGCAAATTAAACAGGAGGGGAGGCGAACCTCTCCCGCCACCTCTCTCCTGCAAATCTCGGGGAGATTTGGTTCATCCCCCCCCGCGGCAACAGGACGACGATCTCCGCCACCTCGCCACGCGCCCTCTCTATCGGCTATAAAAGCCCCTCCCAGGAGTCGCAATCGCGCCGCAACACTTCTGCCTTTCTTCCTCTGCGCGCAACCGAACTCTAATGCCCTCAAACCCCGCCCACGCCCTCGTCTTCCCCACGGCCGGTAACCAAGCCACCACCGATTCCGACCACCGTAGCCCAATCCCTTGCTCTCAGAGCGCCGTGAAGCTCAGGCGCAGCTGATTCCCTCCCCCACGGGGTCTCCCGTAGCCTCCACCTCGCCGGCATCGGAAGCCACCTCTGGACCGCCGCCGTCGCACGCCGCCGGCTCGCCACCGTGCCCCTCCTCCCCCGCCGACTGCACCAGGAGATTCCCCAGTGCGCGGGGATTATATATCACGCAACCCCAGGCCTCCCCGACCACCGCTCGCCGCCGGCGCCGTCGCCCCCGACTTCCTCTGCTCGGCCACCTCCGCGACCTACCTCAAAGGGATTCATTCCCCATATAGGGTAGGCAAAGCCTCCCCCTCCCACTTGGTTACCAGCGCAACTCTCTTCCCCCTTCCCGCTCCGCGCGCGCTGTTGAGCCCCGGCTCGCGCTGTGGCCGAGCATTTCTTTTGAAATGCCTCCTCGACACTGGCCCCGCCTGCGTCACTCTGCTGGGCGGGCCGGCTGCCTTCCTGGGCCCGCTTTGGCGGCGTCACCCGCCCGACAGATGGGTCCAGGCCCTCTGGTCCCGCTTGTCGATCTGCGCCACGACATATGGGCCCCACCGGTCAGTGGCGCATCTGCACCGAGACCCTACTGACAGGTGGACCCCATTGAACAGTACCTGGACCCACTTGTCAGCGGCACGGCAATAAAAGAATTAAAATAAAAAGAAAATGACATGTGGGACCCACTGTCGGAAATTTCACATTTTATGGAATTAACTGAACTGAGAACTTCAAATAATCATAACTTTTTCATCTTAACTCCAAATTGAGTGAGACAAATTTCTAAATTCATCTAAATTCAAGATCTATCTAATGGAGCTAAAATCATAATTTTTGGAGTTTATTTGAATTTCTGGTGATATTTTGTTGATTTGATATTTTCTTTTTATCCAAATTTTCGCGCACGATTACAATAGCTTACGAAGCTCAAGAGGAAGAACTCGAAGCCGCAGCACTAGAAGCCACGGATAATCAAGCACCCGACCACTGTGACCAAGGCGAGTCAATACTTTGATCATGTTGAACCTACATTTCCTGCAAATTACTTTGTTTTAAATTAGCAAATTGCATGCTGTTATTTATATGCAAGGACATGCTAAATTTAATATTCTTGTTATATGCCACTGTTTACTTTGAATAATATTACACCCTCCGTTGAAATATTTGAATGAATGAACCTTGTCGCCCTAGTAAAATTATAACAGTAACATTTCGAAAATAAGTCCCTAATAATAATATGCTACGCTTAGTACTGCATAGATATACATGGGGCGCTGAAAACGCTCCAAAACGTCATCAACATGTTTAATCATGAGAACTGGTTTGGGCAGTCATGGTGGGAATGACTGGCATATTTCGATATGATTATTTTATGCTCCCAAAATTCCCAACTTGCTTTAATGTCTGGGCGGATTGGTTCGAGGGTGTGTATGTGTGGTGCAGTGGAAGCACAAAAGTGAGTTAATGATGGTTTAAAAGTGGGTTAGTGGTAGATCGCCCAGATGCCACTAAGGACTGAATCTTGTCATGACCTCCCTTGTAAAACAGTGCAACCACAAGTCCGTAAATTACGACTTGGCTAAGTAAATTTATCGAAGTTCCGGACTCATCTCACTGGCAGGGGGTTGAAGGAACTTAGCTATGGCAAGGGGAGGCCTGAAGGGACACCAGGTAGGGTGAAGTTTCCCAGCTGTCCTAACGTTGCGGGGAGTAGAGCCCGGCTGCGTTAGTGGCTGGGGGAAACATCCCGCGCACAGATGGGACCCACCGCAAGTGGGCAGTCTCCCATAAATGTGAGATGAGAAAGGGGCCTAGATACTTTGAAAAGTCACTGTGATGGTCTGCTCAACCACATATCTAAGGTATCATGTGGGGCAATGAGTTGATTGTCTCTTGTGGTGAAAGTGTACAAGCTCTGCAGAGTCAAAACTATTCGAATAGCCGTGCCCACGGTCAAGGGCGGACATGGGAACTTAACCAGATATAGTTCTGTTTACAAAATATTGAAAACTGGGAATGGAAAAGTGGAAGGGCGATGGACTGCCCTAGTTTGGAATTGTCTTGGGTGTCGTCCCAGTGGTAAGTTAAGCGGTTATAACGCTGAAGAAATTGCTATATGGTGCAGAGGCCATGTAATGGTGGATGGAATCTGGATCGATATTAATACTGCATTCCTTGTACATTATGATTTGTTCCAAAATTGCTAAGTCTTAGGGCTTGTTATATAATTGTATTCAAAAGCACTCTTCGCAAAAATATAAAACAAACCTAAGCCACCCTTTAATTAGCCATACATGTTATATACTGCATTCTGTGTATTGGCTTGCTGAGCACGGGGTTGGAGTGCTCATACTCGCTTTTGCGACAAAAATTCAGAAGCAGGAACGCAGGACCACTACGCCTACGAGGAAGCTCCCGCTACAGAGGAGAAGAATGACGAAAGAAACTAAGGCGTAGGCTTCGTTGTTTAGGCATGGACAAGTGGACTTTCGGCGTTGTGTGCACGTATGTTACTAGTTAGCTGGTGACATATAATGCACAGAATACTCTTCCAGTCGCTTGCCTGTGGATTTTGGGTTTGCTATCGCTGAAATTCCGCTGCATGATTGTAATAAAGACATTTGGCCTGATCGGCCCCTTTTGTAACTATCACTCGACGTGGTGTATTTCAATTTATGTAATATAATGAATGATTATGCGAGGTATGAAATGATTCAGCAATGTTCCTGTGTGCACTAGCTACTGATCCAGGGAATAGTGCAGTGAAACACAGTAAGATTCGGATTGAAAAATCCGGGTCTGACAATTACGTCGAGCGCATCGATGTGGATCAGCTCTTCGCTATCAAGTAGAAGCCCTCAGAGAAGCTTTGAGAGTACTTCAAGCGTTTCGCTAAGGCTCATTGCCAGGTCAAGGACATCAACGAGACCACCATCATCAACGCAGCGATACAAGACCTCCGTCCGGGGCCGTTGGCCGAGTACAATGCCCGCAAGCCAATCAGGATGGTCACAAAGCTCTTCGACAAGATGGAAGAGTACGCGAGGGCAGAGGAGGACGCATGGTGCCACAAGGGCGATGACTTCAACGCTAATCAAGCGGAGGACTCGCATATCTCAATGATTTTTGTTAGTTTCCAAATTGAGTACACAATAACCTCGAGTGTGAGCTGCATATCTAAGAAACATACCATCTGAGGATCTAGATTCAAATTTATCAATATTGCGACGTTTAAGTATGAAGTATCGATATCCAAATACTCTCAAGTGCGAAACATTAGGAGTATGACCAAAGTGCAGCTCATAGAAAGTTTTATGCAATTTAGCTCACCAAATACTCTATTAGAAATCTTACAAGCAACAGAAATAGTTTCAGCCCAATACTTCCTAGGTGTAGCATGTTCATTTAACATCGTTCTATCCATCTCAACCAAAGTTCTATTTTTACGTTCTACAACACCTTTCTATTGTGATGCACGAGTTGAAGAAAATTGATGATCTAAACCTTTTTCAGCACAAAAAAGCAAATGATATGTTATTTAATTCAATTTCATTATCACTTCTAATTACTCTAAGTGCTCCTAAAAATTCATTAGCAAGTCTAAGAGCAAGCTCTCTAAAATGACCAAAAGCTTCGTCCTTAGATACCATAAAGTAAACCCAAGAGTATTTAGGGAAATCACCTCATCACTAGGGGCACGAGTAAGGGAGGAGAACTATCGGAGTCTCACATCATGTGGCGAGAGCAACCGGAGTCAATGAACCATATTTCTTCTTCTGCTTGCGACGAGCCTACAAGGCACGAACAATCGTCGATATCTTAATACTAGGGTTAGAGAATAAGATTTAGGTAACTAGTACTGAGATACTCGACGAACGGGAGCAAAAGCATGCACTGATAAAGATCTAAATGAAGAGTTAGCCTTTGTCCTATTTTGATCAGACAATCATTAAAACGCTGGTCCAACCACAGGGCGGTCTAACCGCTTACCGGTCTGATCGCGTGGACAATGCTGGTCCAACCACAGGGTGGTCTGACCGCCTCAACAAGGCTGGTCTAACCACCAATAGGTCTGATTGAGTAGAAAATGCTGGTCGAAACACTGGTTCGACCACGGGATGATCTGACCGCCTCTTCAAGGCTGGTCTGACTATCGACTGGTCTGATCGCATGGAAAACGTTGGTCTGACCATCGACTGGTCTGATCGCATGGAAAACGCTGGTCAGACCAGTCTCGTTGCGAAAGCTCCTAACCCTGCAGAAGAGTGATTAGAGGGAGCAAAGTGACAGTAAGGAGCTTTCACAGACTCCACTTGTGAACCCTTCCTTAACATGTCTTTCTTTTCTTCCTTTGCTTTTCGAAAGCAAAATTGAACCAAATGAATATCTCTACTACATGAGTGCATTAATACTTGACCTGATGAAAAGTCGTATCAATCGAATTCACAACACCCACTTTGCTAGATGAATCCTTCATAATACTAGTAGATTTTTGAGATAATTTATTTTGGTTCAGATTTTACTTCAAATTTTACAGGTTCAAGAAACTTAACAATCTTAGAAGGATTAAACTTGGTATACTTAACAAAATTAAATTCTAGACCATAATTTTTCATACTTGTTTTTGACTTATCTAAGATCATATTTAAATTCTTCTTGTCAAAAGAAAATCTCTCTAAAATGTCCTCAAGATACTTTTTTCTTTAGTAGTGAGGAATAAGATGTGCACTCAACAAATTCATTTGCAAAATTCTTAAAAATACTAGACAGAGCCAATTTACCTTTTTTTAGTAAAATTATTAAGTTGTCTAGTCAATGCTTCTATTTTAATGTTAAGCTTAGGATAGTTAGAATAAGAAAATATCTAATGATAAAATATTTGCTGAATTGATTTCTAAGATGAATTAAGTCTAGCTTCTAACAATTCACAATTAGGGCACACTTTACAATAAGCATTCGAAATACTTGACTCTAAACATGTTGAAGAACTGAACTTGAGATTTTCAATTGTATCATTTGCAAGTTATAACTTTTCATCACAAGAGTCATGTGTCAATTTTAATTCATCAAGTTTAACAGTTGTACCACTAAGTTGAACCAAGTTTGATACATTAATTGATCTAATAGTCTCCAACTCGGAATGTAAAACTTGGCATGACTCGCACGATTCATTATTAGAAATAGAAGCTCTAAGTCCATTAATCTCAGAATTCAAGCTTTCAACAATAAAATTATTTTCTTTTAATTTCTTTTTAGGCTTTTTTAACTCAACAACAAGTTTAATCAAACCATCTTCAAACTTATCATATGACAGTCTTACCTTATCTGGATCACTGTCGTCATCATCATCCCTTGCCATGAAGCATATGCCTGTGAAGTTGTCATTCTTCTTTTTATTTTTGGAATCATCCTCATCGTCGATGTCGTCATTGCAACTCTCAAAGTCCCCATTACTCAAATCAAGACGCTCGATAGCCGATAGGACCTTTTCAGCAAATTTGCAATGAAAATTGCCACTTTTGGCGTTGTTGTTCTTGGATGGCCAACGACGATAACTCTTGTCTTCCTTGATCATCTCCCCCTTGAGCCTGGGACAATCCAACTTAATGTGGTCTAGCTCACCACACTCAAAGCACCTAATCAAGCTTGACACTCCACTTTGCTTCCTCATCCTCACATTGTTGAGTGCTTTGTATGCCCGTGAGGAGATCAATACCAAGTCCTCTTCAGGAAGCTGCTCGAACTGTTCCTCTGAAAAAGAAGAAAACAAGAGTAGTGCACATCGGTCGTTTGACTCACAAATTGAGAGCAGCTGCTGTGGCGTTCTACGCGTTACGTGTCATTCTAGGATTATATTTTTGTTTTACATTAAAATTTTTAAACAAGATTCCCATGATTTTCCCCAATCCAATGCATTTTATTTATTTGCAATATTGAGTTTTGTGGTTATTGTTTCTCCTATGCGAAAACATCTTAAATAGGGATATGCATGCTAGGTCATTTTACCATGAACAAGTCTTAGTTGAGTTATTCAGGTGTGCTGAAAGCTAGAATATCTTCTAATACAAAAAAAGATATACCGGCAACGCATACAAAAAGAAAATTACAGTACTTAATGACAATCGCTAAATGGATAGCTATTAGACTTGCACGTGGCCAATAGCTTGTAGTTGTAACCATACTTTTGCCATTTTCGTTTTAGAGGCCATTTCGGTTTAGATAACACTGGTCAAAGGTTCCTTGCGGTGATATCTGGCCGAAACATGTATGTTTTGCGATGGATGATGATGTGATCCAACTGGCTTGTAGGTTCTTTGTTTGGCTTGGACCTTTGATCCAACTAAAAACGAAAGAAAGGCTAAAAGATTCCCAAAGGTCCAAGCCAGTTAAATGGATGATGATGTGATCGCTAAATGAGTAAAACTTTTCGTCCTATAAGTGAACATTTGTTTGCTTCCTGGTCACGAAGTCACGAATTGAAAGCAGCTGCCGCGGCGTCCCAATCACTAGTCAAAGGTCAACAAAAAGTAGCAGCTACATATTCAGTCTCAGCAATGAACAGTAGATAACCATTTTTTAAAAGCATATGAAACAAGTGATATGCCTAAAAAGTGATATGTGCTAGAAGTATCTTGCATAGGGTTAGTCACAAATGCTAAAGATGAAGATTTCTCAATCTTAGATGATAAAGCTTATATCTCGTATGCTTTCAATTTAGAATAAAGATCATCCATGGTTAAAGTATTTAGATCGACAGTTTGATTAATAATTATGACAACCATTAACCACTCAGAACCTAAAGATCTCAAAATTTTAGTTTCATTATCTTTATCAACAGGAATAACATTAACAGCATGCAAATTACTCAATATTTTCTCAACATGAGCAAAAAGATCATCAATAGATTCACTAGGCTTTATAGTAAAATCATAGTACTCTTTTTGATACAGCTTCTTATGTACTTTTTTAATTTTAGTGACTCTTTCATGATAATCACAAAGAGCTTTCCATATTAAGTGGACATAATTAATATGAGTTACACGATCAAATTCTTTGCTAGAAACCCCCTTGAAATAATAAGTTATGAGCCTGAGCAATTAAATCAACATACATATATATATATATATATATATATATATATATATATATATATATATATATATATATATATATATATATATATATATATATATATATATATATATATATATGTATGTATGTAATAGTTACAAGAACCTTATAAGGTCTAGAAACTTTATTCCAAACATCACTACCTTGAGTCCCAATATAAGCTTACATACGACACTTCTAAAAAGCAAAATTAATACCATCTAGTATGGGAGAATAGTTCACATATCTTTTTGATGCTATAGTGATCTTACTCTGATACTACTTATAAGACCGAATAGAGCAATCAAAGGACCGATTACCGCTTTAGAAAAATACACTGCTTAAAAACTAATTACTGTAGCAAATAAAAGCCAAAGCACTTACCGATCCCACCCTACAAGTCCCAACCAAGTGTCGTTCTTACGGAGTGCCATTTCACACCCAACTACTCTTCGCGGCTACAACGAGAATCTAGAATTTATTGCTCAAAAAGTAAAAACGAAAGTGGACTGATCTGATCTGGTAAGGCGCCGGCATGAGAAGGCGTGGGGGAACAAGAGAAGTGGCATGAAGTCACGAATTGAACAAGTAAGTGAACATTGGTCGTTTGCCTCCTGGTGACGAAGTCACGAATTGGGCAGCTGCCGCGCCGGGCTTCTACGCGTTGCGTGTCATTCTAGGATTCTATTTTTGTTTTACATTAAAGTTTTTAAACAAGATTCCCATGATCTTCCCCAATCCAATGCATTTTATTTATTTCCAATATTGAGTTTTGTGGTTATTGTTTCTCCTATGCGAAAACACATCTTAAATAGGGATATGCATGCTAGGCCATTTTTACCATGAACAAGTCTTAGTTGAGTTATTCAGGTGTGCTGAAAGCTAGAATATCTTCTAATACAAAAAAAAGATATACAGGCAACGTATACAAAAAGAAAATTACAGGTACTTAATGACAATCGCTAAATGGATAGCTATTAGACTTGCACGCAGCCAATAGCTTGTAGTTGTAACCATACTTTTGCCATTTTCGTTTTAGAGGCCATTTCTTTCGGTTTAGATCACACCGGTGTTGGCCTATTCCGCCGCGTCAGTATCGACCTATTCCAATATACTAGGTTATGTTCTCGGTCACATATCTAGGTTAATAATAATAATAATGTTGGGGTCCAAGTTTGTGGGGTCGGGCTGAAGATGGCGTGAGCTCCGTCGTTCAGATACTGGCTTGGACCTTTGGGAATCTTAGTCTTTCTTTTCGTTTCTAGTAAACTCGAGATTCACCCGTCGTTCAGATATCACCACAAGAAGAAACCTTTGACTAGTGACTGAGAACATAACCTAGTTATTATTATTATTATTATTATTATTATTATTATTATTATTATTATTATTATTATTATTATTATTATTATTATTATTATTATTATTATTAACTAGGACATGTTTCCAGTCACTAGTCAAAGGTTTTTCTGGTTTATATTAATACCTTTTTGTTTATATTATTAATAGTAATAATAATAATAACTAAATTGTATTAATACCTTTTCGTTTATATTAATTGGAATACTGGTCTCCCAGCTATATTTGTTACGCCCGGGACGTGCTTCCTTTTAGAATTTTGTGTACGGATAATCCAATTTTTATTCGAAATTACATGAATATACCCGCGGGAAATTTTTTTACAAAAATAGGCTCCAGTCGCCGAATGGTTGGGTGACTGGAGCCTATCGCCTAACTGCATCGCGACACAATATGTCTCGCCGCACAAGAGAGCGACTACATCCGATCGCTTTTCGTTAGCGACTATCATGCGATCGCTCTTCCGTTAGCGACTAACATGCGCCGCCATCCCGTAGGGCGACTGCATGTAGCCCCCGTGTTTTGTTTTAGATTTTGTGAATTTTGTAACGTTGAACGGGTAAAAAATACGGTGAAGTTGTAATAAAAGTTTATGTTTATTGTATATTGTAGGTGTGCAAAAAGTTTTAAAATTTTTTTTTCATGAAAGATGGAGTACAGAACGATCGATACATACACTGTTAAGTGAGATAGTTTATGTGCGGAGAGAGATAATAGACTTATGTAAATTGAAATAAACTTAATATTATAACTGTGAGTAACATGCCGCATGTTTTTTCATTACATGCATAAATACATAGCATCTGCAGCGTCGCCTCACTAGTCACCCCGGTGTGCCCGTCACCGCGCCGCGTCCTCCCATACGGCCTCGCTTAGCCCTCCTCCGGCAACGGGTTAGGACGATCCAAAAAGTAAAACGAGGAGGAGGGTGTCTATCCCGCGGGGCGGGGCGAGTCACCGCACTCTGGCCGTGTGCTCTCCGGCACCGGGAGGGCACTGCGACATAACCTCCGGTGCTACGTCGGAGAAGTGTCCATGCCACTCCGGTGTAGACGCTAAAATCGTCCACTTCGCCCGGGCTCGGGAGATGCCGAGACGCCGTGCCGCGGTAAGTACCGCAATATTAATAACGTTAGTGCGTTGCATGTCGTCTTCGGATAAACACGATATAAGAACCTCTGCGTACCGTGCGTGGCGCCATCGACGAGGAGGAGGCGACACCTCGCGTGGGAAGACAGGTGTGCGAGAAGGCGTGAAGTGAACCGGTAGGAGGCCCCGCCAGCCGAACCCCGGCGCCGGGTGAGGTGGTGGAGGACGATCCACGTAGGTGCACCGAGTAGTGCCACGCTGGTCGGGTGGACGAGCGATCGGCGGTGGGCGTGGAGACCGCCGGAGCCTCGCAGGCAGAGAGTAGGCTAACGATACGCCCACACTGCCGTGCACCCGACGCGCAAAGCGATGGCCTCCTCATGGGTCGGTGCGCACCACCGAGAGCGTATCGATCGCCCCGAGTCGAGGCATAGGCGTAACCGACGCCACCGACACAAAGACATGAAATGGTTGATTATCGAAACGACATTACCATTTGGGAATCTTTGAAATGACATGAAACGCATCGCGAGGTGAGCGCGCGCGCGGCGCGAGGTACGTGTCCGTCGGAGCGGCGACGTGTGTGGCGGCGGGTCTACCACATATATGAGCTCGGTGCGGTCCGCGGGCGGTACCGGTAGCAGGTACTCGGCGTACTCCTGGCCGTCAGACGGGCTGTCCTCCTCCACGCGGTCGCCGAGCGCACCGCCATCGCCGACCCATGGTGCATCCTCAACGACCGGTCGGTGCCTCTTTTCACTCCTTCGCACTGCACTGCGCGATAGAACCATTATCGGATGTGAGATACTTGCGAACGAAGTAGTAAGTATGTAAATATTTAGCGAAACGATCACTCACCCGCACGTGGCGCGGAATCGATGGTCCGATCGGTGCAGAACCGCCGCCGAGTTCGAATCGTCGCATCACCGTGGGTGCGTAGTCCTCCACGTAGATGAGGTACACGAGCTTCCGCGGGTGAGCGTAAAGCCCGGCCACGCCAAAAAGTGAGGACAGCCCGCCAGAGCACGGGCTCGAACCGCCAGATCTGCAGACGGCTCCAGCGCCGCACGCCGTCCGCCGTGATGCGGTCGAGCCGCTCCACAAAGACCCAGACGCTCGCGTGACTCGCACGCGCGCGAATCGCACTGCAAGAAATATAAGTTGTTTAGAATGACGATCGCCAATAAGACGAAATAGTTGATCGTGATAATACTTACCGACGACGGCACCGATAGAACCCATCGTCGGCCGGTCGACGTCTCCCCCTGGATACATCTCGGGGCCGTACGGACCCATGTCGTCTAGCACAGGTCGCCCGAGGCTTAAGCGCTCGAACGACCACAACTGCAGTAGCAGCGGACAGCCCGTGAGGATTGAGTTCGCCTTGATCCTCGTGCACGCATCGCATAGGGCGCGGTACGTCGCGGCAAGCACGGCCGATCCCCAGCTGACCTGGTGGGGCTCGCCGTCCGCGATCGCCCTCGCATAAGCGATAAGGCGCGCATCCACCGAGTTGCCATGGCTGGTGGTGAAAAGCACCCAACCAAACAGCCACAGCACGTACGCCTCTAGGTGGCGCGACACCTGGTGATCGTCTGCCTGTGGAACCATGCGCTCCACCTGAATTCAAACAAGTTTTTATTAGTACGTAATACCACAAATAAACGGTTGGACGACACGATCGAATGTAAAAACCACGCACCGTGATCGTGTGAGCCACCTCGCCGCCGGCCCATGGGTGCGCGCGCCACGAACACGTGGTGCCGAGGCCGGTGGAACGACACCTCGAATCGCAAGCGTGTCGCGCGCGATCGTCTCGGGCCCGGTAGGAAGGCTGCGTCTCCGCGACCGGAAGGCCAAGGAGCAGGACACATCCTCCGTGGTCGGCGTCATCTCCCGAATGGGAGGTGGAAAGTGTGCGTCTCGGGCGCCAACGGTCCACCAAAGCCGCCGCCAGGAACGGTCGAACGGAAGCGCCGTGATCGCTCCGCCGCCTCGCCCCGCCCTCGCCTCGCCCGCGGCCGCATCTCGCCCGTGGCCTGCACCATCCGGCAAGAGGAGTAGCCCGGCATCCCGCACCGCAAACAAAGTGAAGGTCAGACGGAATGAACTTACGGTCGCACTAAACGCTGGAGTAGTGCAAACCTAGCATCCAACGAGGGTCGAGTCCCGTGCCACGCGAGGTTTGCGTGTCCGACCACTCCCACCGAGGCGGCTCGTCTGCGTGCTCCCGGTCTGCGGCACTAGACGGAAGCGCGATGAGAGCGGTCCACGTGCTCGTCCAACAAATACAGCATCGCCACTCTGAGGCACGCCCAAAGACGACTCATACCTGCAAAATTTTTACAATAATTTCTACATTAAATTTTCTACATCTAAATTTATACAATAATTTCAATATTAAATATCCTATATCTAAATTTGTAGACTAAACTTTCTACATCTAAATTTCTACATTAAATTTTCTACACTACATTTTGTAAACTATTTTTGTAAACTATATTTGTAAACTAATTTTCTACACTACATTTTCTAAACTAAATTTCTAAACTACATTTTGTAAACTATTTTTTTTAACTATATTTCTAAACTAATTTTTTCTAAACTACATTTTCTACACTAAATTTCTAAACTACATTTTCTAAACTAAATTATCTACCCTAATTATCTACACTAATTATCTACACTAACTATCTTTCTACACTAAATTATCGACACTAATTATCTACACTAACTATATTTCTAAACTAATTTTCTAAACTAATTATCTACACTAACTAGCTTTCTACACTAAATTATCTATACTAACTATCTTTCTACACTAAATTATCGACACTAATTATCTACACTAACTAATTATCTACACTAACTATATTTCTAAACTAATTTTATAAACTAATTATCTACACTAACTATATTTCTAAACTAAATTATCTACACTAACTATATTTCTAAACTAATTTTCTACACTAACAAAAAATATAACACAAAAAATTACCTGAAAATCGCGCACTCCCTCTCCTCTTCTCCTCCTCTCCCTCTCTTTCTATCCCCTCCCTCTTCTCCTCCTCTCCCTCTCTTTCTCTCCCCTCCCTCTTCTCCTCCTCTCCCTCTCTTTCTCCTTCTCTGCGCGCCGAAGAGAGTGGACGAGTCGGTCGGCGACCGAGCGCGGCCTTATATCCACCCGCAGTCGCCCAACGGTTGGGCGACTGATATGCAGTCGCCCAACAGTTGGGCGACTTATTTGTAATCGCCGAACCGTTGGGCGATCGGAGCACCGCCCAACGGTTGGTAGACTCTCCACCGCCGCGTGCGGTTAAGCGATTAACTCGATCGCCCAACCATTCGGCGACTGGAGCCTATTTTTGTAAAAAATTTTCCCGCGGGTATATTTATGTAATTTCGAATAAAAATTGGATTATCCGTACAAAAAATTCCTTCCTTTTATAAGATCTCCCGAGTGCATTTCAGTGATGTGACCGCGCCCGGTACGTGCTTCCTTTTGTAAGATCTCCCCACTGCATTTCAAATTGGTCGTCTTCTCTCCGCACGAAACACGCTTTCGCTTTCCCACCAATCAACCTTCCAAATCGACAAGATTTTTGTCCTCTCAAAGAAACAAACAAGGCGTAACAATGCAAGCATTGAAACATGCATGAAACCACTGTGATATTTGCTCTAGAAGTTCTGCCCTTCCCCCTCCCAAGGCAAGTGAAAAACAATTTGACATTGTCTCTGAGGATAGTATTGTGGTTGAGGTTCAAACTTTGCGACCGGTGTCGGTCAGTGTATACGGGATACTTACTTTTCGAGAAATTTCTCACGGTTCGTTTGAAAAATAGAGGGAAATTAACAACCAATCCCACAAGTTATTATATTGCCAACCAAGCAGACCTAGTTATTATTATTATTAATATAAACGAAAAGGTATTAATACAATTTAGTTGTTATTATTATTATTATTATTATTATTATTATTATAAACAAAAAGGTATTAATATAAACAAGAAGAAACCTTTGATTAGTGACTGGGAACATGACCTAGTTAATAATAACAACAACAACAACAACAACAACAACTAGGTTATGTTCTCAGTCACTAGTCAAAGGTTTCTTCTTGCGGTGATATCTGAACGACGGGAGACCATAAACGATAGGAAGAGCATTATGATTATTTGCAAGCATTGCAAGAACCAACACGAATATTAAAAGCACAGCCTCCAATCCCACTTCAATACAAAAATACATACAAGATACAAGTTTTAGTTAATTAAAGTGCACATCTTTACGCATTGCTTGGGATTTCTTGGGATAATATAGGGGCCAATTTCATGCTTTTCCTCCTAAACATAGTTGCAACATAAAAATTAAAAAAAGAACACTGAGAGAGAGATTTAAAAGACTAATGTTTGGAAAGAGATAGACACTTCATCAAAAACAACTATTTCCATGTACACAACAAAGTGAAATATTATAAGGATCAACTGGGCCTGACAAAAAATAAAATAAAGCATAAGTGTGAGGGAAATATATCCACACTCTTAGAGACAAAGTCATGCTGTATAATCTAAGCCTCAAATTGATTATCGTTCTTGTTGGTTTTACAAGAGGTTTGATCTGCACAAGAAAGGCCACTTTGAAACACAAATTGATACTATTAAGTGGTAAAACAGAGGGAAAACAGGTGAACTAAAACTTTCCTGGAGAAAATAGGTAAATGGAAATTTCGCGGCAAGAATTGCAAGCCAGAAAGCTATGTATCTGCACAGTAAATAAAGTTAGTAATGGTTGCCAAACGACCGAGCAATGGTTGCCGAAGGCGATGCGTGACGTCACTACGGAGCAATGGCTGCCGAACGACCGAGCGGCGTTGAGGGCGAGGCTGGAAGTTTCTCCGATTCGCCGAAGTGTCCGCGACAGGTCCTCGGGGCCAAAGGTGTGAGGCGGCACGATGACAGATAGGTCTTCGAGGGTGCTTTCCAAAGCCTCCATCGCGTCCTATGCCGCCACCGAGGCGTCACCCAGAGCCCAGTCCTTCTCCCCAAGTGACGCGGTCAATCGGGCCTTCTCGTCCTCCAACGCCGCAATCTACCAGAGCAAACCATCGCGCTCTTCGGCGGCCGCACGATGTGCCTCCGCCACGAGTGCCTGGGCATCCGCGATCGCCTTCGTGCCCTCCATCTCTAGGACACAGATGCACTCGTCCTTGGTGACGTGGGCCTCTTTGGCAGCACGAAGACGGTCTTCTAGCGCCCCTCGCTCACGGGCGCGTGACGCCTGTAGAGCGCGAGCAGCGGCAAGGGTCTGCACAACGCAGTTATTAGTAAAGTTCTAAACGACGGTGTAAATCGCGAAAGGTAAGCACTTACCCTCATCTCCAAGGCTTCTAGCGCGCTCTCCAGGAACTCTGAGCCACACGATAACAGCGCCCGTCGGTCCAAGCCGGCGTCCACGTAGTCCGCGGCCCCTTGAAGAGCCCTTGATTGGATTGATGATGCATGATATATGTCTTGGCCAATGTAGGTCAAGTTATGAAGAACTTGTGTTTGAAAACGATTTCTTTGTCTTTGGATGTGCAGGGTCGCTTGGAGTCAACGGCGAGGATCGGGGCTAGGCATATGGAGGAGTTGAGATGTAGAACGATCGAGAATGTTGGGTGAGACGGTGAGCTCAAGTATGGCAGAAGAAAGATGGGAAATCACCATATAGTGATTCTATCGACCACAGTCGATCACCATAGCCGTAACTCGATTACAACCACATAGTGATTCTATCGACCACGTAGAAGGCTCTGTCAACTGTTGTTGTCATAACCCTTACGACCACGTTAGCTGCTTCACAACCGTGGTCGTAACTCCTTTACGACCACGTCTTCCCATTGTGGTCGCTTACGATCACGTCTACTGCTCCTGTGGACACCTCCACTCACCGTGGTCGAAATCGTTTACAACCACGTCTACGATCATGATGAACTTGATACTCGATAATTTCCCAGAGCCAAACCACTCTTCTCCTCTTTATTTCTTTCTCTCTCGATTACACCGATCACTATGATTACCCTGATCACTCTCTCTATTGCCTTGCCTCTCGATCACACCGATCGCATTGGCCTCAACTCGTTCTATCTCTCGGTACAATGCTTTGCCCTTTATACCTTACTCTATGACTACGAGGCAAACTCGTTTACGACTACTACCACTCCAACACGAACACGATAGACTCATACTCGTACACGACCACGACGACTCATACATGGCTTCGACTTCCGACTCGTACACAACTACGACTTCTAAACTGAAAACAATATTACAAACTCTAACAATCACTTTTATTTTTAAACTTTAGTCTAATTTACCTAGCTTTTATACTTCTAAATGTAGTGTAATTTAACACTTAAATGTTCTTGAAGGAGCTGCTCACTGTCATGGGTGCTGGCATAAACGTGTTTCTTGTATTAAATTTTGTCATAGTCCAAAGAAGTTGGTATGCATGGTGTATATTTAATTTTTCCCAAATTCAATAGTACATAAGGTAGATGATTGCCAAAATAAGAAATGTACAAGTTATGGCACTAAATGTTCTTTCACATAGGCCCAAAAATTGTCTCGGCCGGCCTGGCCTCGAATTAATTTTTTCTGAGGCCGGGACTCAGTTTAGTTTTGATGCAGCTACCATATTGTCCTGGGCTAATCAGAACATATATCGAATAGGCGCATATACTCTGTTATTTTGTTTCTCTTATGCCTTTCTTGTCTCTTTCATAATTAATTTTTTCTTCGTTCTTCCAAAGCATATATAGATTGATACGGTGACTTTTGTTTCAGTTTACAGCATGCATGTAAAATTTGAACATAGAAGTAGACTGTTCTGGAATACGAACGCCAAAACTGAATTTTGAGTAGGTTTGGGATAGATTGAAGCAAGCATCGACTATAAATCAATGCAGGCAACGCTACAAACTAATGCAGGCCAGTGCAGTGCAGCCATCCTTTTGCAGCCCATGCTCAGTAGGCGCGCGCTGCATTCATGCATTGCATCTCCTCTCGGCCGAACTGAAGCCTTCAAGGAAAAGGCCCAAATATTTTTAGTCTCTCTCTCTCTCGTCCGCACTCACTGATGCGTATTAAGAGTTTGGCATCGATATGTATTACCCAAATTCCTCTCAAAAAGGTACATCATCCAAATAAACAAATGTCAACTTGTTTGAATGGAGGTTAACAGTGGCAGGAAGGAAGCGTACAGCACGCATCGTCCAACTCTCCCGTGGGTCCCGGGATCACGGGAGAACCAGATGGTCGCGGCCACCCACGCCTCGGCGCCGCCGGCGACGAAGGGGCAGGCGGCGGTGCCGTAGTAGGGCAGCTTGTGGCCGTTCAAGATGCCGGCGGGCGCCCTGTAGAAGGCCACGGCGACAGCCATGACCGACGTGACGACGCCAACGACGGTTCTTCTTTCTGTCATCTTTGACTATTAAACACTTCCTACTTCTGTAAATATCTACTAGGTAGTTTATATTTTATTTGTGAAATGGCCACATTAAACACAGCCAAATTAGGTCATGTAAAAGACAGAATTATTCAATTTTAACGCACAACAAATTTATGTTTTGCACAGGTTCAATTTTTTGTAGCATTGTTCCCAAAATTTTGTTTTAGAGTATAGAAGTTATTATGTGTGGTGTTCCTTAGTGTATTTCTTGTGTCCCATTCATTGATCTTTTAAATTTTTTATATACTTCGCTACTACTGAATGTACTGAATGTGCATTACTATATGGGAAAATCTAACAGAGTATGATCAGAAGCATTTATATATACTTGACAATTTTAATTTGTTCCTGCCTTTTAATGTAGGGTCTAATAACAGAAATCATCTATCTAATTTTTTTCATCCTCAAGGTTACATCTGTTAGTTCCTCCTAAACTCATCTATGTACTTAGCTCATGGTTACAACAGTACAATCAATCACCCAGAAGGCCTGAACCCCATGCGGAAGAAGAGAAAGCACAAATGCTCAGTAGGCGCGCGCTGCATTGCATCTCCTCTCGGCCGAACTGCAGCCTTCAAGGAAAAGGCCCAAATATTTTTAGTCTCTCTCTCTCTCGTCCGCACTCACTGATGCGTATTAAGAGTTTGGCATCGATATGTATTACCCAAATTCCTCTAAAAAAAGTACATCATCCAAATAAACAAATTTCAACTTGTTTGAATGGAGGTTAACAGAGCTAGATAGATGCTGCTGTCAGTCCTATTGGCGTACTTGAAATTATTGCCTACGACGACAAGCAGTGGCAGGAAGGAAGCGTACAGCACGTATCGTCCAACTCTCCCGTGGGTCCCGGGTGTAATACCAGAAAAAGAAAACTGCCAGCTAGCAGGACACTCACCTAGCTTTTGCTTCTGCCAGAGGAAGGTGGCAAGCATGCAGCGTGCATGTGAGCCACCTGGGCCTTGCGTCCAGCAGTAGTCAACACCCCTCCCCCCATTTCATCACCTCTGCCACAGCTCAACCCACAACACTCTTCTCCTCTTCTTCTCCACTGAACCATCCCCACACAGCCACACCATTTCGGCCAGCACCAGGTGAGCACCCGCATAAGGGAGAGAGGGAGAGGGTGGGGGGCTGCATAGGAGAAGGCGGCGGCGGGCCGGCGGCCCGGCAGCCGGCGCACCCGTGCGCCACCGCGTCGCCGCTCGGGAGGGCCGGCCGCCGGCTGCGAGGGGAGGAGGTAGGAGGGGGCCGCGGATAGAGAGGGCGGGTGCGGCGAGCCGCAGCCGGCGAGCCTCCCGCAGGCGCGCGCCGCCGCGCCGCCCCAGCGGAGAGTGAGGGGCGAGGGGAGCCGAGGAGGCGGGGAAGGCGGCGCGGCCTTCCGGTCGGCGGCGGGGAGGAGGCCGGCGCACCCGTGCGCCACGCGCTGCCCGGTCGGGTTGAGTGGGGGAGGAGCAGGCCGTTCGGCCGAGTGGAAAGGGAGAGAGAGAGAGAGGTGAGGATAAGGGAGAGAGAGGGGGAGCCAGGAGAGGAAAAGAAAAAAAGGAGGCCGGTTCGGCCGGCCGGGTAAGGAGGAGGAGAGAGAGAAGGGGAGAAAAAGAAAAGGGAAAGGAAGGAAGGGAAAAAAAAAGAGAAGAAGAGAAAAGAAAAGAGGAGGAAAAGAAAGAGGAAAAAAAGGGGGTTTCGGGATCTGCGCAACAGATCCCTGAAACCCATGCGTTTCTACGCCAGAAATGGGATATGCGTATAGTATCGTCGTCGCCCATTTAATCTCCGGTCTCGTATGATGCGTTAAATTGGACTGTTTGTTTGTTCAGGTGGAGGTCGTGAGTCGACGCCGTCCGCACGTCGTTCCGCTCCGCTCGGTTAACAGGCAAGTACATGGTAGAGCGGTAGACCAAGGGTTATGAATATGCGATGTTTATTTGGTATGATGATACTTATGTAGAAATGCGTTGATTACATGATATCTATGTGGAAATGTGATATTTACCTGACATAAGGTTGCATGGTAAATGATGGCAATGATGATGGAGGTAGGCAAAGATGCTTGTCTACTAGTAATGCTAGTGATGAGCGTGAATATGATCATGGGCATGTGCATTTGCATGAGGAGCACTCAAGAGTGAGGGCGGTGAGAAAGTCCCTAGCTATGAGTAAAGCTAGTGGACTAATCCGGAGTGCTCTTGAGTAAGACCTACTTCGGTAGGCCTCCACGGGAGTGGAGGGGCCCCGTGCCTATGAGGGCGGGCCCACGATGGGTGAACATCGACGGGTGTTCACTCGGCAGTACCGGTACTTGCAAAGTGAAGAGCATATGAGCATGTAGAGAAATGAGGCATGGCATTGATGGCATTGCATTGCTTGGCTATGAGAATGATGTTATGAACATGATGATATATGTGCATTATGGTTATATGCTTACTTATGATGGTAATGTCTATTGTTCTATTATGTACTTGTTGAGTCTTCGGACTCACCCTTGCTTCGTTGATGTTTTTAGGTGACCGTTGAGGACGTCATGCTCGGGCGGAGTAGCACATGAATAGTCAAGACGACCAAAGAAAGACTTTTGTATCACTTTTGCTAGTTACTTTAGCTTTTGCTAGGCTAGAGTAATTGTTAAGGATGTTATGTTGTTTCTGAACGCAGCAAAAAAAAAAAAAACCTAGTGTTGGCCTAATTCTGCTAGTAGTGATGAAATGTTTTGAGTTCGCAGTAGAGGTAACATTTTGGACCAGAGGGTGGGCGGGGTGTTACACTGGGATCACGGGAGAACCAGATGGTCGCGACCACCCACGCCTCGGCCACGCCGGCGACGAAGGCGCAGGCGGCGGTGCCGTAGTAGGGCAGCTTGTGGCCGCCAAGATGCGCGGCGCCAGTAGAAGGTCACGGCGACACCATGACCGACGTGACGACGCCAACGACGGTTCTTCTTTCTTTCATCTTTGACTATTAAACAACTTCCTACTTCTATAAATATCTGCTAGGTAGTTCATATTTTATTTTTGTGAAATTACCACATTAAACACAGCTAAAGTAGGTCATGTAAAAGACAGAATTATTCAATTTTAATGCACAACGAATTTATGTTTTGCACAGGTTCAGTTTTTTGTAGCATTGTACCTAAAATTTTGTTTTAATGCATTTTTTTCTGTCATAGAGTCTACTGTTCTCTAAACTTTGTATGGTAGAGTATAGAAGTTCTTATGTGCGGTGTTCCTTAGTGTATTTCTTGTGTCCCATTCATTGATCTTTTAGATTTTTTATATACTTCGCTACAACTGAATGTACTGAACTTGCATTACTACATGGGAAAAATCTAACAGAGCATGATCAGAAGAATTTCTATATACTTGACAATTTTAATTTTTTCCTGTCTTTTAATGTAGGGTCTAATAATAGAAACCATTTATGTAATTTTTCATGCTCAAGGTTGCATCTGTTAGTTCCTCCTAAACTCATCTATGTACTTAGCTCATGGTTACAACAGTGCCATCAATCACCCAGAAGGCCTGAACCCCATGCGGAAGAAGAGAAAGCAGAAATGCAGGATCGGTTAAGAGTAAGGTTGGTAGTCGGGGATGGGAACTCTGACTATGATTGCTTCCTCCAAATCTGCAGATGATTGCTTCATCTCTTATCCCTTTCATTGTTTTCTTCCCTTTTTTCCTAGGTATCGTTCGTGTCTTTTCTCTGAAGGGTAAGAAGACATGAGTTTATCTGATTTCTGAATTTGCTATTTGAGTTGGGCCTTTCTTTTTCATTTGTTATTTTTCTTTATTTTTCTTGGGCTCGATATGAGAAAGGCTTCATCTTGTTTTCTTGCCTCAATTATTGGGCCTTTGGTTCTTTATTTTTACGGATACACACTTATGCGCTTTGAAAAACGTGCATAAGTGAACTTGTGAGAATAAAACTCGTATGTGTGAGGTTAATGGGTTTCCCTATTGTAATAGTGGATATGATCCATTAAAGAGTGTGGGTGGCTGATTGCCCACCTATAAAAGGGGGTTGGGATGAAGACATGTAAGAAAAATCATTCATCCCATCTCTTGTGCTCTCTACTCTAGATCTAAGTTTAGGGTTAGTATTTGAGAGTGAGTACCTTAGGTACACTTTATCCTTTAAAGTGGAGTGGTTGTAAAATCTATCTTATCAAGTAAGCAATACATCAATTTTTTTGTAACTCTTGAGTTTCTCTTATTTTTGATTGATGTGCTTGACTTTTGGTTGGTTTTGATCTCCCTTCTTTACTTCTTGTGATCTTGTTGTGCCAAGAACATGTAAGAGATGGAGATAATTCTTGAGAATACATCTCTGCCCATCTAGGCACTTTGATAGCAAGATTCACGAGAAAACCCGATTTTGCTTTATTTGACCTCAAGGTGTGATTTCTTGATCTAATAGTTTTTGACGTGATTTCTTTCATATTATTACTTGCTGGGACATGTAAGAACAACATATCTAAAGTCATCTTAGCCATCATCTACTCACAAACCAAATTATTATGACAATACGGAGGTAACATTGTAGTTCTAATGCACGCATAGACCGACATGCGTACGTACGAACAGGTAATAACGCGGGGCTAGCAAATTCTTACTTGACAATCATGCGGACTCCACCAAGGGCGATGATGATTGCCAGCAGAAGGCAGGAACCGCACAGGACGCAAACGGCGGGCAAGGCGCTGGTGCCCGTTCCCGTCTGCTTGATGGCCGCTGGACAACCAGATGACCGCAGCACACACCTCCCCGAAGCCTGCAACGAAGGCGGAGACGATGCAGCCATAGTAGGCGCGCTTGTGGTCGTTGAAGATGCCGGAGGGCGGCTTGTAGAAAGCCGCGGCAGCTGCCATGCAAGCGGTGGCGAAGCCACTGGCGCCGACCAGCAATTCCACCCACCTGCCCGACCTGATCGCCGCCGCAAGTGCGCCACCTTCGATGTTAAGCGCCGCCTCAGCCATTCCTCGACAAACTGCAGCAAATTTCGGGTGGGAAGCTGAAGCCTGCAAGCTCGAAGTTATACAACGGAGTGGCTCTGCTTACCCGCCTACTCTGCTTAACAATTGTGCAGAAACGAATTTCTGCAAATCGGTCGTTTGACTCACGAATTGAGAGCAACTGCTGTGGCGTTCTACGCGCTCTGCCATCAGCAAAACGAAAAATCAGCCAATTGGGTTTCTCTGCACATACATACTTACGTAAGTATCGGTCGTTTTCTGCAGATAATTCGTATGATAATTCGTATCGGTAATTATCTGCAGAAAACGACCATTTAAGTTTGTAGTTCTAATGCACGCATAGACCGACATTTGGCACGTATCGGTAATTATCTGCAGAAAATCAGCCAAATTATTATGATAATTCGTATCGGTAATTATCTGCAGAAAACGACCGATACTTATTATTACTTGCTGCACATACATACTTACGTAAGTATCGGTCGTTTTCTGCACATACATACTTACGTAAGTATCGGTCGTTTTCTGCACATACATACTTACGTAAGTATCGGTCGTTTTCGCACATACATACTTATCTGCAGATAAGTATGTATGTGCAGAAAACGACCGATACTTACGTAAGTATGTATGTGCAGAAAACGACCGATACTTACGTAAGTATGTATGTTTTCTGCAGATACTTACGTAAGTATGTATGTTTTCTGCAGAAAACGACCGATACGTGCCAAATGTCGGTCTATGCGTGCATTAGAACTACAAACTTAAATGGTCGTTTTCTGCAGATAATTACCAATACGAATTATCATACAAATTATCTGCAGAAAACGACCGATACTTACGTAAGTATGTATGTGCAGAGAAACCCAATTGGCTGATTTTTCGTTTTGCTGATGGCAGAGCGCGTAGAACGCCACAGCAGTTGCTCTCAATTCGTGAGTCAAACGACCGATTTGCAGAAATTCGTTTCTGCACAATTGTTAAGCAGAGTAGGCGGGTAAGCAGAGCCACTCCGTTGTATAACTTCGAGCTTGCAGGCTTCAGCTTCCCACCCGAAATTTGCTGCAGTTTGTCGAGGAATGGCTGAGGCGGCGCTTAACATCGAAGGTGGCGCACTTGCGGCGGAGATCAGGCCGGGCAGACGGGTGGAATGGCTGGTCGGCACCATTGGCTTCGCCACCGCTTGCATGGCAGCTGCCGCGGCTTTCTACAAGCCGCCTTCCGGCATCTTCAACGACCACAAGCGCGCCTACTATGGCTGCATCGTCTCCGCCGGCGTTGCAGGCTTAGGGGAGGTGTGTGCTGCGGTCAACTGGTTGTCCAGCGGCCATCAAGCAGACGGGAACGGGCACCAGCGCCTTGCCCGCCGTTGCGTCCTGTGCGGTTCCTTCCTGCTGCTGGCGTTCATCGTCGGCCTCGGTGGAGTCCGCCTGCTTGTGAAGTAAGAATTTGCTAGCCCGGCGTTATTACCTGTACGTACGTATGCATGTCGGTCTATGCGTGCATTAGAACAACTATGTTACCTCCGTACTGCTGCCTCTGTATTGTCATAATAATTTGGTTTGTACTTTGTAACAAACTCGATCATTTAAATTTGATTTGTGTTAGACTCGTCTCCCCCCACTCCCCCCATCATTTAAATTTGATTTGCCTGGAACAATTCAAGGAATTCACTGGAATATTTGATACTTACTTCTAAAAACTGTTTTTATAGTAAATAGTTTTTCTATAGTATCTAGCTTTCAAACGAAATATCTTTTTAATACGGGGTCTACTCGATTGTAGTATATACTGTAGTAGCTTCATTTATATCGACTAAAATCATATACGGATGTCGCTCTCACTACAAGTTGTTACTTCATAAACTGAAGTCAATATGAAAGAACCCATAATCTTAATAAAATGGCATCAAAATATATAGGTGTATCTTGTTTTGAAGATTTCTTAATAAGAAACACCATAGTGCTGATGATATCTTTTTTTACGGGAAGGTGCAAAGTCAGGGGAATGAAACGGAGCGGTTTTTTTTACTGTTAAAACAAACTGTTTCATGCCTCGTGCGAGTAACCAGTCTTCCATCTATTTGTTTTCAATGTTCCAGGCTTCCAGCCGTTTCATGGACCTTATTCCATTTTTTTTTGTTTGCGCGAAAGTGTAATATTATAGGGGAATGGAACGATGTTTTATGAATTTGTTTTCATTGTTCCAGCTGTTTCATCCGCCTTGACCTTGTTCTTTTTTTTTGTTTGCGGAAAGTGGAAAATTATGGGGGGAATAAAACTGTAGGAATCAAATGTTCCAACCATCTGGAACGAACGTTCCAGTAGTTTTATGTACGCGGTTCCCGTGGGGAGATGAATCTGGTTGGTGTGGAATATTCATGTGGGTAAAATGTAATGTTTTAAATTTAGTTATGATGTTTTAACAGTTCGATGTTTGTTGCATTAAGTTCTATAAAGGAATGGGCCAATATTCCACATATTTTATTTTAATTTCTCAATAGTTCATTGACAATATGTCAACAGGTTATTGACAATGTTCAGAAGAAATAAAAATATTAGTGGAACAAATTAAGTATGCTCGTGAAACAATTCAAGGCTTTTAGTGAAACAATTGCAAACTCTTAGTGGAAAAATAAAAATATTATTGGAACAAATCATGGCAATTAGGTAAAACAATTTTAAAATGTAAATAGAAGAAAGGAAAATGACATGAGGAAAAAACCTACACGGCTACTACACCATCCGGCAAAAAGTTGCAACTAAAAGAAAAGAGAAAGAAAGAAAGAAAGAAAAAGAAAAGAAAAAGAAAGAAGAGTCAACCAGACATATGGACTGGGCCGGTAGAATGACTCGCACTGCTAACCATCAACCACATGCCGTACGAATGATTAGCACTATTCTATTTGATTAAAAATTAACAAAAACAGAAATAACCAGTTTCCCTTATTAGGTTGTGATCAAAATGGCTGAAAAGCCCGTGGCTTAGGCTGAAAACATCAGAATGGGGTCAAAAAAGCATCAGAATGACAGAGGCTTATTTACCATAATTAAATTTAAAAAATTTAAAAATAGAAAAACATATTAGCCCATCACGTAAAATGTAAACAAATACGAGGAAAAAAGAACCGTAAAAACTCAAAAAAGCCAAAAGTTCGAAAAAGACGAAATTTATGAATAGTACAAAAATAAGTCAAGCCAAAAGCTCAAGCCATTTTGATCACAACCTTAGATCATCAAAATCGTGAAACCGTATTAACAAATGACACTAGCTGGCTTTTAAATCCAATAAAATAAGACCAGTGGCAAATGAACATGAGATCAATGCCAATATGCCATACCCAACATTAGGTCGAAACGATCAATCCCTCCCGATGTAGTCCCAACACATTCCGCACTGCTCATATTGATACAAAAAGTGTCTCTTCTCTCTTCCTACGGGGCATCATGTTTTTGAAGTAAAAATAAAAGATCAAATGTGATAATGAGGGGTGATAAATGGTGTCTTAAAATTTTTACTAAATATTTACCAATCCTTCACTCCAGTAGCTACAAAGCTATGAAGATAATGATGACAAGCTACCACAAAACTAGCAAATCGAGACACTGAAAACTCACGAAAAATCAGCAAAAACGGAACTACCGCCGTTGAAATTGCAATACTACCATTTGCTACAGTAACAACAGTACTACCGCTACAGTAGTCACGATACTTTTGCTGCTACAGTAAAATTAGTGTGAATAGTATTTTTAGTACGATTTCAAAAACCAAAATTGAGAGCACTTTTGAACTGTAGATTCAAATAACATAAAAATTTGTAAAGATCTACTCTA
Source organism: Dendrocalamus sinicus (assembly GCA_036346575.1). Taxonomy (NCBI): domain Eukaryota; kingdom Viridiplantae; phylum Streptophyta; class Magnoliopsida; order Poales; family Poaceae; genus Dendrocalamus; species Dendrocalamus sinicus. The sequence continues at coordinate 292,040 of JAYEVI010000089.1, read as the reverse complement.
TGATGTTATGAACCTATTCCAACAAACGATCGTGAAAATCATGGTAAAAGTTAAGACCTTTTTCAGTTTGTTGGAAATGTGCACCAAAACCGAGCCAAAACCCGAACGGTGAATACAACTTGCTCGTGAGTAGATGATGACCAAGATAGCTTTAGATATGTTCTCACATGTCCTAGCAAGTAATAATATGAAAGAAATCATGTGAAAACCATCAGATCAAGAAATCACACCTTGAGGTCAAATAAAGCAAAACCAGGTTTTCTCGTGAATCTTGCTAGCAAAGTGCCTAGATGGACAGAGATGTATTCTTAAGAATTATCTCTATCTCTTACACGTTCTTGGCACAGCAAGATCACAAGAAGTAAAGAAGGGAGATCAAAACCAACCAAAAGTCAAGCATATCAATCAAAAACAAGAGGGACTCGAGAGTTGCACAAAAGTTGATGTATTGCTTACTTGATAAGGTAGATTTTACAGCTATTCCACCTTAAAGGACAAAGTGTACCTAAGGTACTCACTCTCAAACACTAACCCTAAACTTAGACCTAGAGTAGAGAGCACAAGAGATGGGATGGATGTTTTTTTTTATATGTCTTCATCCCAACCCCTTTCATAGGTGAACAATCAGCCGCCTACACTCCTTAATGTCCTGGGAAATCGATTAATCCCACACATACGGGTTTTACTCTCATAAGTTCACTTATGCACGTTTTTTAAAGCACATAAGTGTGCATCTGCTAAATTCTTAATCTTGATCCGCCTTGATCAAATCAGCTCCACCTTAATCTAAACTGCTCTCAAACGCATCACTCATGCGCCGTGGTTTTGATCCAAGATGATTTTCGGTATTTTGGTCAAACTACTAAAATAACCTTTCTTGACCCGGTCATCACCAACCACTGCAAGCAATCACTATGCTTGCCACGTGTAGGTGCACCACTAGCTTACAACGTATCGCCAAGTTTTTCCTTCCCGCTTTCATTGAACCACGGCTCACTTGGTCCGTGCAAGCTACATGGCGCCATCTCACCATTCAAACTCGTTTTTAACATTTCCCATCTTTCTATTGCCATATTTGAACTCACCGTCTCACCCAACATTCTCGATCGTTCTAGGTCTCAACTCCTCCATATGCCTAGGCCCAATCCTCGCCGTTGACCACGCTTGACTCCAAGCGACCCTACACATCCAAAGACAAAGAAATCATTTTCAAGCACAAGTTCTTCACAACTTGACCTACATTAGCCAAGACATACATCATGCATCATTAATCCAGTGACCTAGGTAATCCCAACTCGATCCATAACTCAATCCCAAATCCTTTTTCTCGGGAAGATCGAAGTACCGCATCTAACACATCGGTAGTTTCGATTTTTCGACACTTTAAAACAGTCCAAATCAAATGCAATATTTACAAAACCAATTAACCACTCTATAAATATTGCAATGATTTATCAAAACAAGATCATTGACCTTCTCACACAGTCCTTCAAAACCAATTTAGAGAAATTGGGATTTACTCCTCACCAAATGAAATCGACGTGGCTTATATCACCACTTTTGCATGAGAAATGTGGCACGAGTTTGGATGCTTATCCATCCATCATGTTTTGCTAAGTGTGAGCAGCCATTGGATTTTATGATTTTGTAGGTTTGCAACACCTCGATCCTCCTCTACAAGCTTAACACGGTCAGTAATTTAAACTTCTTTAATCAGGATCCGTGTTCTTGGTCTTCCTAGGAAGATCAAAAGCATTGTCTTTTATGCAAGAAAGTTGAATTCCTCGAGCTAAACCTTCCAAAGGGGCCACTTGGAATGAAAATGTGAAATAGCTATCAATATCCTAATATCTCGTAAAAATCCTTTGCCGGTGCCACTTGCAGGCTTGCAGCCACCCCTCATCCCCTGTCTGACCACCCACCGCCAAAACAAGAAGGACAATTTTTCCTAAAGGGAAAAAAAGAAAACGACCCCGACGAGCCGTCTGTGCTCTGCTTGCTCCGCATTCCCTGCATCCACTTTCTACTAGTTGGGACCCACCTTGCTTCTAACACCGTGGACTGACATTTCAGCGAGGCCTCCCTCCATCCACTTACTGTTACCACTTTTTTAAATTTTAGTCCTCAAACACTTGTTTTACAAACTTAGCTCTTTCTCCAAACTCGGTAACCAAACTCCCCTAGCTTGGCAGGAAGACGTGTATGTGGGAGGGCGCTTGAGCTCGGAAGAGAAGCAACGCGCGATAGACAACGGATCCTACCGGTTTATCGGACAGAACAACTCGGCAGCGCCTACCCAAGAGTCAAGGCTAGGCAGCGCCGACATAGGAGTCGAGATTGGACAGCAACGCATCTGTGTCAAGCTGGAACGTTTTCTCTTGGCCACACCCTCCTGTTGAGTCAGGAGAGGATGGCATAAGACACATATTGTCTATCACAGCAGCTGAATTTACGAAGAGAGCTGCCTTTGTAAAAACAAATGCCAAAAATCAAAATTAAAATTAAAACATCGCTACGCTGCCATATATAATAAGGACTCCATTTCAGCGAGCTAACTGTCAAAACCCCTCGGACCTCCCGTGCTCCACCAACATCTCCTCCTGCTGGCCCCACTTGCAGCCACCCAAACCCACTCCTCTCACCAGTTACCACCACTCCAATGTCGTCCACGTTCAAACGCCGTCACCTCCGCTTCCTCCGCTCCGTCTCCCCCACTATCCCACGCAAAGCCTTACCCCCCACTCCTAACACCCACCGACATGTAGGCCCCAGACGCGTGTTACACTCCGACTAGTCGATATACGCAATTCATTCCTCCATCTGGACCCCACTACGAGACACCCAACGCCGCCTCCCCGACCACTATTTTTTCTTCTTCTCTGCCCAGCTCGGCAACTGCTCTTCCCCTCCTCGCCTCAGATCTCGATGCGGCGCAAGCTCCCCGGCGACGCGCCGGCGTCGGCGACGGCGGGAGCCGGGTCCGCCACGTCCGACGCGGACCTCACGCAGCTCTCCGCCGCCATCGCGGCGGGGGAGGACCTGGGCCCGTTCGTGCGGCGCGCGTTCGCGTGCGGGAGGCCGGAGCCGCTGCTGGCCTCGCTCCGCGCCGCCGCGCGGGACCACGAGGCAGAGATCGAGGAGCTCTGCCGCGCGCACTTCCACGACTTCATCCGCGCCGTCGACGACCTCCGCTCCCTCCTCGCTGACGCCGACGCGCTCAAGGGGTCCCTTCTCCGCGTCCCAGTCCGCGCTCCTCTCGTCCGCCACGCCGCTGCTCGCCTCGCTCGAGTGGTTCCTCGGGGCGCGCGCGCTCGCCGGGAACCTCTCCTCCGCGCTCTCCTCCTCCCGCCGCTGCGTCCGCCTGCTCGCGCTCGCCGCCCGGGCTAACGCCCACCTCCAGGCCGGAAACCACAGCCTCTACCTCGCCCTCCGCGCCGTCGATACCATCGACCGCGACCTCGCATCCGGCCCCGAGCCTCTGCCCCTCCCCACCCTCCGCCGCATGCTGCTCAGCCTCGTCCCCGCGGTCAGCATCCGACTGGATGGTCAGCATCCGCGCTGCGTCGCGGCACCTTGGCCAGGTATCCATCAGCCGGTCCGCCGCCGCCAGGCAGCGCCAGGAGGAGCTCCGCCCAAGCACCAGCCGCTGGAGGAGTGCATCACCTTGGATGACGATGGTGTTGGTGACCTCGATGACTTCGCGGCAGCCGCTGCAACAGCAGACGTTGCGGATGGTGCGGCTGCAGCGTCATTCGACCTCACGCCGCTCTACCGCGCGATGCATATACACCAGACGCTGGCGCTTGGGGAGCGGTTCAAGAAGTACTACCTGGAGAACAGGAAGCTGCAGCTGACATCGGACTTTGATGTGAGTGCAGCGACTCCGTTCCTTGAGTCTCACCAGGTGTTCTTCTCGCAGATTGCTGGGCTCTTCATTGTTGAGGACCGTGTGTTTCGAACAGGGGGTGGGCTCACGTCACGGACAGATGTAGATGCACTGTGGGATGCCGCAGTGGGAAAGATGGTCTCTGTGATGGAGGACAACTTCTCTCGGACGCAGACAGCAAATCACTTGCTTCTCATCACTGATTATGCTGCTTTGCTTGCTGCCACGATGAGGCGGTATGGTTACCCAGTAGGGATGCTGCTCGATGTGCTGGCTAAGCATCGGGACAAGTATCATGACTTGCTTCTTGCGGATTGCCGTAGGCAGGTGGCAGAGGCACTAGCTGCAGATAAATTTGATCAGATGCTGATGAGGAAGGAGTATGAGTACTCAATGAATATACTTGCATTTGGGATTCAGAGCTCAGATATCACCCCAGCGTTCCCATTTGTTGCACCGTTCTCATGCACTGTGCCAGACATTTGCCGCATCGTTCGGTCATTTATCGAGGATTCTGTAAGCTTCATGGCACATGGGGTGGTGGGGACACGTACGCAGCAGTGAAGAAGTACCTTGGTCGGATTCTCTCAGAGGTTGTGGATGCTTCGATACAAAAGCTTGTGGATTCAGGTGGTGGTCTGAGTGTGTCCCAGGCGATGCAGGTTGCTGCAAACATGTCCGTCATGGAGCGTGCATGCGAGTTCTTCACACGCCATGCAGCTCAACTGTGTGGTGTGCCGCTGCGTGCAGTGGAGCGTGGACGGCGTGACTTCCCACTTCGCAGGTCCCGTGATGCAGCGGAGGCACTTCTGCTGCGGCTGCTGCATTCCAAGGTTGACGAGTTCATGCAGCAATCCGATGGTGTCAACTGGATGGCTGATGACCCTCCGCCCGGTGGTAATGAGTATGCAAATGAGGTCATCATCTATCTTGAGACGCTCACTTCAACTGCGCGGCAGATCCTCCCTCTTCCAGTGCTCCGTCGAGTCCTTGTGGCAGTGCTTGCACATATCTCTAATAGGATTGTTGGGCTCTTCTTGAATGATTCAGTCAAGCGGTTCAGTGCTAATGCAGTCACTGGTGTCGATACCGATCTCAAAATGTTTGAGGCATTTGTCGAGAGCATGTCCAGCCATTGTGGGAAGGACGATGGCTGAAGTCGGACAGATATGGTGTGGGGGCAAGTGGTTTACGTACTATCCAGATGGGATGGATTCCCAGTCCCGAATGCGTGGTGTCAACTGTGGAAAAGGTGGTTTACGTACTATCCAGATGGAATGTTCCCGAAGTCATGTCATCCGTAACAAAAATACCTTCACCGTGTCATCCGTAACAAAAATAACTTCACCACCACATCATCTCCCAGCGCCCGGTCCGGTGGACCTCTCCTCACCGACAGCCCGATCCCACTTAAATCTTCATCTCACGAATTCACTGCATAGCGTCCACAGCCCACTCCGCAAACTCGATAGCCGGCACCGGCAGCCGCGCGCGCCAAAGTCGACAACCCAGGCGCTCGTAGTCGCAGAAAGCCATCAGAAAGGGACATAAAATGGCAAATTTTGGAAAATACTTTTTAATTCGGCATGCAAGATACATCAACTACTAGCTTCTGAACACGGAAAGGCCGACCTACACGTGAGTGTAGCTGCTTCCACTATCACAACCGTATAGTGTGCATCAAGATTTGTGCATAAAAAACTGATTTATATTTATTGCTGCATTTAGGGTGTAAGTGACATTTGTTTGCCTCCCGGTCACAAAGTCACGAATTGGGGTGTGATCAATATGGCTTTTTTTGAGTAGCTTATGGCTGAAAAACACTGTAGCTGGCTGAAAAAATACTGTAACTGATATAGGCTTATTTAGCATAATTAAATTTAAAAAAATTTAAAAATAGAAAAAACATATTAGCCCATCACGTATAATGCAAACAAATACGGGAAAAAAGAACTGGCAAAAAAGCTCAAAAAAGCGAAAAGTTCAGAAAAAAAAATGAAAATTATGAATAGTGAAAAATAAGTCGGTCGGGCCAAACGAACGGGCTCAAAACACTGCCACAAGGCCCCAATCACTAGTCAAAGGTTTCTTCTTGCGTGATATCTGAGCGAATTATGAGTAACATGAAGGAGCAACTACATATTTAGTCTCAAAGAATAGACAGTTCAATAGACAACTATTTTTAGAGCACATGAAACAAGTGTTGTGCCTAAAAGTGATATGTGCTAGAAGTAGCTTGCATGAGGTTAGTCACAAATGCTAAAGATGAAGATTTTTCAATCTTAGATGACAAAGCTTATATCTCGTATGCTTTCAATTTAGAATAAAGATCATCCATGGTTAAAGTATTTAGATAGACAGTTTGATTAATAATTATGACAACCATCAACCACTCAGAACCTAAATATCTCAAAATTTTAGTTTCATTATCTTTATCAATAGGAATAATATTAACACCATGCAAATTACTCAATATTTTCTCAAAACGAGCAAAAGGATCATCAATAGATTCACTAGGCTTTATAGTAAAATCAGAATACTCTTTTTGATACAAATTCTTATGTACTTTCTTAATTTTAGTGATTCTTTTATGATAATCACTAAGAGCTTTCCATATTAAGTGGACAGAATTAATATGAGTTACACGATCAAATTCTTTGCTAGAAACCTCCTTGAAATAATAGGTTATGAGCCTGAGCAATTAAATCAACATCTGTTTTATATATTAGTAATAGTAACACGAACCTCATAACGTCTAGAAACTTTATTCCAAACATCACTATCTTGAGTCTCAATGTAAGCTTGCATACGACACTTCTAAAAAGCAAAATTAATACCATCTAGTATGGGAGAATAGTTCACATATCTTTTTGATGCTATAGTGATCTTCCTCTGATACTACTTATAAGACCGAATAGAGCAATCAAAGGACCGATTACCGCCTTAGAAAAATACAATATTTAAAAACTAATTACTGTAGCAAATAGAAGCCAAAGCACTTACCGATCCCACCCTACAAGTCCCAACCAAGTGTCGTTCTTACGGAGTGCCATTTCACACCCAACTACTCTTCGCGGCTACAACGAGAATCTAGAATTTATTGCTCAAAAAGTAAAAACGAAAGTGGACTGATCTGATCTGGTAAGGCGCCGGCATGAGAAGGCGTGGGGGAACAAGAGAAGTGGCATGAAGTCACGAATTGAACAAGTGAACATTGGTCGTTTGCCTCCTGGTGACGAAGTGTTAGTACCAGTTGATTCATACGAGAGAAGAAGGAGATAAGAGGGGAACGGAAGCAAGCAGCGAACAGCAAGAAAGAGTTTAGACAACTTGTTGTGTTTCTCGTTAGTTCTTACATGGTCCCCCGGACCTTGCTTTAACCGCACGCAGGCGGAGGAGCTTCCATCGGCTACACCGTATTCTTTCATTCAGGGCCGTAGATTCTCATGTTACGCTTCTGGCCGTTTCATTTGCCGCGCTTGGGCGGCCTTCTCTTCTACCCGATACTTGACTACTTCACCGCCGACCGCCGATAGCATCCATCCGCTGAAGTACCGGTGCTCACACGGTCACGAATTGGCAAATGCCGCGCCGGGCTTCTACGCGTTGCGTGTCATTCTAGGATTCTATTTTTGTTTTACATTAAAGTTTTTAAACAAGATTCCCATGATCTTCCCCAATCCAATGCATTTTATTTATTTCCAATATTGAGTTTTGTGGTTATTGTTTCTCCTATGCGAAAACACATCTTAAATAGGGATATGCATGCTAGGCCATTTTACCATGAACAAGTCTTAGTTGAGTTATTCAGTGTCTTGAAAGCTAGAATATCTTCTAATACAAAAAAAAGATATACAGGCAACGTATACAAAAAGAAAATTACAGGTACTTAATGACAATCGCTAAATGGATAGCTATTAGACTTGCACGCAGCCAATAGCTTGTAGTTGTAACCATACTTTTGCCATTTTCGTTTTAGAGGCCATTTCTTTCGGTTTAGATCACACCGGTGTTGGCCTATTCCACACGTCGATGTCGACCTATTCCAATATACTAGGTTATGTTCTCGGTCACATATCTAGGTTAATAATAATAATAATGTTGGGGTCCAAGTTTGTGGGGTCGGGTGAAGATGGCGTGAGCTCCGCGTTCGACATCGGCTTGGACCTTTGGGAATCTTAGTCTTTCTTTTCATTTCTAGTAAACTCGAGATTCACCCGCGCTCGGATATCACCACAAGAAGAAACCTTTGACTAGTGACTGAGAACATAACCTAGTTGTTGTTGTTGTTGTTGTTGTTGTTGTTATTATTATTATTATTATTATTATTATTATTATTATTATTATTATTATTATTAACTAGGACATGTTTCCAGTCACTAGTCAAAGGTTTTTCTGGTTTATATTAATACCTTTTTGTTTATATTATTAATAGTAATAATAATAATAACTAAATTGTATTAATACCTTTTCGTTTATATTAATTGGAATACTGGTCTCCCAGCTATATTTGTTACGCCCGGGACGTGCTTCCTTTTATAAGATCTCCCGAGTGCATTTCAGTGATGTGACCGCGCCCGGTACGTGCTTCCTTTTGTAAGATCTCCCCACTGCATTTCAAATTGGTCGTCTTCTCTCCGCACGAAACACGTTTCCGCTTCCCACCAATCAACCTTCCAAATCGACAAGATTTTTGTCCTCTCAAAGAAACAAACAAGGCGTAACAATGCAAGCATTGAAACATGCATGAAACCACTGTGATATTTGCTCTAGAAGTTCGGCCCTTCCCCCTCCCAAGGCAAGTGAAAAACAATTTGACATTGTCTCTGAGGATAGTATTGTGGTTGAGGTTCAAACTTTGCGACCGGTGTCGGTCAGTGTATACGGGATACTTACTTTTCGAGAAATTTCTCACGGTTCGTTTGAAAAATAGAGGGAAATTAACAACCAATCCCACAAGTTATTATATTGCCAACCAAGCAGACCTAGTTATTATTATTATTAATATAAACGAAAAGGTATTAATACAATTTAGTTGTTATTATTATTATTATTATTATTATAAACAAAAAGGTATTAATATAAACAAGAAGAAACCTTTGATTAGTGACTGGGAACATGACCTAGTTAATAATAATAACAACAACAACAACAACAACAACAACAACAACTAGGTTATGTTCTCAGTCACTAGTCAAAGGTTTCTTCTTGCGGTGATATCTGAACGACGGGAGACCATAAACGATAGGAAGAGCATTATGATTATTTGCAAGCATTGCAAGAACCAACACGAATATTAAAAGCACAGCCTCCAATCCCACTTCAATACAAAAATACATACAAGATACAAGTTTTAGTTAATTAAAGTGCACATCTTTACGCATTGCTTGGGATTTCTTGGGATAATATAGGGGCCAATTTCATGCTTTTCCTCCTAAACATAGTTGCAACATAAAAATTAAAAAAAGAACACTGAGAGAGAGATTTAAAAGACTAATGTTTGGAAAGAGATAGACACTTCATCAAAAACAACTATTTCCATGTACACAACAAAGTGAAATATTATAAGGATCAACTGGGCCTGACAAAAAATAAAATAAAGCATAAGTGTGAGGGAAATATATCCACACTCTTAGAGACAAAGTCATGCCAGGTATAATCTAAGCCTCTGAAATTGATTATCGTTCTTGTTGGTTTTACAAGAGGTTTGATCTGCACAAGAAAGGCCACTTTGAAACACAAATTGATACTATTAAGTGGTAAAACAGAGGGAAAACAGGTGAACTAAAACTTTCCTGGAGAAAATAGGTAAATGGAAATTTCGCGGCAAGAATTGCAAGCCAGAAAGCTATGTATCTGCACAGTAAATAAAGTTAGTAATGATTGCCGAATGACCGAGCAATGGTTGCCGAAGGCGATGCGTGACGTCACTACGGAGCAATGGCTGCTGAACGACCGAGCGGCGTTGAGGGTGAGGCTGGAAGTTTCTCCGATTCGCCGAAATGTCCGCGACAGGTCCTCGGGGCCAAAGGTGTGAGGCGGCACGATGACAGATAGGTCTTCGAGGGTGCTTTCCAAAGCCTCCATCGCGTCCTATGCCGCCACCGAGGCGTCACCCAGAGCCCAGTCCTTCTCCCCAAGTGACGCGGTCAATCGGGCCTTCTCGTCCTCCAACGCCGCGATCTGCCAGAGCAAACCATCGCGCTCTTCGGCGGCCGCACGATGTGCCTCCTCCACGAGTGCCTGGGCATCCACGATCGCCTTCGTGCCCTTCGTCTCTAGGACACAGATGCACTCGTCCTTGGCGGCGTGGGCCTCTTTGGCAGCACGAAGACGGTCTTCTAGCGCCCGTCGCTCACGGGCGCGTGACGCCTGTAGAGCGCGAGCAGCGGCAAGGGTCTGCACAACGCAGTTATTAGTAAAGTTCTAAACAACGGTGTAAATCGCGAAAGGTAAGCACTTACCCTCATCTCCGAGGCTTCTAGCGCGCTCTCCAGGAACTCTGAGCCACACGATAACAGCGCCCGTCGGTCCAAGCCGGCGTCCGCGTAGTCCGCGGCCCCTTGAAGAGCCCTTGATTGGATTAATGATGCATGATATATGTCTTGGCTAATGTAGGTCAAGTTGTGAAGAACTTGTGTTTGAAACGATTTCTTTGTCTTTGGATGTGCAGGGTCGCTTGGAGTCAACTGTGGTCAACGGCGAGGATCGGGGCTAGGCATATGGAGGAGTTGAGATCTAGAATGATCGAGAATGTTGGGTGAGACGGTGAGCTCAAGTATGGCAGAAGAAAGATGGGAAATCACCATACAGTGATTCTATCGACCACAGTCGATCACCATAGCCGTAACTTGATTACAACCACATAGTGATTCTATCGACCACGTAGAAGGCTCTGTCAACTGTTGTTGTCGTAACCCTTACGACCACGTTAGCTGCTTCACGACCGTGGTCGTAACTCCTTTACGACCACGTCTTCCCACTATGGTCGCTTACGATCACGTCTTCTTGCTCTATGACCATGGTCGTAACTCGCTTACGACCACGTCTACTGCTCCTGTGGACACCTCCACTCACCGTGGTCGAAATCGTTTACAACCATGTCTACGATCATGATGAACTTGATACTCTATAATTTCCCAGAGCCAAACCACTCTTCTCCTCTTTATTTCTTTCTCTCTCGATTACACCGATCGCTATGATTACCCTGATCGCTCTCTCTATTGCCTTGCCTCTCGATCACACCGATCGCATTGGCCTCAACTCGTTCTATCTCTCGGTACAATGCTCTGCCCTTTATACCTTACTCTATGACTACGAGGCAGACTCGTTTACGACTACTACGACTCCAACACGAACACGATAGACTCATACTCGTACACGACCACGACGACTCATACATGGCTTCGACTTCCGACTGCATACAACTACGACTTCTAAACTGAAAACAATATTGCAAACTCTAACAATCACTTTTATTTTTAAACTTTAGTCTAATTTACCTAGCTTTTATACTTCTAAATGTAGTGTAATTTAACACTTAAATGTTCTTGAAGGAGCTGCTCACTGTCATGGGTGCTGGCATAAACGTGTTTCTTGTATTAAATTTTGTCATAGTCCAAAGAAGTTGGTATGCATGGTGTATATTTAATTTTTCCCAAATTCAATAGTACATAAGGTAGATGATTGCCAAAATAAGAAATGTGCAAGTTATGGCACGAAATTTCTTTCACATAGGCCCAAAAATTGTCTCGGTCGGCCTGGCCTCGAATTAATTTTTTCTGAGGCCGGGACTCAGTTTAGTTTTGATGCAGCTACCATATTGTCCTGGGCTAATTAGAATATACATCGAATAGGCGTATATACTCTGTTATTTTGTTTCTCTCATGCCTTTCTTGTCTCTTTCATAATTAATTTCTTCTTCGTTCTTCCAAAGCATATATAGATTGATACGGTGACTTTTGTTTCAGTTTACAGCATGCATGTAAAATTTGAACATAGAAGTAGACTGTTCTGGAATACGAACGCCAAAACTGAATTTTGAGTAGGTTTGGGATAGATTGAAGCAAGCATCGACTATAAATCAATGCAGGCAACGCTACAAACTAATGTAGGCGCGCGCTGCATTGCATCTCCTCTCGGCCAAACTGCAGCCTTCAAGGAAAAGGCCCAAATATTTTTGTCTCTCTCTCTCGTCCGCACTCACTGATGCGTATTAAGAGTTTGGCATCGATATGTATTACCCAAATTCCTCTAAAAAGTACATCATCCAAATAAACAAATTTCAACTTGTTTGAATGGAGGTTAACAGAGCTAGATAGATGCTGCTGTCAGTCCTATTGGCGTACTTGAAATTGTTGCCTACGATGACAAGCAGTGGCAGAAAGGAAGCGTGCAGCACGCATCGTCCAACTCTCCCGTGGGTCCCGGGATCACGGGAGAACCAGATGGTCGCGACCACCCACGCCTCGGCCACGCCGGCGACGAAGGCGCAGGCGGCGGTGCCGTAGTAGGGCAGCTTGTGGCCGGCCAAGATGCCGGCGGGCGCCCTGTAGAAGGCCGCGGCGACAGCCATGACCGACGTGACGACGCCAACGACGGTTCTTCTTTCTTTCATCTTTGACTATTAAACAACTTCCTACTTCTATAAATATCTGCTAGGTAGTTCATATTTTATTTTTGTGAAATTGCCACATTAAACACAGCTAAAGTAGGTCATGTAAAAGACAGAATTATTCAATTTTAATGCACAACGAATTTATGTTTTGCACAGGTTCAGTTTTTTGTAACATTGTACCTAAAATTTTGTTTTAATGCATTTTTTCTGTCATAGAGTCTACTGTTCTCTAAACTTTGTATGGTAGAGTATAGAAGTTCTTTTGTGCGGTGTTCCTTAGTGTATTTCTTGTGTCCCATTCATTGATCTTTTAGATTTTTTATATACTTCGCTACAACTGAATGTACTGAACTTGCATTACTACATGGGAAAAATCTAATCAGAAGCATTTCTATATACTTGACAATTTTAATTTTTTCCTGTCTTTTAATGTAGGGTCTAATAATAGAAATCATTTATGTAATTTTTCATGCTCAAGGTTGCATCTGTTAGGCTGAAAGCAAGAAAATGACTCTTGTAGAAAGTCACGGTGAGATGTGTTTGGGCTTTGTAGAGCGGCTTTGTGTAAATAGTAGAGATTAGTGCAAACTGCTAATTAAGAGTCATTTTCTGCAGCAAGCAAGAAAGCAAGAAAAATTTTCTGCTTTGTGTTTGTGCGAAAGCAAGAAAACACAATGTTTTCTTGCTTTCGCACAAACACAAAGCAGAAAATTTGTTCTTGCTTTCTTGCTTTCGCAGAAAATGACTCTTAATCTCACCCTGCTCCTGAGGTACGCGCCGTGACTTTCTACAAAATTTGCTGGTGAGATGTGTTTGTTTTGCGAGCTTGCAGGCTTCAGCTTCCCACCCGAAATTTGCTGCAGTTTGTCGAGGAATGGCTGAGGCGGCGCTTAACATCGAAGGTGGCGCACTTGCGGCGGCGATCAGGTCGGGCAGGTGGGTGGAATTGCTGGTCGGCGCCAGTGGCTTCGCCACCGCTTGCATGGCAGCTGCCGCGGCTTTCTACAAGCCGCCCTCCGGCATCTTCAACGACCACAAGCGCGCCTACTATGGCTGCATCGTCTCCGCCTTCGTTGCAGGCTTCGGGGAGGTGTGTGCTGCGGTCATCTGGTTGTCCAGCCGCCGTCAAGCAGATGGGAACGGGCACCAGCGCCTTGCCCTGTAACGCCCCCATTTCTGAGGGTGTACGGTTTACCCTCGCAGCTGCCCAGGATTGTTCAGCTGCGAGTACTGTAGCAGAATGTGCACCATTGCCAATGCATGCTTAAGCATAAAAATCAGACTTTATTACAAATGTAAGGTTTATCAACCAGTTTTACATAAAGGGGCGTACAACCCAAAGATACATTACAAAAGAACTTCCACAGGCAGGCCTGAGTGTAGAATAAGCCCTAACACTCGGCGTCGTCTACATCGTAGAGCTCGACGTCGTCTTCCGAGACTTCTTCCTCCTCTTGACAAGCACTTTCTGTTAATGATTTTAGCAAGCCTGAGTACTCCGACCCCGTACTCAACAAGTCACATGGGTAAATCCTGATTTACTATTTGCAAGGTTATTCAAGGATGAGAGTATATTGGGTTTATTATATTGGGTGGATGCAGTTTTATTTGCAATCAAGTAAAACTTAAAACATTTGCTCCTTAAGATCAGGGGGTTTCCATTAACAAATTCAGTTCATCACTTATCACATTAAATCATCTCAAATCCTACTTATGCCTCATTGTTGGAATCACCCAATTAACACAGCTTCATTAACCGGAAGCACGGCGTATTCGAATACCATTTATCTCACTCTGCAGAGCTGCTCATCTTTACCCACAAGATCCCTTAACTCCCGCGACAGAGTTAAGAAAACAAGGTTGTTCACTGCTCATTTCTTCATGAAGACTCTACCCGATAGACCTCCAAACAGACCCGGGGGTCCGCTATCACAGCCAGACACTTTATCTGCCGACACGGCCAGATATTGTTCCCGTCCTGAGAGGAATCTACCGTTGTCCAGTATGCTTTTACCGTTTTCATACCGACTTTCTCGTACCCGTTAGATCTCAACTCAAACCCGGATATCTGCCACGCAGGCCAGACTACCCGTCCTGGAAGGATCTAACGTTGTTCAATATGGTTTTACCGTTTCCATATCAACTGGTTGTACTCCGTTAGAGATTCAATCGATTTGAGCAGCAACTAAACCAGGTTTGACAAGTCAACGCTTGTGGTTGAGCGATTACTGTGTCTTTTACTTGGCATAAGGTTCTTGTCCTCATAGTTTTTCGAGGTCTGCAACCTCCACTCTAGGATAAGTCGGTGGGCGAAAACCGCCGCACGGTCCCCCACAGTGGGCGAAAACCGCCGCACGGTTTCCCACAACACCCTTACCCTACAATTCCCCTAAGGTAAAAGTCGTGGGCGTAGATCACCACGTGATTCCCCACAACACACCCTTTACCTTAGTACCAGTTTTCAAATCCCATCGCCCACACCAACACCTTAGAAGTGCATACAAAGATCACCGCCTAGGTACGGTGTCCCATACCACCCTACCCTCTCCGGGTTTTTCAACTCTACTGGCCAACGGCCAGAGTCACTTTGTAGTGTATCATGCTGAATGAAATGATCTTGTATACACTTATAGCATATGTTAATTCTTACTAAGGTTGTCAAGGTGAATATGGCCATCAAGGTAAACAGGCTTTTATCGGTGGTAGGATTATCTAGATAGCATGCCATTCTAAATCTTTATTTTAAGCAATTATCGCTTGCAACTATCAATAATGAAAATACATTAAATAAATAATATAATTTAATGGGATTCAATATGATCAAAAACATGTGACTTGCCTTGCGGACTTATGATTTCGACAATTTCGTATTCTTCAATTTCTGGCCTTGATCTTGATATGAGGCTTCGTCTCCTTGAATTAGCCGATCCTCGACGTCACGTGCTAGCGCAAAATAAAGAAAATCAATTTAATTCCACGCTCGACGAAAAATGAGCTAGGAATAATAAAATAATAAAATTCAAAAGAATAAAGACATTATAGAAACTTCACTAAATTGGGTTTTTAGGTTTATAGGAGGGCTATATGGGGAATTGGACTTGATATTTGGGTTGGCGGGCTCGAAACGGATCTGGGGAGTATAAACATCAATTTTTGGACTTTGGGTCGGTCACTATTCCTCCGCTCGGTCGGCATCGCTCCTCGGGCTCGGCTAGCTGGTTCGGTGCGATCACTCGGCTGGCCCGGTCGGGCGCACCAGGCGCGTGCGGGCCGGTTGGGTTCAACCGAGTCGGGTGGCGCGGTCTGCTCGATCGTCTTCTTCCCGCAGCTCCCCCGCGCAGAGAAGCAGAGGAGGCAGGCGGTGGCTGCTGGCGGCGCTCCCGTGAACTGCGACGGCAGTGGGTGGTATGGATGGACTCAGGGCGGGACGGGGACTCCATTTTGGGCGATGGCCGGCCCGGAGGATGTGGCAATCGCCGGCGGCGAAGCCATCTTTTCCGCGGTGATTTTTGGGCTTGGTTGCTAACAGGAGGGGCTCTAGGCAATTGAAGGGGTTCTAGGGCATCCTTGGGAGGTGGGGAAGCTTGGTGAAGGGTCGGCCGAAGCTAGGGAAGCTCAGGCCGAGCCGCCACCAGCGGGGTTGGCGGCGGTGAAGCGGCTTACGACGCCGGAGAAGGTGGGTGACCGGGAGGCTAAGGTGGCGGTTGGGGGCGGTTTCTAGGGTCTCAGAGATGCTACCACCGGGAGGAATTGGAACGAAATTGGCCGGAGGTCGGACATTGAGTTAGGGTTCATGCTTGGGGAATTCCTTCAATTACCGGCGATGGAGGGGACGAGGAACGAATAAGGCGGGTGGGAGCTTCACCGGTGTGCTAGAAGGAGGTCGGAGGGGTCACCGGCTTTATGGAGGCCCGAGGCGGTTAGCACCGAGAGGCCATGGCGGCGGCTTGCGGGAGCGGGAGGGCCGAAGGGAACAGTGGAGGGGGCAGTGGGGCAATAGCGGCGAGAGAGGGCTCCCGAAGGGCAAGGTGGCGGTTGGCAAGGTGGCAGGGAGAGGAAGATGCGGGAGCGAGCGGGAGGTGGAGGCGGCGACGGAGATATTTTCAGCCGGTGCGATGACAAAGCGAAAATGGATGGATGGAGGAGATTGCTTCAAGATTCGTGCATGATTTGGATGCAGATTAGTGAGAATTAGGCTCTAGTTCGAGAATTTGCAAAAGTTTTGAAAATTCAATTCGTTTTCGAATTTTTGAAAATTGGGGATGTTTCATGCCCGCCGTTGCGTCCTGTGCGGTTCCTGCCTTCTGCTGGCAATCATCATCGCCCTTGGTGGAGTCCGCATGATTGTGAAGTAAGAATTTGCTAGCCCGGCGTTATTACCTGTTCGTACGTACGCATGTCGGTCTATGCGTGCATTAGAACTACAATGTTACCTCCGTATTGTCATAATAATTTGGTTTGTACTTGTAACAAACTCGATCATTTAAGTTTGATTTGTGTTAGACTCGTCTCCCCCCACTCCCCCATCATTTACATTTGATTTGCGTGGAACAATTCAAGGAATTCACTGGAATATTTGATATTTACTTCTAAAAATTATTTTTATAGTAAATAATTTTTCTATAATATCTAGCTTTCAAACGAAATATCTTTTTAATGCGGGGTTTATTCGATTGTAGTATATACCGTAGTAGCTTTATTTATATCGACTAAAATCGTATACGGATGTCGTTCTCACTATAAGTTGTTACTTCATAAGTCGAAGTCAATATGAAAGAACCCATAATCTTAATAAAATGACATCAAAATATATAGGTGTGGGTCTTGTTTTGAAGATTTCTTAATAAGAAACACCATAGCGCTGATGATATCTTTTTTTACGGGAAGGTGCAAAGTCAGGGGAATGAAACGGAGCGGTTTTTTTTACTGTTAAAACAAACTGTTTCATGCCTCGTGCGAGTAACCAGTCTTCCATCTATTTGTTTTCAATGTTCCAGGCTTCCAGCCGTTTCATGGACCTTATTCCATTTTTTTTTGTTTGCGCGAAAGTGTAATATTATAGGGGAATGGAACGATGTTTTATGAATTTGTTTTCATTGTTCCAGCTGTTTCATCCGCCTTGACCTTGTTCTTTTTTTTTTGTTTGCGGGAAAGTGGAAAATTATGGGGGGAATAAAACTGTAGGAATCAAATGTTCCAACCATCTGGAACGAACGTTCCAGTAGTTTTATGTACGCGGTTCCCGTGGGGAGATGAATCTGGTTGGTGTGGAATATTCATGTGGGTAAAATGTAATGTTTTAAATTTAGTTATGATGTTTTAACAGTTCGATGTTTGTTGCATTAAGTTCTATAAAGGAATGGGCCAATATTCCACATATTTTATTTTAATTTCTCAATAGTTCATTGACAATATGTCAACAGGTTATTGACAATGTTCAGAAGAAATAAAAATATTAGTGGAACAAATTAAGTATGCTCGTGAAACAATTCAAGGCTTTTAGTGAAACAATTGCAAACTCTTAGTGGAAAAATAAAAAAATATTATTGGAACAAATCATGGCAATTAGGTAAAACAATTTTAAAATGTAAATAGAAGAAAGGAAAAATGACATGAGGAAAAAACCTACACGGCTACTACACCATCCGGCAAAAAGTTGCAACTAAAAGAAAAGAGAAAGAAAGAAAGAAAGAAAAGAAAAAGAAAAAGAAAGAAGAGTCAACCAGACATATGGACTGGGCCGGTAGAATGACTCGCACTGCTAACCATCAACCACATGCCGTACGAATGATTAGCACTATTCTATTTGATTAAAAATTAACAAAAACAGAAATAACCAGTTTCCCTTATTAGGTTGTGATCAAAATGGCTGAAAAGCCCGTGGCTTAGGCTGAAAACACTGTAGCTGGCTGAAAAAAGCACTGTAGCTGACAGAGGCTTATTTACCATAATTAAATTTAAAAAAAATTTAAAAATAGAAAAAACATATTAGCCCATCACGTAAAATGTAAACAAATACGAGGAAAAAAAGAACCGGTAAAAAAAACTCAAAAAAAGCCAAAAGTTCAGAAAAAGACGAAATTTATGAATAGTACAAAAATAAGCTGAAGCCAAAAGCTCAAGCCATTTTGATCACAACCTTAGATCATCAAAATCGTGAAACTGTATTAACAAATGACACTAGCTGGCTTTTAAATCCAATAAAATAAGACCAGGTGGCAAATGAACATGAGATCAATGCCAATATGCCATACCCAACATTAGGTCGAAAACGATCAATCCCTCCTGATGTAGTCCCGAACACATTCCGTACCGTTCATATTGATACAAAAAGTGTCTCTTCTCTCTTCCTACGGGGCATCATGTTTTTGAAGTAAAAATAAAAGATCAAATGTGATAATGAGGGGTGATAAATGGTGTCTTAAAATTTTTACTAAATATTTACCAATCCTTCACTCCAGTAGCTACAAAGCTATGAAGATAATGATGACAAGCTACCACAAAACTAGCAAATCGAGACACCAAAACTCACGAAAAATCAGCAAAACGGAACTACCGCCGTTGAAATTGCAATACTACCATTTGCTACAAGAATAACAAGACTACCGCTACAAGAGTCACGATACTTTTGTCACTGATAAAATTAGTGTGAATAGTATTTTTAGTACGATTTCAAAAACCAAAATTGAGAGCACTTTTGAACTGTAGATTCAAATAACATAAAAATTTGTAAAGATCTACTCTATGATGTTATGAACCTATTCCAACAAACGATCGTGAAAATCATGGTAAAAGTTAAGACCTTTTTCAGTTTGTTGGAAATGTGCACCAAAACCGAGCCAAAACCCGAACGGTGAATACAACTTGCTCGTGAGTAGATGATGACCAAGATAGCTTTAGATATGTTCTCACATGTCCTAGCAAGTAATAATATGAAAGAAATCATGTGAAAACCATCAGATCAAGAAATCACACCTTGAGGTCAAATAAAGCAAAACCAGGTTTTCTCGTGAATCTTGCTAGCAAAGTGCCTAGATGGACAGAGATGTATTCTTAAGAATTATCTCTATCTCTTACACGTTCTTGGCACAAAGAAGATCACAAGAAGTAAAGAAGGGAGATCAAAACCAACCAAAAGTCAAGCATATCAATCAAAAACAAGAGGGACTCGAGAGTTGCACAAAAGTTGATGTATTGCTTACTTGATAAGGTAGATTTTACAGCTATTCCACCTTAAAGGACAAAGTGTACCTAAGGTACTCACTCTCAAACACTAACCCTAAACTTAGACCTAGAGTAGAGAGCACAAGAGATGGGATGGATGTTTTTTTTTATATGTCTTCATCCCAACCCCTTTCATAGGTGAACAATCAGCCGCCTACACTCCTTAATGTCCTGGGAAATCGATTAATCCCACACATACGGGTTTTACTCTCATAAGTTCACTTATGCACGTTTTTTAAAGCACATAAGTGTGCATCTGCTAAATTCTTAATCTTGATCCGCCTTGATCAAATCAGCTCCACCTTAATCTAAACTGCTCTCAAACGCATCACTCATGCGCCGTGGTTTTGATCCAAGATGATTTTCGGTATTTTGGTCAAACTACTAAAATAACCTTTCTTGACCCGGTCATCACCAACCACTGCAAGCAATCACTATGCTTGCCACGTGTAGGTGCACCACTAGCTTACAACGTATCGCCAAGTTTTTTCCTTCCCGTTTTCATTGAACCACGGCTCACTTGGTCCGTGCAAGCTACATGGCGCCATCTCACCATTCAAACTCGTTTTTAACATTTCCCATCTTTCTATTGCCATATTTGAACTCACCGTCTCACCCAACATTCTCGATCGTTCTAGGTCTCAACTCCTCCATATGCCTAGGCCCAATCCTCGCCGTTGACCACAGTTGACTCCAAGCGACCCTACACATCCAAAGACAAAGAAATCATTTTCAAGCACAAGTTCTTCACAACTTGACCTACATTAGCCAAGACATACATCATGCATCATTAATCCAGTGACCTAGGTAATCCCAACTCGATCCATAACTCAATCCCGAAATCCTTTTTTCTGGGAAGATCGGAAGTACCGCATCTAACACATCGGTAGTTTCGATTTTTCAGACACTTTAAAACAGTCCAAATCAAATGCAATATTTACAAAAACCAATTAACCACTCTATAAATATTGCAATGATTTATCAAAACAGTATCATTGACCTTCTCACACAGTCCTTCAAAAACCAATTTAGAGAAATTGGGATTTACTCCTCACCAAATGAAATCGACGTGGCTTATATCAGTCAGCTTTTGCATGAGAAATGTGGCACGAGTTTGGATGCTTATCCATCCATCATGTTTTGCTAAGTGTGAGCAGCCATTGGATTTTATGATTTTGTAGGTTTGCAACACCTCGATCCTCCTCTACAAGCTTAACACGGTCAGTAATTTAAACTTCTTTAATCAGGATCCGTGTTCTTGGTCTTCCTAGGAAGATCAAAAGCATTGTCTTTTATGCAAGAAAGTTGAATTCCTCGAGCTAAACCTTCCAAAGGGGCCACTTGGAATGAAAATGTGAAATAGCTATCAATATCCTAATATCTCGTAAAAATCCTTTGCCGGTGCCACTTGCAGCTTGCAGCCACCCTCATCCCCGTCCGACCACCCACCGCCAAAACAAGAAGGACAATTTTTCCTAAAGGGAAAAAAGAAAACGACCCCCGACGAGCCGCTCAGGCTCGCTTGCTCGCATTCCTCGCATCCACTTTCTACTAGTTGGGACCCACCTTGCTTCTAACACCGTGGACTGACATTTCAGCGAGGCCTCCCTCCATCCACTTACTGTTACCACTTTTTTAAATTTTAGTCCTCAAACACTTGTTTTACAAACTTAGCTCTTTCTCCAAACTCGGTAACCAAACTCCCCTAGCTTGGCAGGAAGACGTGTATGTGGGAGGGCGCTTGAGCTCGGAAGAGAAGCAACGCGCGATAGACAACGGATCCTACCGGTTTATCGGACAGAACAACTCGGCAGCGCCTACCCAAGAGTCAAGGCTAGGCAGCGCCGACATAGGAGTCGAGATTGGACAGCAACGCATCTGTGTCAAGCTGGAACGTTTTCTCTGGCCACACCCTCCTGTTGAGTCAGGAGAGGATGGCATAAGACACATATTGTCTATCACAGCAGCTGAATTTACGAAGAGAGCTGCCTTTGTAAAAACAAATGCCAAAAATCAAAATTAAAATTAAAACATCGCTACGCTGCCATATATAATAAGGACTCCATTTCAGCGAGCTAACTGTCAAAACCCCTCGGACCTCCCGTGCTCCACCAACATCTCCTCCTGCTGGCCCCACTTGCAGCCACCCAAACCCACTCCTCTCACCAGTTACCACCACTCCAATGTCGTCCACGTTCAAACGCCGTCACCTCCGCTTCCTCCGCTCCGTCTCCCCCACTATCCCACGCAAAGCCTTACCCCCCACTCCTAACACCCACCGACATGTAGGCCCCAGACGCGTGTTACACTCCGACTAGTCGATATACGCAATTCATTCCCTCCATCTGGACCCCACTACGAGACACCCAACGCCGCCTCCCCGACCACTATTTTTTCTTCTTCTCTGCCCAGCTCGGCAACTGCTCTTCCCTCCTCGCCTCAGATCTCGATGCGGCGCAAGCTCCCCGGCGACGCGCCGGCGTCGGCGACGGCGGGAGCCGGGTCCGCCACGTCCGACGCGGACCTCACGCAGCTCTCCGCCGCCATCGCGGCGGGGGAGGACCTGGGCCCGTTCGTGCGGCGCGCGTTCGCGTGCGGGAGGCCGGAGCCGCTGCTGGCCTCGCTCCGCGCCGCCGCGCGGGACCACGAGGCAGAGATCGAGGAGCTCTGCCGCGCGCACTTCCACGACTTCATCCGCGCCGTCGACGACCTCCGCTCCCTCCTCGCTGACGCCGACGCGCTCAAGGGGTCCCTTCTCCGCGTCCCAGTCCGCGCTCCTCTCGTCCGCCACGCCGCTGCTCGCCTCGCTCGAGTGGTTCCTCGGGGCGCGCGCGCTCGCCGGGAACCTCTCCTCCGCGCTCTCCTCCTCCCGCCGCTGCGTCCGCCTGCTCGCGCTCGCCGCCCGGGCTAACGCCCACCTCCAGGCCGGAAACCACAGCCTCTACCTCGCCCTCCGCGCCGTCGATACCATCGACCGCGACCTCGCATCCGGCCCCGAGCCTCTGCCCCTCCCCACCCTCCGCCGCATGCTGCTCAGCCTCGTCCCCGCGGTCAGCATCCGACTGGATGGTCAGCATCCGCGCTGCGTCGCGGCACCTTGGCCAGGTATCCATCAGCCGGTCCGCCGCCGCCAGGCAGCGCCAGGAGGAGCTCCGCTCCAAGCACCAGCCGCTGGAGGAGTGCATCACCTTGGATGACGATGGTGTTGGTGACCTCGATGACTTCGCGGCAGCCGCTGCAACAGCAGACGTTGCGGATGGTGCGGCTGCAGCGTCATTCGACCTCACGCCGCTCTACCGCGCGATGCATATACACCAGACGCTGGCGCTTGGGGAGCGGTTCAAGAAGTACTACCTGGAGAACAGGAAGCTGCAGCTGACATCGGACTTTGATGTGAGTGCAGCGACTCCGTTCCTTGAGTCTCACCAGGTGTTCTTCTCGCAGATTGCTGGGCTCTTCATTGTTGAGGACCGTGTGTTTCGAACAGGGGGTGGGCTCACGTCACGGACAGATGTAGATGCACTGTGGGATGCCGCAGTGGGAAAGATGGTCTCTGTGATGGAGGACAACTTCTCTCGGACGCAGACAGCAAATCACTTGCTTCTCATCACTGATTATGCTGCTTTGCTTGCTGCCACGATGAGGCGGTATGGTTACCCAGTAGGGATGCTGCTCGATGTGCTGGCTAAGCATCGGGACAAGTATCATGACTTGCTTCTTGCGGATTGCCGTAGGCAGGTGGCAGAGGCACTAGCTGCAGATAAATTTGATCAGATGCTGATGAGGAAGGAGTATGAGTACTCAATGAATATACTTGCATTTGGGATTCAGAGCTCAGATATCACCCCAGCGTTCCCATTTGTTGCACCGTTCTCATGCACTGTGCCAGACATTTGCCGCATCGTTCGGTCATTTATCGAGGATTCTGTAAGCTTCATGGCACATGGGGTGGTGGGGACACGTACGCAGCAGTGAAGAAGTACCTTGGTCGGATTCTCTCAGAGGTTGTGGATGCTTCGATACAAAAGCTTGTGGATTCAGGTGGTGGTCTGAGTGTGTCCCAGGCGATGCAGGTTGCTGCAAACATGTCCGTCATGGAGCGTGCATGCGAGTTCTTCACACGCCATGCAGCTCAACTGTGTGGTGTGCCGCTGCGTGCAGTGGAGCGTGGACGGCGTGACTTCCCACTTCGCAGGTCCCGTGATGCAGCGGAGGCACTTCTGCTGCGGCTGCTGCATTCCAAGGTTGACGAGTTCATGCAGCAATCCGATGGTGTCAACTGGATGGCTGATGACCCTCCGCCCGGTGGTAATGAGTATGCAAATGAGGTCATCATCTATCTTGAGACGCTCACTTCAACTGCGCGGCAGATCCTCCCTCTTCCAGTGCTCCGTCGAGTCCTTGTGGCAGTGCTTGCACATATCTCTAATAGGATTGTTGGGCTCTTCTTGAATGATTCAGTCAAGCGGTTCAGTGCTAATGCAGTCACTGGTGTCGATACCGATCTCAAAATGTTTGAGGCATTTGTCGAGAGCATGTCCAGCCATTGTGGGAAGGACGATGGCTGAAGTCGGACAGATATGGTGTGGGGGCAAGTGGTTTACGTACTATCCAGATGGGATGGATTCCCAGTCCCGAATGCGTGGTGTCAACTGTGGAAAAGGTGGTTTACGTACTATCCAGATGGAATGTTCCCCGAAGTCATGTCATCCGTAACAAAAATACCTTCACCGTGTCATCCGTAACAAAAATAACTTCACCACCACATCATCTCCCAGCGCCCGGTCCGGTGGACCTCTCTCACCGACAGCCCGATCCCACTTAAATCTTCATCTCACGAATTCACTGCATAGCGTCCACAGCCCACTCCGCAAACTCGATAGCCGGCACCGGCAGCCGCGCGCGCCAAAGTCGACAACCCAGGCGCTCGTAGTCGCAGAAAGCCATCAGAAAGGGACATAAAATGGCAAATTTTGGAAAATACTTTTTTTTAATTCGGCATGCAAGATACATCAACTACTAGCTTCTGAACACGGAAAGGCCGACCTACACGTGAGTGTAGCTGCTTCCACTATCACAACCGTATAGTGTGCATCAAGATTTGTGCATAAAAAACTGATTTATATTTATTGCTGCATTTAGGGTGTAAGTGACATTTGTTTGCCTCCCGGTCACAAAGTCACGAATTGGGGTGTGATCAATATGGCTTTTTTTGAGTAGCTTATGGCTGAAAAACATCAGAATTTACTGAAAATATCAGAATCGATATAGGCTTATTTAGCATAATTAAATTTAAAAATTTAAAAATAGAAAAACATATTAGCCCATCACGTATAATGCAAACAAATACGGAAAAAGAACTGCAAAAAGCTCAAAAAAGCGAAAAGTTCGAAAAAAATGAAAATTATGAATAGTGAAAAATAAGTCGTAAGTCAAGCCAAAACGAACGGGCTCAAAACAGTGCCACAAGGCCCCAATCACTAGTCAAAGGTTTCTTCTTGCGGTGATATCTCGAGCGAATTATGAGTAACATGAAGGAGCAATACATATTTAGTCTCAAAGAATAGACAGTTCAATAGACAACTATTTTTAGAGCACATGAAACAAGTGTTGTGCCTAAAAGTGATATGTGCTAGAAGTAGCTTGCATGAGGTTAGTCACAAATGCTAAAGATGAAGATTTTTCAATCTTAGATGACAAAGCTTATATCTCGTATGCTTTCAATTTAGAATAAAGATCATCCATGGTTAAAGTATTTAGATAGACAGTTTGATTAATAATTATGACAACCATCAACCACTCGTAACCTAAATATCTCAAAATTTTAGTTTCATTATCTTTATCAATAGGAATAATATTAACACCATGCAAATTACTCAATATTTTCTCAAAACGAGCAAAAGGATCATCAATAGATTCACTAGGCTTTATAGTAAAATCAGAATACTCTTTTTGATACAAATTCTTATGTACTTTCTTAATTTTAGTGATTCTTTTATGATAATCACTAAGAGCTTTCCATATTAAGTGGACAGAATTAATATGAGTTACACGATCAAATTCTTTGCTAGAAACCTCCTTGAAATAATAGGTTATGAGCCTGAGCAATTAAATCAACATCTGTTTTATATATTAGTAATAGTAACACGAACCTCATAACGTCTAGAAACTTTATTCCAAACATCACTATCTTGAGTCTCAATGTAAGCTTGCATACGACACTTCTAAAAAGCAAAATTAATACCATCTAGTATGGGAGAATAGTTCACATATCTTTTTGATGCTATAGTGATCTTCCTCTCGATACTACTTATAAGACCGAATAGAGCAATCAAAGGACCGACACGCCTTAGAAAAATACAATATTTAAAAACTAATTATCAGTAGCAAATAGAAGCCAAAGCACTTACCGATCCCACCCTACAAGTCCCAACCAAGTGTCGTTTTTACGAGTGCCATTTCACACCCAACTACTCTTCGCGCTACAACGAGAATCTAGAATTTATTGCTCAAAAAGTAAAAACGAAAGTGGACTGATCTGATCTGGTAAGGCGCCGGCATGAGAAGGCGTGGGGGAACAAGAGAAGTGGCATGAAGTCACGAATTGAACAAGTGAACATTGGTCGTTTGCCTCCTGGTGACGAAGTGTTAGTACCAGTTGATTCATACGAGAGAAGAAGGAGATAAGAGGGGAACGGAAGCAAGCAGCGAACAGCAAGAAAGAGTTTAGACAACTTGTTGTGTTTCTCGTTAGTTCTTACATGGTCCCCCGGACCTTGCTTTAACCGCACGCAGGCGGAGGAGCTTCCATCGGCTACACCGTATTCTTTCATTCAGGGCCGTAGATTCTCATGTTACGTTTCCTGGGCCGTTTCCCGGCTGCCGCGCTTGGGCCGGCCTTCTCTTCTACCCGATACTTGACTACTTCAGCTGCCGACCCGCCGATAGCATCCATCCGCGAAGTACCAGTGCTCACACGAAGTCACGAATTGGGCAGCTGCCGCGCCGGGCTTCTACGCGTTGCGTGTCATTCTAGGATTCTATTTTTGTTTTACATTAAAGTTTTTAAACAAGATTCCCATGATCTTCCCCAATCCAATGCATTTTATTTATTTCCAATATTGAGTTTTGTGGTTATTGTTTCTCCTATGCGAAAACACATCTTAAATAGGGATATGCATGCTAGGCCATTTTACCATGAACAAGTCTTAGTTGAGTTATTCAGGTGTGCTGAAAGCTAGAATATCTTCTAATACAAAAAAAAGATATACAGGCAACGTATACAAAAAGAAAATTACAGGTACTTAATGACAATCGCTAAATGGATAGCTATTAGACTTGCACGCAGCCAATAGCTTGTAGTTGTAACCATACTTTTGCCATTTTCGTTTTAGAGGCCATTTCTTTCGGTTTAGATCACACCGGTGTTGGCCTATTCCGCCGCGTCAGTATCGACCTATTCCAATATACTAGGTTATGTTCTCGGTCACATATCTAGGTTAATAATAATAATAATGTTGGGGTCCAAGTTTGTGGGGTCGGGCTGAAGATGGCGTGAGCTCCGTCGTTCAGATACTGGCTTGGACCTTTGGGAATCTTAGTCTTTCTTTTCATTTCTAGTAAACTCGAGATTCACCCGTCGTTCAGATATCACCACAAGAAGAAACCTTTGACTAGTGACTGAGAACATAACCTAGTTGTTGTTGTTGTTGTTGTTGTTGTTGTTATTATTATTATTATTATTATTATTATTATTATTATTATTATTATTATTATTAACTAGGACATGTTTCCAGTCACTAGTCAAAGGTTTTTCTGGTTTATATTAATACCTTTTTGTTTATATTATTAATAGTAATAATAATAATAACTAAATTGTATTAATACCTTTTCGTTTATATTAATTGGAATACTGGTCTCCCAGCTATATTTGTTACGCCCGGGACGTGCTTCCTTTTATAAGATCTCCCGAGTGCATTTCAGTGATGTGACCGCGCCCGGTACGTGCTTCCTTTTGTAAGATCTCCCCACTGCATTTCAAATTGGTCGTCTTCTCTCCGCACGAAACACGTTTCCGGTTTCCCCACCAATCAACCTTCCAAACTGACAAGATTTTTGTCCTCTCAAAGAAACAAACAAGGCGTAACAATGCAAGCATTGAAACATGCATGAAACCACTGTGATATTTGCTCTAGAAGTTCTGCCCTTCCCCCTCCCAAGGCAAGTGAAAAACAATTTGACATTGTCTCTGAGGATAGTATTGTGGTTGAGGTTCAAACTTTGCGACCGGTGTCGGTCAGTGTATACGGGATACTTACTTTTCGAGAAATTTCTCACGGTTCGTTTGAAAAATAGAGGGAAATTAACAACCAATCCCACAAGTTATTATATTGCCAACCAAGCAGACCTAGTTATTATTATTATTAATATAAACGAAAAGGTATTAATACAATTTAGTTGTTATTATTATTATTATTATTATTATTATAAACAAAAAGGTATTAATATAAACAAGAAGAAACCTTTGATTAGTGACTGGGAACATGACCTAGTTAATAATAATAACAACAACAACAACAACAACAACAACAACAACTAGGTTATGTTCTCACTCACTAGTCAAAGGTTTCTTCTTGCGTGATATCTCGAACGACGGAGACCATAAACGATAGGAAGAGCATTATGATTATTTGCAAGCATTGCAAGAACCAACACGAATATTAAAAGCACAGCCTCCAATCCCACTTCAATACAAAAATACATACAAGATACAAGTTTTAGTTAATTAAAGTGCACATCTTTACGCATTGCTTGGGATTTCTTGGGATAATATAGGGGCCAATTTCATGCTTTTCCTCCTAAACATAGTTGCAACATAAAAATTAAAAAAAGAACACTGAGAGAGAGATTTAAAAGACTAATGTTTGGAAAGAGATAGACACTTCATCAAAAACAACTATTTCCATGTACACAACAAAGTGAAATATTATAAGGATCAACTGGGCCTGACAAAAAATAAAATAAAGCATAAGTGTGAGGGAAATATATCCACACTCTTAGAGACAAAGTCATGCCAGGTATAATCTAAGCCTCTGAAATTGATTATCGTTCTTGTTGGTTTTACAAGAGGTTTGATCTGCACAAGAAAGGCCACTTTGAAACACAAATTGATACTATTAAGTGGTAAAACAGAGGGAAAACAGGTGAACTAAAACTTTCCTGGAGAAAATAGGTAAATGGAAATTTCGCGGCAAGAATTGCAAGCCAGAAAGCTATGTATCTGCACAGTAAATAAAGTTAGTAATGATTGCCGAATGACCGAGCAATGGTTGCCGGCGAGGCGCGTGACGTCACTACGAGCAATGGTCGCTGAACGACCGAGCGGCGTTGAGGTGAGGGCGGAAGTTTCTCCGATTCGCCGAAATGTCCGCGACAGGTCCTCGGGGCCAAAGGTGTGAGGCGGCACGATGACAGATAGGTCTTCGAGGGTGCTTTCCAAAGCCTCCATCGCGTCCTATGCCGCCACCGAGGCGTCACCCGAGCCCAGCCCTTCTCCCAAGTGACGCGGTCAATCGGGCCTTCGCCCTCCAACGCCGCGACCGCCAGAGCAAACCATCGCGCTCTTCGGCGCCGCACGATGTGCCTCCTCCACGAGTGCCTGGGCATCCACGATCGCCTTCGTGCCCTTCGTCTCTAGGACACAGATGCACTCGTCCTTGGCGGCGTGGGCCTCTTTGGCAGCACGAAGACGGTCTTCTAGCGCCCGTCGCTCACGGGCGCGTGACGCCTGTAGAGCGCGAGCAGCGGCAAGGGTCTGCACAACGCAGTTATTAGTAAAGTTCTAAACGACGGTGTAAATCGCGAAAGGTAAGCACTTACCCTCATCTCCGAGGCTTCTAGCGCGCTCTCCAGGAACTCTGAGCCACACGATAACAAATCCGTCGGTCCAAGCCGGCGTCCGCGTAGTCCGCGGCCCCTTGAAGAGCCCTTGATTGGATTAATGATGCATGATATATGTCTTGGCTAATGTAGGTCAAGTTGTGAAGAACTTGTGTTTGAAACGATTTCTTTGTCTTTGGATGTGCAGGTCGCTTGAGTCAATCGTGGTCAACGGCGAGGATCGGGGCTAGGCATATGGAGGAGTTGAGATCTAGAATGATCGAGAATGTTGGGTGAGACGGTGAGCTCAAGTATGGCGAAGAAAGATGGGAAATCACCATACGGTGATTCTATCGACCACGATCGATCACCATAGCCGTAACTTGATTACAACCACATAGTGATTCTATCGACCACGTGAAGGCTCACAACCGTTGTTGTCGTAACCCTTACGACCACGTTAGTCGCTTCACGACCGTGGTCGTAACTCCTTTACGACCACGCCTTCCCACTATGGTCGCCACGATCACGCCTTCTTGCTCTATGACCATGGTCGTAACTCGCCACGACCACGCTCATCGCTCCCGTGGACACCTCCACTCACCGTGGTCGAAATCGCTTACAACCATGTCTACGATCATGATGAACTTGATACTCTATAATTTCCCGAGCCAAACCACTCTTCTCCTCTTTATTTCTTTCTCTCGATTACACCGATCGCTATGATTACCCTGATCGCTCTCTCTATTGCCTTGCCTCTCGATCACACCGATCGCATTGGCCTCAACTCGTTCTATCTCTCGGTACAATGCTCTGCCCTTTATACCTTACTCTATGACTACGAGGCAGACTCGTTTACGACTACTACGACTCCAACACGAACACGATAGACTCATACTCGTACACGACCACGACGACTCATACATGGCTTCGACTTCCGACTCGTACACAACTACGACTTCTAAACTGAAAACAATATTGCAAACTCTAACAATCACTTTTATTTTTAAACTTTAGTCTAATTTACCTAGCTTTTATACTTCTAAATGTAGTGTAATTTAACACTTAAATGTTCTTGAAGGAGCTGCTCACTGTCATGGGTGCTGGCATAAACGTGTTTCTTGTATTAAATTTTGTCATAGTCCAAAGAAGTTGGTATGCATGGTGTATATTTAATTTTTCCCAAATTCAATAGTACATAAGGTAGATGATTGCCAAAATAAGAAATGTGCAAGTTATGGCACGAAATTTCTTTCACATAGGCCCAAAAATTGTCTCGGTCGGCCTGGCCTCGAATTAATTTTTTCTGAGGCCGGGACTCAGTTTAGTTTTGATGCAGCTACCATATTGTCCTGGGCTAATTAGAATATACATCGAATAGGCGTATATACTCTGTTATTTTGTTTCTCTCATGCCTTTCTTGTCTCTTTCATAATTAATTTCTTCTTCGTTCTTCCAAAGCATATATAGATTGATACGGTGACTTTTGTTTCAGTTTACAGCATGCATGTAAAATTTGAACATAGAAGTAGACTGTTCTGGAATACGAACGCCAAAACTGAATTTTGAGTAGGTTTGGGATAGATTGAAGCAAGCATCGACTATAAATCAATGCAGGCAACGCTACAAACTAATGTAGGCGCGCGCTGCATTGCATCTCCTCTCGGCCAAACTGCAGCCTTCAAGGAAAAGGCCCAAATATTTTTGTCTCTCTCTCTCGTCCGCACTCACTGATGCGTATTAAGAGTTTGGCATCGATATGTATTACCCAAATTCCTCTAAAAAGTACATCATCCAAATAAACAAATTTCAACTTGTTTGAATGGAGGTTAACAGAGCTAGATAGATGCTGCTGTCAGTCCTATTGGCGTACTTGAAATTGTTGCCTACGATGACAAGCAGTGGCAGAAAGGAAGCGTGCAGCACGCATCGTCCAACTCTCCCGTGGGTCCCGGGATCACGGGAGAACCAGATGGTCGCGACCACCCACGCCTCGGCCACGCCGGCGACGAAGGCGCAGGCGGCGGTGCCGTAGTAGGGCAGCTTGTGGCCGGCCAAGATGCCGGCGGGCGCCCTGTAGAAGGCCGCGGCGACAGCCATGACCGACGTGACGACGCCAACGACGGTTCTTCTTTCTTTCATCTTTGACTATTAAACAACTTCCTACTTCTATAAATATCTGCTAGGTAGTTCATATTTTATTTTTGTGAAATTGCCACATTAAACACAGCTAAAGTAGGTCATGTAAAAGACAGAATTATTCAATTTTAATGCACAACGAATTTATGTTTTGCACAGGTTCAGTTTTTTGTAACATTGTACCTAAAATTTTGTTTTAATGCATTTTTTCTGTCATAGAGTCTACTGTTCTCTAAACTTTGTATGGTAGAGTATAGAAGTTCTTTTGTGCGGTGTTCCTTAGTGTATTTCTTGTGTCCCATTCATTGATCTTTTAGATTTTTTATATACTTCGCTACAACTGAATGTACTGAACTTGCATTACTACATGGGAAAAATCTAATCAGAAGCATTTCTATATACTTGACAATTTTAATTTTTTCCTGTCTTTTAATGTAGGGTCTAATAATAGAAATCATTTATGTAATTTTTCATGCTCAAGGTTGCATCTGTTAGGCTGAAAGCAAGAAAATGACTCTTGTAGAAAGTCACGGTGAGATGTGTTTGGGCTTTGTAGAGCGGCTTTGTGTAAATAGTAGAGATTAGTGCAAACTGCTAATTAAGAGTCATTTTCTGCGAAAGCAAGAAAGCAAGAAAAAATTTTCTGCTTTGTGTTTGTGCGAAAGCAAGAAAACACAATGTTTTCTTGCTTTCGCACAAACACAAAGCAGAAAATTTGTTCTTGCTTTCTTGCTTTCGCAGAAAATGACTCTTAATCTCACCCTGCTCCTGAGGTACGCGCCGTGACTTTCTACAAAATTTGCTGGTGAGATGTGTTTGTTTTGCGAGCTTGCAGGCTTCAGCTTCCCACCCGAAATTTGCTGCAGTTTGTCGAGGAATGGCTGAGGCGGCGCTTAACATCGAAGGTGGCGCACTTGCGGCGGCGATCAGGTCGGGCAGGTGGGTGGAATTGCTGGTCGGCGCCAGTGGCTTCGCCACCGCTTGCATGGCAGCTGCCGCGGCTTTCTACAAGCCGCCCTCCGGCATCTTCAACGACCACAAGCGCGCCTACTATGGCTGCATCGTCTCCGCCTTCGTTGCAGGCTTCGGGGAGGTGTGTGCTGCGGTCATCTGGTTGTCCAGCCGCCGTCAAGCAGATGGGAACGGGCACCAGCGCCTTGCCCTGTAACGCCCCATTTCGAGGGTGTACGGTTTACCGCAGCTGCCCGTGATTGTTCAGTCAGCGAGCATCAGAGCAGAATGTGCACCATTGCCAATGCATGCTTAAGCATAAAAATCAGACTTTATTACAAATGTAAGGTTTATCAACCAGTTTTACATAAAGGCGTATAACCCAAAGATACATTACAAAAGAACTTCCACAGCGTGCCCGAGTGTAGAATAAGCCCTAACACTCGGCGTCGTCTACATCAGAGAGCTCGACGTCGTCTTCCGAGACTTCTTCCTCCTCTTGACAAGCACTTTCTGTTAATGATTTTAGCAAGCCCGAGTACTCCACCCGCACTCAACAAGTCACATGGGTAAATCTGATTTACTATTTGCAAGGTTATTCAAGGATGAGAGTATATTGGGTTTATTATATTGGGTGGATGCGCTTTATTTGCAATCAAGTAAAACTTAAAACATTTGCTCCTTAAGATCGGGGTTTCCATTAACAAATTCAGTTCATCACTTATCACATTAAATCATCTCAAATCCTACTTATGCCTCATTGTTGGAATCACCCAATTAACACACTTCATTAACCGGAAGCACGGCGATTCGAATACCATTTATCTCACTCTGCAGAGCTGCTCATCTTTACCCACAAGATCCCTTAACTCCCGCGACAGAGTTAAGAAAACAAGGTTGTTCATCGCTCATTTCTTCATGAAGACTCTACCCGATAGACCTCCAAATGCAGACCGGGTCCGCTATCACAACAGACACTTTATCTCGCCGACACGGCCGATATTGTTCCCGCCCCGAGAGGAATCTACCGTTGTCCAAGATGCTTTACCGCTTTCATACCGACTTTCTCGCACTGCTAGATCTCAACTCAAACCCGGATATTCGCCACGCAGCCGACTACCCGTCTTTGGAAGGATCTAACGTTGTTCAATATGGTTTTACCGCTTCCATATCAATGGTTGTACTCGTTAGAGATTCAATCGATTTGAGCAAAGAACTAAACCAGGTTTGACAAGTCAACGCTTGTGGTTGAGCGATTACTGTGTCTTTTACTTGGCATAAGGTTCTTGTCCTCATAGTTTTTCGAGGTCTGCAACCTCCACTCTAGGATAAGTCGGTGGGCGAAAACCGCCGCACGGTCCCCCACAGTGGGCGAAAACCGCCGCACGGTTTCCCACAACACCCTTACCCTACAATTCCCCTAAGGTAAAAGTCGTGGCGTAGATCACCACGTGATTCCCACAAGACACCCTTTACCTTAGTACCAGTTTTCAAATCCTACTGGCCCACAGCCAACACCTTAGAAGTGCATACCAGCATCACCGGCCTAGGGTACGGTGTCCCATACCACCCTACCCTCTCCGGGTTTTTCAACTCTACTGGCCAACGGCCAGAGTCACTTTGTAGTGTATCATGCTGAATGAAATGATCTTGTATACACTTATAGCATATGTTAATTCTTACTAAGGTTGTCAAGGTGAATATGGCCATCAAGGTAAACAGGCTTTTATCGGTGGTAGGATTATCTAGATAGCATGCCATTCTAAATCTTTATTTTAAGCAATTATCAGTTTGCAACTATCAATAATGAAAATACATTAAATAAATAATATAATTTAATGGGATTCAATATGATCAAAAACATGTGACTTGCCTTGCGGACTTATGATTTCGACAATTTCGTATTCTTCAATTTCTGGGCCTTGATCTTGATATGAGGCTTCGTCTCCTTGAATTAGCTGATCCTCGACGCCACGTGCTAGCGCAAAATAAAGAAAATCAATTTAATTCCACGCTCGACTAAAAATGAGCTAGGAATAATAAAATAATAAAATTCAAAAGAATAAAGACATTATAGAAACTTCACTAAATTGGGTTTTTAGGTTTATAGGAGGGCTATATGGGGAATTGGACTTGATATTTGGGTTGGCGGGCTCAAACGGATCCGGGAGTATAAACATCAATTTTGGACTTTGGGTCGGTCACTATTCCTCCGCTCGGTCGGCATCGCTCCTGCTCGGCTAGCTGGTTCGGTGCGATCACTGGCTGGCTTGGCCGGCGCACCAGCGCGTCTTGGCGGTTGGGTTCAACCGAGTCGGGTGGCGCGTCCGCTCGATCGTCTTCTTCCCGCAGCTCCCGCGCAGAAGCAGAGGAGGCGGCGGTGGCCGGCGGCGCTCCGTGAATCTGCGACGGCAGGGGTGGTATGGATGGACTCGGGCGGGACGGGACTCCATTTTGGGCGATGGCGGCCGAGGATGTGGTACGCCGCGCGCGGCCATCTTTTCCGCGGTGATTTTTGGGCTTGGTTGCTAACAGGAGGGGCTCTAGGCAATTGAAGGGGTTCTAGGGCATCCTTGGGAGGTGGGGAAGCTTGGTGAAGGGTCGGCCGGTTAGGAAGCTCAGGCCGAGCCGCCACGGCGGGGTTGGCGGCGGTGAAGCGCCTTACGCCGGAGAAGGTGGGTGACCGGGAGGCTAAGGTGGCGGTTGGGGCGGTTTCTAGGGTCTCGAGATGCTACCACCGGAGGAATTGGAACGAAATTGGCCGGAGGTCTGGACATTGAGTTAGGGTTCATGCTTGGGGAATTCCTTCAATTACCGGCGATGGAGGGACGAGGAACGAATAAGGCGGGTGGGAGCTTCACCGGTGTGCTAGAAGGAGGTCGGAGGGGTCACCGGCTTTATGGAGGCCCGAGGCGGTTAGCACCGAGAGGCCATGGCGGCGCTTGCGTCAGGAGCGAGGAGGGGCCGAGGGAACAGTGGAGGGGGCACTGGGCAATAGCCGGCAGAGAGGGCTCCCAAGGGCAAGGTGGCAAGGTGGCGGGAGAGGAAGATGCGGGAGCGAGCGGGAGGTGGAGGCGGCGACGGAGATATTTTCAGCCGTCTGCAAAGGACAGCGAAAATGGATGGATGGAGGAGATTGCTTCAAGATTCGTGCATGATTTGGATGCAGATTAGTGAGAATTAGGCTCTAGTTCGAGAATTTGCAAAAGTTTTTGAAAATTCAATTCGTTTTCGAATTTTTGAAAATTGGGGATGTTTCATGCCCGCCGTTGCGTCCTGTGCGGTTCCTGCCTTCTGCTGGCAATCATCATCGCCCTTGGTGGAGTCCGCATGATTGTGAAGTAAGAATTTGCTAGCCCGGCGTTATTACCTGTTCGTACGTACGCATGTCGGTCTATGCGTGCATTAGAACTACAATGTTACCTCCGTATTGTCATAATAATTTGGTTTGTACTTGTAACAAACTCGATCATTTAAGTTTGATTTGTGTTAGACTCGTCTCCCCCCACTCCCCCATCATTTACATTTGATTTGCGTGGAACAATTCAAGGAATTCACTGGAATATTTGATATTTACTTCTAAAAATTATTTTTATAGTAAATAATTTTTCTATAATATCTAGCTTTCAAACGAAATATCTTTTAATGCGGGTTTATTCGATTGTAGTATATACCGTAGTAGCTTTATTTATATCGACTAAAATCGTATACGGATGTCGTTCTCACTATAAGTTGTTACTTCATAAGTCAAGTCAATATGAAAGAACCCATAATCTTAATAAAATGACATCAAAATATATAGGTGTGGGTCTTGTTTTGAAGATTTCTTAATAAGAAACACCATAGCGCTGATGATATCTTTTTTTACGGGAAGGTGCAAAGTCAGGGGAATGAAACGGAGCGGTTTTTTTTACTGTTAAAACAAACTGTTTCATGCCTCGTGCGAGTAACCAGTCTTCCATCTATTTGTTTTCAATGTTCCAGGCTTCCAGCCGTTTCATGGACCTTATTCCATTTTTTTGTTTGCGCGAAAGTGTAATATTATAGGGAATGGAACGATGTTTTATGAATTTGTTTTCATTGTTCCAGCTGTTTCATCCGCCTTGACCTTGTTCTTTTTTTTTTGTTTGCGGGAAAGTGGAAAATTATGGGGGGAATAAAACTGTAGGAATCAAATGTTCCAACCATCTGGAACGAACGTTCCAGTAGTTTTATGTACGCGGTTCCCGTGGGGAGATGAATCTGGTTGGTGTGGAATATTCATGTGGGTAAAATGTAATGTTTTAAATTTAGTTATGATGTTTTAACAGTTCGATGTTTGTTGCATTAAGTTCTATAAAGGAATGGGCCAATATTCCACATATTTTATTTTAATTTCTCAATAGTTCATTGACAATATGTCAACAGGTTATTGACAATGTTCAGAAGAAATAAAAATATTAGTGGAACAAATTAAGTATGCTCGTGAAACAATTCAAGGCTTTTAGTGAAACAATTGCAAACTCTTAGTGGAAAAATAAAAAAATATTATTGGAACAAATCATGGCAATTAGGTAAAACAATTTTAAAATGTAAATAGAAGAAAGGAAAAATGACATGAGGAAAAAAAACCTACACGGCTACTACACCATCCGGCAAAAAAGTTGCAACTAAAAGAAAAGAGAAAGAAAGAAAGAAAGAAAAAGAAAAAGAAAAAAAGAAAGAAGAGTCAACCAGACATATGGACTGGGCCGGTAGAATGACTCGCACTGCTAACCATCAACCACATGCCGTACGAATGATTAGCACTATTCTATTTGATTAAAAAATTAACAAAAAACAGAAATAACCAGTTTCCCCTTATTAGGTTGTGATCAAAATGGCTGAAAAGCCCGTGGCTTAGGCTGAAAACATCAGAGTCAATGAAAAAAGCATCAGAATGACAGAGGCTTATTTACCATAATTAAATTTAAAAAAAATTTAAAAATAGAAAAAACATATTAGCCCATCACGTAAAATGTAAACAAATACGAGGAAAAAAAGAACCGGTAAAAACTCAAAAAGCCAAAAGTTCAAAAAAGACGAAATTTATGAATAGTAC
The DNA here is from genome assembly GCA_036346575.1 of Dendrocalamus sinicus. Lineage (NCBI taxonomy): Eukaryota > Viridiplantae > Streptophyta > Magnoliopsida > Poales > Poaceae > Dendrocalamus > Dendrocalamus sinicus. The sequence continues at coordinate 254,264 of JAYEVI010000089.1, read as the reverse complement.
AAAAATAAGTCAAGCCAAAAGCTCAAGCCATTTTGATCACAACCTTAGATCATCAAAATCGTGAAATCAGATTAACAAATGACACTAGCTGGCTTTTAAATCCAATAAAATAAGACCAGTGGCAAATGAACATGAGATCAATGCCAATATGCCATACCCAACATTAGGTCGAAACGATCAATCCCTCCTGATGTAGTCCCGAACACATTCCGTACCGTTCATATTGATACAAAAAGTGTCTCTTCTCTCTTCCTACGGGGCATCATGTTTTTGAAGTAAAAATAAAAGATCAAATGTGATAATGAGGGGTGATAAATGGTGTCTTAAAATTTTTACTAAATATTTACCAATCCTTCACTCCAAAGAGCTACAAAGCTATGAAGATAATGATGACAAGCTACCACAAAACTAGCAAATCGAGACACTGAAAACTCACGAAAAATCAGCAAAAACGGAACTACCGCCGTTGAAATTGCAATACTACCATTTGCTACAGTAACAACAGTACTACCGCTACAGTAGTCACGATACTTTTGCTGCTACAGTAAAATTAGTGTGAATAGTATTTTTAGTACGATTTCAAAAACCAAAATTGAGAGCACTTTTGAACTGTAGATTCAAATAACATAAAAATTTGTAAAGATCTACTCTATGATGTTATGAACCTATTCCAACAAACGATCGTGAAAATCATGGTAAAAGTTAAGACCTTTTCAGTTTGTTGAAATGTGCACCAAAACCGAGCCAAAACCCGAACGGTGAATACAACTTGCTCGTGAGTAGATGATGACCAAGATAGCTTTAGATATGTTCTCACATGTCCTAGCAAGTAATAATATGAAAGAAATCATGTGAAAACCATCAGATCAAGAAATCACACCTTGAGGTCAAATAAAGCAAAACCAGGTTTTCTCGTGAATCTTGCTAGCAAAGTGCCTAGATGGACAGAGATGTATTCTTAAGAATTATCTCTATCTCTTACACGTTCTTGGCACAGCAAGATCACAAGAAGTAAAGAAGGGAGATCAAAACCAACCAAAAGTCAAGCATATCAATCAAAAACAAGAGGGACTCGAGAGTTGCACAAAAGTTGATGTATTGCTTACTTGATAAGGTAGATTTTACAGCTATTCCACCTTAAAGGACAAAGTGTACCTAAGGTACTCACTCTCAAACACTAACCCTAAACTTAGACCTAGAGTAGAGAGCACAAGAGATGGGATGGATGTTTTTTTTTATATGTCTTCATCCCAACCCCTTTCATAGGTGAACAATCACCGCCTACACTCCTTAATGTCCCGGGAAATCGATTAATCCCACACATACGGGTTTTACTCTCATAAGTTCACTTATGCACGTTTTTTAAAGCACATAAGTGTGCATCTGCTAAATTCTTAATCTTGATCCGCCTTGATCAAATCAGCTCCACCTTAATCTAAACTGCTCTCAAACGCATCACTCATGCGCCGTGGTTTTGATCCAAGATGATTTTCGGTATTTTGGTCAAACTACTAAAATAACCTTTCTTGACCCGGTCATCACCAACCACCGCAAGCAATCACTATGCTTGCCACGTGTAGGTGCACCACTAGCTTACAACGATCGCCAAGTTTTTTCCTTCCCGCTTTCATTGAACCACGGCCACTTGGTCCGTGCAAGCTACATGGCGCCATCTCACCATTCAAACTCGTTTTTAACATTTCCCATCTTTCTATTGCCATATTTGAACTCACCGTCTCACCCAACATTCTCGATCGTTCTAGGTCTCAACTCCTCCATATGCCTAGGCCCAATCCTCGCCGTTGACCACAGTTGACTCCAAGCGACCCTACACATCCAAAGACAAAGAAATCATTTTCAAGCACAAGTTCTTCACAACTTGACCTACATTAGCCAAGACATACATCATGCATCATTAATCCAGTGACCTAGGTAATCCCAACTCGATCCATAACTCAATCCCGAAATCCTTTTTCTCGGGAAGATCTAAGTACCGCATCTAACACATCGGTAGTTTCGATTTTTCGACACTTTAAAACAGTCCAAATCAAATGCAATATTTACAAAACCAATTAACCACTCTATAAATATTGCAATGATTTATCAAAACAGATCATTGACCTTCTCACACGTCCTTCAAAACCAATTTAGAGAAATTGGGATTTACTCTCACCAAATGAAATCGACGTGGCTTATATCATCGGCTTTTGCATGAGAAATGTGGCACGAGTTTGGATGCTTATCCATCCATCATGTTTTGCTAAGTGTGAGCAGCCATTGGATTTTATGATTTTGTAGGTTTGCAACACCTCGATCCTCCTCTACAAGCTTAACACGGTCAGTAATTTAAACTTCTTTAATCAGGATCCGTGTTCTTGGTCTTCCTAGGAAGATCAAAAGCATTGTCTTTTATGCAAGAAAGTTGAATTCCTCGAGCTAAACCTTCCAAAGGGGCCACTTGGAATGAAAATGTGAAATAGCTATCAATATCCTAATATCTCGTAAAAATCCTTTGCCGGTGCCACTTGCAGGCTTGCAGCCACCCCTCATCCCCTGTCTGACCACCCACCGCCAAAACAAGAAGGACAATTTTTCCTAAAGGGAAAAAAAGAAAACGACCCCGACGAGCCGTCTGTGCTCTGCTTGCTCCGCATTCCCTGCATCCACTTTCTACTAGTTGGGACCCACCTTGCTTCTAACACCGTGGACTGACATTTCAGCGAGGCCTCCCTCCATCCACTTACTGTTACCACTTTTTTAAATTTTAGTCCTCAAACACTTGTTTTACAAACTTAGCTCTTTCTCCAAACTCGGTAACCAAACTCCCCTAGCTTGGCAGGAAGACGTGTATGTGGGAGGGCGCTTGAGCTCGGAAGAGAAGCAACGCGCGATAGACAACGGATCCTACCGGTTTATCGGACAGAACAACTCGGCAGCGCCTACCCAAGAGTCAAGGCTAGGCAGCGCCGACATAGGAGTCGAGATTGGACAGCAACGCATCTGTGTCAAGCTGGAACGTTTTCTCTGGCCACACCCTCCTGTTGAGTCAGGAGAGGATGGCATAAGACACATATTGTCTATCACAGCAGCTGAATTTACGAAGAGAGCTGCCTTTGTAAAAACAAATGCCAAAAATCAAAATTAAAATTAAAACATCGCTACGCTGCCATATATAATAAGGACTCCATTTCAGCGAGCTAACTGTCAAAACCCTCGGACCTCCCGTGCTCCACCAACATCTCCTCCTGCTGGCCCCACTTGCAGCCACCCAAACCCACTCCTCTCACCAGTTACCACCACTCCAATGTCGTCCACGTTCAAACGCCGTCACCTCCGCTTCCTCCGCTCCGTCTCCCCACTATCCCACGCAAAGCCTTACCCCCACTCCTAACACCCACCGACATGTAGGCCCCAGACGCGTGTTACACTCCGACTAGTCGATATACGCAATTCATTCCTCCATCTGGACCCCACTACGAGACACCCAACGCCGCCTCCCGACCACTATTTTTCTTCTTCTCTGCCCAGCTCGGCAACTGCTCTTCCTCCTCGCCTCAGATCTCGATGCGGCGCAAGCTCCCGGCGACGCGCCGGCGTCGGCGACGGCGGGAGCCGGGTCCGCCACGTCCGACGCGGACCTCACGCAGCTCTCCGCCGCCATCGCGGCGGGGAGGACCTGGGCCCGTTCGTGCGGCGCGCGTTCGCGTGCGGGAGGCCGGAGCCGCTGCTGGCCTCGCTCCGCGCCGCCGCGCGGACCACGAGGCAGAGATCGAGGAGCTCTGCCGCGCGCACTTCCACGACTTCATCCGCGCCGTCGACGACCTCCGCTCCTCCTCGCTGACGCCGACGCGCTCAAGGGGTCCCTTCTCCGCGTCCCAGTCCGCGCTCCTCTCGTCCGCCACGCCGCTGCTCGCCTCGCTCGAGTGGTTCCTCGGGCGCGCGCGCTCGCCGGGAACCTCTCCTCCGCGCTCTCCTCCTCCCGCCGCTGCGTCCGCCTGCTCGCGCTCGCCGCCCGGGCTAACGCCCACCTCCAGGCCGGAAACCACAGCCTCTACCTCGCCCTCCGCGCCGTCGATACCATCGACCGCGACCTCGCATCCGGCCCCGAGCCTCTGCCCTCCCCACCCTCCGCCGCATGCTGCTCAGCCTCGTCCCCGCGGTCAGCATCCGACTGGATGGTCAGCATCCGCGCTGCGTCGCGGCACCTTGGCCAGGTATCCATCAGCCGGTCCGCCGCCGCCAGGCAGCGCCAGGAGGAGCTCCGCCCAAGCACCAGCCGCTGGAGGAGTGCATCACCTGATGACGATGGTGTTGGTGACCTCGATGACTTCGCGGCAGCCGCTGCAACAGCAGACGTTGCGGATGGTGCGGCTGCAGCGTCATTCGACCTCACGCCGCTCTACCGCGCGATGCATATACACCAGACGCTGGCGCTTGGGGAGCGGTTCAAGAAGTACTACCTGGAGAACAGGAAGCTGCAGCTGACATCGGACTTTGATGTGAGTGCAGCGACTCCGTTCCTTGAGTCTCACCAGGTGTTCTTCTCGCAGATTGCTGGGCTCTTCATTGTTGAGGACCGTGTGTTTCGAACAGGGGGTGGGCTCACGTCACGGACAGATGTAGATGCACTGTGGGATGCCGCAGTGGGAAAGATGGTCTCTGTGATGGAGGACAACTTCTCTCGGACGCAGACAGCAAATCACTTGCTTCTCATCACTGATTATGCTGCTTTGCTTGCTGCCACGATGAGGCGGTATGGTTACCCAGTAGGGATGCTGCTCGATGTGCTGGCTAAGCATCGGGACAAGTATCATGACTTGCTTCTTGCGGATTGCCGTAGGCAGGTGGCAGAGGCACTAGCTGCAGATAAATTTGATCAGATGCTGATGAGGAAGGAGTATGAGTACTCAATGAATATACTTGCATTTGGGATTCAGAGCTCAGATATCACCCCAGCGTTCCCATTTGTTGCACCGTTCTCATGCACTGTGCCAGACATTTGCCGCATCGTTCGGTCATTTATCGAGGATTCTGTAAGCTTCATGGCACATGGGGGTGGTGGGGACACGTACGCAGCAGTGAAGAAGTACCTTGGTCGGATTCTCTCAGAGGTTGTGGATGCTTCGATACAAAAGCTTGTGGATTCAGGTGGTGGTCTGAGTGTGTCCCAGGCGATGCAGGTTGCTGCAAACATGTCCGTCATGGAGCGTGCATGCGAGTTCTTCACACGCCATGCAGCTCAACTGTGTGGTGTGCCGCTGCGTGCAGTGGAGCGTGGACGGCGTGACTTCCCACTTCGCAGGTCCCGTGATGCAGCGGAGGCACTTCTGCTGCGGCTGCTGCATTCCAAGGTTGACGAGTTCATGCAGCAATCCGATGGTGTCAACTGGATGGCTGATGACCCTCCGCCCGGTGGTAATGAGTATGCAAATGAGGTCATCATCTATCTTGAGACGCTCACTTCAACTGCGCGGCAGATCCTCCTCTTCCAGTGCTCCGTCGAGTCCTTGTGGCAGTGCTTGCACATATCTCTAATAGGATTGTTGGGCTCTTCTTGAATGATTCAGTCAAGCGGTTCAGTGCTAATGCAGTCACTGGTGTCGATACCGATCTCAAAATGTTTGAGGCATTTGTCGAGAGCATGTCCAGCCATTGTGGGAAGGACGATGGCTGAAGTCGGACAGATATGGTGTGGGGCAAGTGGTTTACGTACTATCCAGATGGGATGGATTCCCAGTCCCGAATGCGTGGTGTCAACTGTGGAAAAGGTGGTTTACGTACTATCCAGATGGAATGTTCCCCGAAGTCATGTCATCCGTAACAAAAATACCTTCACCGTGTCATCCGTAACAAAAATAACTTCACCACCACATCATCTCCCAGCGCCCGGTCCGGTGGACCTCTCCTCACCGACAGCCCGATCCCACTTAAATCTTCATCTCACGAATTCACTGCATAGCGTCCACAGCCCACTCCGCAAACTCGATAGCCGGCACCGGCAGCCGCGCGCGCCAAAGTCGACAACCCAGGCGCTCGTAGTCGCAGAAAGCCATCAGAAAGGGACATAAAATGGCAAATTTTGGAAAATACTTTTTTTTAATTCGGCATGCAAGATACATCAACTACTAGCTTCTGAACACGGAAAGGCCGACCTACACGTGAGTGTAGCTGCTTCCACTATCACAACCGTATAGTGTGCATCAAGATTTGTGCATAAAAACTGATTTATATTTATTGCTGCATTTAGTGTAAGTGACATTTGTTTGCCTCCCGGTCACAAAGTCACGAATTGGGGTGTGATCAATATGGCTTTTTTGAGTAGCTTATGGCTGAAAAACATCAGTAGTTTACTGAAAAATATCAGAATCGATATAGGCTTATTTAGCATAATTAAATTTAAAAAAATTTAAAAATAGAAAAACATATTAGCCCATCACGTATAATGCAAACAAATACGGAAAAAGAACTGCAAAAAGCTCAAAAAGCGAAAAGTTCGAAAAAAATGAAAATTATGAATAGTGAAAATAAGTCGGTCGGTCAAACGAACGGGGCTCGAAAACACTGCCACAAGGCCCCAATCACTAGTCAAAGGTTTCTTCTTATGTGATATCTCGAGCGAATTATGAGTAACATGAAGGAGCAAATACATATTTAGTCTCAAAGAATAGACAGTTCAATAGACAACTATTTTTAGAGCACATGAAACAAGTGTTGTGCCTAAAAGTGATATGTGCTAGAAGTAGCTTGCATGAGGTTAGTCACAAATGCTAAAGATGAAGATTTTTCAATCTTAGATGACAAAGCTTATATCTCGTATGCTTTCAATTTAGAATAAAGATCATCCATGGTTAAAGTATTTAGATAGACAGTTTGATTAATAATTATGACAACCATCAACCACTCGTAACCTAAATATCTCAAAATTTTAGTTTCATTATCTTTATCAATAGGAATAATATTAACACCATGCAAATTACTCAATATTTTCTCAAACGAGCAAAAGGATCATCAATAGATTCACTAGGCTTTATAGTAAAATCAGAATACTCTTTTTGATACAAATTCTTATGTACTTTCTTAATTTTAGTGATTCTTTTATGATAATCACTAAGAGCTTTCCATATTAAGTGGACAGAATTAATATGAGTTACACGATCAAATTCTTTGCTAGAAACCTCCTTGAAATAATAGGTTATGAGCCTGAGCAATTAAATCAACATCTGTTTTATATATTAGTAATAGTAACACGAACCTCATAACGTCTAGAAACTTTATTCCAAACATCACTATCTTGAGTCTCAATGTAAGCTTGCATACGACACTTCTAAAAGCAAAATTAATACCATCTAGTATGGGAGAATAGTTCACATATCTTTTGATGCTATAGTGATCTTCCTCTCGATACTACTTATAAGACCGAATAGAGCAATCAAAGGACCGACACGCCTTTAGAAAAATACAATATTTAAAAACTAATTATCAGAGCAAATAGAAGCCAAAGCACTTACCGATCCCACCCTACAAGTCCCAACCAAGTGTCGTTTTACGAGTGCCATTTCACACCCAACTACTCTTCGCGCTACAACGAGAATCTAGAATTTATTGCTCAAAAGTAAAACGAAAGTGGACTGATCGATCCGTAAGGCGCCGCATGAGAAGGCGTGGGGAACAAGAGAAGTGGCATGAAGTCACGAATTGAACAAGTGAACATTGGTCGCTTGCCTCCGGTGACGAAGTGTTAGTACCATTGATTCATACGAGAAGAAGGAGATAAGAGGGGAACGGAAGCAAGCAACAACAAAGAAGAAAGAGTTTAGACAACTTGTTGTGTTTCGTTAGTTCTTACATGGTCCCCTGACCTTGCTTTAACCGCACGCAGCGGAGGAGCTTCCATCGGCTACACCGTATTCTTTCATTCAGGCGTAGATTCTCATGTTACGCTTCTGGCCGTTTCCGGCCGCCGCGCTTGGGCCGGCCTTCTTCTTCTACGATACTTGACTACTTCACCGCCGACCACCGATAGCATCCATCCGCTAAGTACCGTGCTCACACGGTCACGAATTGGGCAATGCCGCACGCTTCTACGCGCTGCGTGTCATTCTAGGATTCTATTTTTGTTTTACATTAAAGTTTTTAAACAAGATTCCCATGATCTTCCCAATCCAATGCATTTTATTTATTTCCAATATTGAGTTTTGTGGTTATTGTTTCTCCTATGCGAAAACACATCTTAAATAGGGATATGCATGCTAGGCCATTTTACCATGAACAAGTCTTAGTTGAGTTATTCAGTGTGTGAAAGCTAGAATATCTTCTAATACAAAAAAAGATATACAGCAACGTATACAAAAGAAAATTACAGTACTTAATGACAATCGCTAAATGGATAGCTATTAGACTTGCACGCAGCCAATAGCTTGTAGTTGTAACCATACTTTTGCCATTTTCGCTTTAGAGGCCATTTCTTTCGGTTTAGATCACACCGGTGTTGGCCTATTCCGCCACACAAGATTTCGACCTATTCCAATATACTAGGTTATGTTCTCGGTCACATATCTAGGTTAATAATAATAATAATGTTGGGGTCCAAGTTTGTGGGGTCGGGTGAAGATGGCGTGAGCTCACTGCTCGAGACATCGGCTTGGACCTTTGGGAATCTTAGTCTTTCTTTTCATTTCTAGTAAACTCGAGATTCACCCGTCGTTCAGATATCACCACAAGAAGAAACCTTTGACTAGTGACTGAGAACATAACCTAGTTGTTGTTGTTGTTGTTGTTGTTGTTGTTGTTATTATTATTATTATTATTATTATTATTATTATTATTATTATTATTAACTAGGACATGTTTCCAGTCACTAGTCAAAGGTTTTTCTGGTTTATATTAATACCTTTTTGTTTATATTATTAATAGTAATAATAATAATAACTAAATTGTATTAATACCTTTCGCTTATATTAATTGGAATACTGGTCTCCCAAACTATATTTGTTACGCCCGGACGTGCTTCCTTTATAAGATCTCCGAGTGCATTTCGTTGATGTGACCGCGCCTGCAGACGTGCTTCCTTTTGTAAGATCTCCCATCGCATTTCAAATTGGTCGCCTTCTCTCCGCACGAAACACGCTTCCGGTTTCCCACCAATCAACCTTCCAAACCGACAAGATTTTTGTCCTCTCAAAGAAACAAACAAGGCGTAATAATGCAAGCATTGAAACATGCATGAAACCACCGTGATATTTGCTCTAGAAGTTCTCGCCCTTCCTCCCAAGGCAAGTGAAAAACAATTTGACATTGTCTCGAGGATAGTATTGTGGTTGAGGTTCAAACTTTGCGACTGTGTCGGTCAGTGTATACTGGATACTTACTTTTCGAGAAATTTCTCACGGTTCGTTTGAAAAATAGAGGAAATTAACAACCAATCCCACAAGTTATTATATTGCCAACCAAGCAGACCTAGTTATTATTATTATTAATATAAACGAAAAGGTATTAATACAATTTAGTTGTTATTATTATTATTATTATTATTATTAAAAACAAAAGGTATTAATATAAACAAGAAGAAACCTTTGATTAGTGACTGGAACATGACCTAGTTAATAATAATAACAACAACAACAACAACAACAACAACTAGGTTATGTTCTCACTACTAGTCAAAGGTTTCTTCTTGCGGTGATATCCGAACGACGGAGACCATAAACGATAGGAAGAGCATTATGATTATTTGCAAGCATTGCAAGAACCAACACGAATATTAAAAGCACAGCCTCCAATCCCACTTCAATACAAAAATACATACAAGATACAAGTTTTAGTTAATTAAAGTGCACATCTTTACGCATTGCTTGGGATTTCTTGGGATAATATAGGGGCCAATTTCATGCTTTTCCTCCTAAACATAGTTGCAACATAAAAATTAAAAAAAGAACACTGAGAGAGAGATTTAAAAGACTAATGTTTGGAAAGAGATAGACACTTCATCAAAACAACTATTTCCATGTACACAACAAAGTGAAATATTATAAGGATCAACTGGGCTCGACAAAAATAAAATAAAGCATAAGTGTGAGGGAAATATATCCACACTCTTAGAGACAAAGTCATGCTGTATAATCTAAGCCTCAAAATTGATTATCGTTCTTGTTGGTTTTACAAGAGGTTTGATCTGCACAAGAAAGGCCACTTTGAAACACAAATTGATACTATTAAGTGGTAAAACAGAGGGAAAACAGGTGAACTAAAACTTTCCTGGAGAAAATAGGTAAATGGAAATTTCGCGGCAAGAATTGCAAGCCAGAAAGCTATGTATCTGCACAGTAAATAAAGTTAGTAATGATTGCCGAATGACCGAGCAATGGTTGCCGAAGGCGATGCGTGACGTCACTACGGAGCAATGGCTGCTGAACGACCGAGCGGCGTTGAGGGTGAGGCTGGAAGTTTCTCCGATTCGCCGAAATGTCCGCGACAGGTCCTCGGGGCCAAAGGTGTGAGGCGGCACGATGACAGATAGGTCTTCGAGGGTGCTTTCCAAAGCCTCCATCGCGCCCTATGCCGCCACCGAGGCGCCACCCGAGCCCGCCTTCTCCCAAGTGACGCGGTCAATCGGGCCTTCGCCCTCCAACGCCGCGACCGCCAGAGCAAACCATCGCGCTCTTCGCGGCCGCACGATGTGCCTCCTCCACGAGTGCTCAGGCATCCACGATCGCCTTCGTGCCCTTCGTCTCTAGGACACAGATGCACTCGTCCTTGGCGGCGTGGGCCTCTTTGGCAGCACGAAGACGGTCTTCTAGCGCCCGTCGCTCACGGGCGCGTGACGCCTGTAGAGCGCGAGCAGCGGCAAGGGTCTGCACAACGCAGTTATTAGTAAAGTTCTAAACAACGTGTAAATCGCGAAAGGTAAGCACTTACCTCATCTCCGAGGCTTCTAGCGCTCTCCAGAACTCGAGCCACACGATAACAAATACCGTCGGTCCAAGCCGGCGTCCGCAGAGTCCGCGCCCTTGAAGAGCCCTTGATTGGATTAATGATGCATGATATATGTCTTGGCTAATGTAGGTCAAGTTGTGAAGAACTTGTGTTTGAAACGATTTCTTTGTCTTTGGATGTGCAGGGTCGCTGAGTCAATCGTGGTCAACGGCGAGGATCGGGCTAGGCATATGGAGGAGTTGAGATCTAGAATGATCGAGAATGTTGGGTGAGACGGTGAGCTCAAGTATGGCGAAAGAAAGATGGGAAATCACCATACGGTGATTCTATCGACCACGATCGATCACCATAGCCGTAACTTGATTACAACCACATAGTGATTCTATCGACCACGAGAAGGCTCACAATCGTTGTTGTCGTAACCCTTACGACCACGTTAGTCGCTTCACGACCGTGGTCGTAACTCCTTTACGACCACGCCTTCCCACTATGGTCGCCACGATCACGCCTTCTTGCTCTATGACCATGGTCGAACTCGCCACGACCACGCTCATCGCTCCTGTGGACACCTCCACTCACCGTGGTCGAAATCGTTTACAACCATGTCTACGATCATGATGAACTTGATACTCTATAATTTCCCAGAGCCAAACCACTCTTCTCCTCTTTATTTCTTTCTCTCTCGATTACACCGATCGCTATGATTACCCTGATCGCTCTCTCTATTGCCTTGCCTCTCGATCACACCGATCGCATTGGCCTCAACTCGTTCTATCTCTCGGTACAATGCTCTGCCCTTTATACCTTACTCTATGACTACGAGGCAGACTCGTTTACGACTACTACGACTCCAACACGAACACGATAGACTCATACTCGTACACGACCACGACGACTCATACATGGCTTCGACTTCCGACTCGTACACAACTACGACTTCTAAACTGAAAACAATATTGCAAACTCTAACAATCACTTTTATTTTTAAACTTTAGTCTAATTTACCTAGCTTTTATACTTCTAAATGTAGTGTAATTTAACACTTAAATGTTCTTGAAGGAGCTGCTCACTGTCATGGGTGCTGGCATAAACGTGTTTCTTGTATTAAATTTTGTCATAGTCCAAAGAAGTTGGTATGCATGGTGTATATTTAATTTTTCCCAAATTCAATAGTACATAAGGTAGATGATTGCCAAAATAAGAAATGTGCAAGTTATGGCACGAAATTTCTTTCACATAGGCCCAAAAATTGTCTCGGTCGGCCTGGCCTCGAATTAATTTTTTCTGAGGCCGGGACTCAGTTTAGTTTTGATGCAGCTACCATATTGTCCTGGGCTAATTAGAATATACATCGAATAGGCGTATATACTCTGTTATTTTGTTTCTCTCATGCCTTTCTTGTCTCTTTCATAATTAATTTCTTCTTCGTTCTTCCAAAGCATATATAGATTGATACGGTGACTTTTGTTTCAGTTTACAGCATGCATGTAAAATTTGAACATAGAAGTAGACTGTTCTGGAATACGAACGCCAAAACTGAATTTTGAGTAGGTTTGGGATAGATTGAAGCAAGCATCGACTATAAATCAATGCAGGCAACGCTACAAACTAATGTAGGCGCGCGCTGCATTGCATCTCCTCTCGGCCAAACTGCAGCCTTCAAGGAAAAGGCCCAAATATTTTTGTCTCTCTCTCTCGTCCGCACTCACTGATGCGTATTAAGAGTTTGGCATCGATATGTATTACCCAAATTCCTCTAAAAAGTACATCATCCAAATAAACAAATTTCAACTTGTTTGAATGGAGGTTAACAGAGCTAGATAGATGCTGCTGTCAGTCCTATTGGCGTACTTGAAATTGTTGCCTACGATGACAAGCAGTGGCAGAAAGGAAGCGTGCAGCACGCATCGTCCAACTCTCCCGTGGGTCCCGGGATCACGGGAGAACCAGATGGTCGCGACCACCCACGCCTCGGCCACGCCGGCGACGAAGGCGCAGGCGGCGGTGCCGTAGTAGGGCAGCTTGTGGCCGGCCAAGATGCCGGCGGGCGCCCTGTAGAAGGCCGCGGCGACAGCCATGACCGACGTGACGACGCCAACGACGGTTCTTCTTTCTTTCATCTTTGACTATTAAACAACTTCCTACTTCTATAAATATCTGCTAGGTAGTTCATATTTTATTTTTGTGAAATTGCCACATTAAACACAGCTAAAGTAGGTCATGTAAAAGACAGAATTATTCAATTTTAATGCACAACGAATTTATGTTTTGCACAGGTTCAGTTTTTTGTAACATTGTACCTAAAATTTTGTTTTAATGCATTTTTCTGTCATAGAGTCTACTGTTCTCTAAACTTTGTATGGTAGAGTATAGAAGTTCTTTTGTGCGGTGTTCCTTAGTGTATTTCTTGTGTCCCATTCATTGATCTTTTAGATTTTTTATATACTTCGCTACAACTGAATGTACTGAACTTGCATTACTACATGGGAAAAATCTAATCAGAAGCATTTCTATATACTTGACAATTTTAATTTTTTCCTGTCTTTTAATGTAGGGTCTAATAATAGAAATCATTTATGTAATTTTTCATGCTCAAGGTTGCATCTGTTAGGCTGAAAGCAAGAAAATGACTCTTGTAGAAAGTCACGGTGAGATGTGTTTGGGCTTTGTAGAGCGGCTTTGTGTAAATAGTAGAGATTAGTGCAAACTGCTAATTAAGAGTCATTTTCTGCGAAAGCAAGAAAGCAAGAAAAAATTTTCTGCTTTGTGTTTGTGCGAAAGCAAGAAACATTGTGTTTTTTGCTTTCGCACAAACACAAAGCAGAAAATTTGTTCTTGCTTTCTTGCTTTCGCAGAAAATGACTCTTAATCTCACCCTGCTCCTGAGGTACGCGCCGTGACTTTCTACAAAATTTGCTGGTGAGATGTGTTTGTTTTGCGAGCTTGCAGGCTTCAGCTTCCCACCCGAAATTTGCTGCAGTTTGTCGAGGAATGGCTGAGGCGGCGCTTAACATCGAAGGTGGCGCACTTGCGGCGGCGATCAGGTCGGGCAGGTGGGTGGAATTGCTGGTCGGCGCCAGTGGCTTCGCCACCGCTTGCATGGCAGCTGCCGCGGCTTTCTACAAGCCGCCCTCCGGCATCTTCAACGACCACAAGCGCGCCTACTATGGCTGCATCGTCTCCGCCTTCGTTGCAGGCTTCGGGGAGGTGTGTGCTGCGGTCATCTGGTTGTCCAGCCGCCGTCAAGCAGATGGGAACGGGCACCAGCGCCTTGCCCTGTAACGCCCCCATTTCTGAGGGTGTACGGTTTACCCTCGCAGCTGCCCAGGATTGTTCAGCTGCGAGTACTGTAGCAGAATGTGCACCATTGCCAATGCATGCTTAAGCATAAAAATCAGACTTTATTACAAATGTAAGGTTTATCAACCAGTTTTACATAAAGGGGCGTACAACCCAAAGATACATTACAAAAGAACTTCCACAGGCAGCTCGAGTGTAGAATAAGCCCTAACACTCGGCGTCGTCTACATCGTAGAGCTCGACGTCGTCTTCCGAGACTTCTTCCTCCTCTTGACAAGCACTTTCTGTTAATGATTTTAGCAAGCCTGAGTACTCCGACCCCGTACTCAACAAGTCACATGGGTAAATCCTGATTTACTATTTGCAAGGTTATTCAAGGATGAGAGTATATTGGGTTTATTATATTGGGTGGATGCGCTTTATTTGCAATCAAGTAAAACTTAAAACATTTGCTCCTTAAGATCGGGGTTTCCATTAACAAATTCAGTTCATCACTTATCACATTAAATCATCTCAAATCCTACTTATGCCTCATTGTTGGAATCACCCAATTAACACAGACTTCATTAACCTAAGCACGGCGTATTCGAATACCATTTATCTCACTCTGCAGAGCTGCTCATCTTTACCCACAAGATCCCTTAACTCCCGCGACAGAGTTAAGAAAACAAGGTTGTTCATCGCTCATTTCTTCATGAAGACTCTACCCGATAGACCTCCAAACAGACCTGGTCCGCTATCACAACCGGACACTTTATCTGCCGACACGGCGGATATTGTTCCCGTCCCGAGAGGAATCTACCGTTGTCCAAGATGCTTTACCGCTTTCATACCGACTTTCGCACTGTTAGATCTCAACTCAAACCCGGATATCGCCACGCAGCCGGACTACCCGTCGGCCGGAAGGATCTAACGTTGTTCAATATGGTTTTACCGCTTCCATATCAATCGGTTGTACTCGTTAGAGATTCAATCGATTTGAGCAAAGAACTAAACCAGTTTGACAAGTCAACGCTTGTGGTTGAGCGACATCGTGTCTTTACTTGGCATAAGGTTCTTGTCCTCATAGTTTTTCGAGGTCTGCAACCTCCACTCTAGGATAAGTCGGTGGGCGAAAACCGCCGCACGGTCCCCCACAGTGGGCGAAAACCGCCGCACGGTTTCCCACAACACCCTTACCCTACAATTCCCCTAAGGTAAAAGTCGTGGCGTAGATCACCACGTGATTCCCACAAGACACCCTTTACCTTAGTACCGTTTTCAAATCCTCGCCGCCCACACCAACACCTTAGAAGTGCATACCAGCATCACCGGCCTAGGGTACGGTGTCCCATACCACCCTACCCTCTCCGGGTTTTTCAACTCTACTGGCCAACGGCCAGAGTCACTTAGTAGTGTATCATGCTGAATGAAATGATCTTGTATACACTTATAGCATATGTTAATTCTTACTAAGGTTGTCAAGGTGAATATGGCCATCAAGGTAAACAGGGCTTTTTATCAGTGGTAGGATTATCTAGATAGCATGCCATTCTAAATCTTTATTTTAAGCAATTATCAGTTTGCAACTATCAATAATGAAAATACATTAAATAAATAATATAATTTAATGGGATTCAATATGATCAAAAACATGTGACTTGCCTTGCGGACTTATGATTTCGACAATTTCGTATTCTTCAATTTCTGGGCCTTGATCTTGATCTGAGGCTTCGTCTCCTTGAATTAGCTGATCCTCGACGTCACGTGCTAGCGCAAAATAAAGAAAATCAATTTAATTCCACGCTCGACGAAAAATGAGCTAGGAATAATAAAATAATAAAATTCAAAAGAATAAAGACATTATAGAAACTTCACTAAATTGGGTTTTTAGGTTTATAGGAGGGCTATATGGGGAATTGGACTTGATATTTGGGTTGGCGGGCTCGAAACGGATCTGGGGAGTATAAACATCAATTTTTGGACTTTGGGTCGGTCACTATTCCTCTGGCTCGGTCGGGTACTGTTCCTCGGGCTCGGCTAGCTGGTTCGGTGCGATCACTCGGGCTGGCCCGGTCGGGCGCACCAGGCGCGTGCGGGCCGGTTGGGTTCAACCGAGTCGGGTGGCGCGGTCTGCTCGGTCGTCTTCTTCCCGCAGCTCCCCCGCAGAAGCAGAGGAGGCAGGCGGTGGCTGCTGGCGGCGCTCCCGTGAACTGCGACGGCAGTGGGTGGTATGGATGGACTCAGGGCGGGACGGGGACTCCATTTTGGGCGATGGCCGGCCCGGAGGATGTGGCAATCGCCGGCGGCGAAGCCATCTTTTCCGCGGTGATTTTTGGGCTTGGTTGCTAACAGGAGGGGCTCTAGGCAATTGAAGGGGTTCTAGGGCATCCTTGGGAGGTGGGGAAGCTTGGTGAAGGGTCGGCCGAAGCTAGGGCTTTGTCAGGCCGAGCCGGCCACGGCGGGGTTGGCGGCGGTGAAGCGGCTTCGACGCCGGAGAAGGTGGGTGACCGGGAGGCTAAGGTGGCGGTTGGGGCGGTTTCTAGGGTCTCGAGATGCTACCACCGGAGGAATTGGAACGAAATTGGCCGGAGGTCGGACATTGAGTTAGGGTTCATGCTTGGGGAATTCCTTCAATTACCGGTGATGGAGGGGACGAGGAACGAATAAGGCGGGTGGGGAGCTTCACTGGTGTGCTAGAAGGAGGTCGGAGGGGTCACTGGCTTTTATGGAGGCCCGAGGGCGGTTAGCACCGAGAGGCCATGGCGGCGGCTTGCGTTCAGGAGCAGGAGGGGCCGAAGGGAACAGCTGGAGGGGGCAGCTGGGGCAATAGCTGGCAGAGAGGGCTCCCGAAGGGCAAGGTGGCGGTTGGCAAGGTGGCAGGGGAGAGGAAGATGCGGGAGCGAGCGGGAGGTGGAGGCGGCGACGGGAGATATTTTCAGCCGGTGCAGTGACAGCGCGAAAATGGATGGATGGAGGAGATTGCTTCAAGATTCGTGCATGATTTGGATGCAGATTAGTGAGAATTAGGCTCTAGTTCGAGAATTTGCAAAAGTTTTTGAAAATTCAATTCGTTTTCGAATTTTTGAAAATTGGGGATGTTTCATGCCCGCCGTTGCGTCCTGTGCGGTTCCTGCCTTCTGCTGGCAATCATCATCGCCCTTGGTGGAGTCCGCATGATTGTGAAGTAAGAATTTGCTAGCCCGGCGTTATTACCTGTTCGTACGTACGCATGTCGGTCTATGCGTGCATTAGAACTACAATGTTACCTCCGTATTGTCATAATAATTTGGTTTGTACTTGTAACAAACTCGATCATTTAAGTTTGATTTGTGTTAGACTCGTCTCCCCCCACTCCCCCATCATTTACATTTGATTTGCGTGGAACAATTCAAGGAATTCACTGGAATATTTGATATTTACTTCTAAAAATTATTTTTATAGTAAATAATTTTTCTATAATATCTAGCTTTCAAACGAAATATCTTTTTAATGCGGGGTTTATTCGATTGTAGTATATACCGTAGTAGCTTTATTTATATCGACTAAAATCGTATACGGATGTCGTTCTCACTATAAGTTGTTACTTCATAAGTCGAAGTCAATATGAAAGAACCCATAATCTTAATAAAATGACATCAAAATATATAGGTGTGGGTCTTGTTTTGAAGATTTCTTAATAAGAAACACCATAGCGCTGATGATATCTTTTTTTTACGGGAAGGTGCAAAGTCAGGGGAATGAAACGGAGCGGTTTTTTTACTGTTAAAACAAACTGTGTTTCATGCCTCGTGCGAGTAACCAGTCTTCCATCTATTTGTTTTCAATGTTCCAGGCTTCCAGCCGTTTCATGGACCTTATTCCATTTTTTTTGTTTGCGCGAAAGTGTAAAATTATAGGGGAATGGAACGATGTTTTATGAATTTGTTTTCATTGTTCCAGCTGTTTCATCCGCCTTGACCTTGTTCTTTTTTTTTTGTTTGCGGGAAAGTGGAAAATTATGGGGGAATAAAACTGTAGGAATCAAATGTTCCAACCATCTGGAACGAACGTTCCAGTAGTTTTGTGTACGCGGTTCCCGTGGGGAGATGAATCTGGTTGGTGTGGATTATTCATGTGGGTAAAATGTAATGTTTTAAATTTAGTTATGATGTTTTAACAGTTTGATGCTTCTCGCATTAAGTACTAAAAAGGAATGGACCAATATTTCACATATTTGATTTTAATTTTTCAATAGTTCATTGACGATGTGTCAACAGGTTATTGACAATGTTCAGAAGAAATAAAAATATTAGTGGAACAAATTAAATATGCTCATGGAACAATTCAAGACTATTAGCGAAACAATTGCAAACTTTTAGTGGAAAAATAAAAAAATATTATTGGAACAAATCATGGCAATTAGGTAGAACAATTTTAAAATATAAATAGAAGAAAGGAAAAATGACATGAGGAAAAAACCTACACGGCTATTAAAAATTTAAAAAATTAATCAATTCGCAACTGATCTTGGTCCTTTTCTCGCCCGCGCGCATAGTATTGTGCCTTCAGGCACTTTAGTGCCATCGGATCAAGGCACGAAGGGCCCAGATCAAGTTGGACGAGAAGACCTGTATTTCTGGTGAGTTCACTTCGGCTTGGATCGCGAGCGTCGATTCTCGATCGGATGGTCCCGAAGCTATGCTTTACTAAAGGAAAGCAGAGGAATGCTTCTCTTGTCGCCTACTTTTCCATCCTGCCTATAGTTAATTAATCATGTTATTTGCTCTATTTGAAGCTTCCTTTTGTCCTAACTAACAGAACTGATTAACGACACTTTTTTTTGAAAGAAAGCCATTCTGGTCGGCAATTTTCTCTCTCTGTGTGGCACGATACCAGGCGAGTCATTTTCCATGTCTCCGCTAATTCCAACGATTAATTGACCCGATTATTAATAAACTAAATCTCCAAATGGGAGAAAGCGAAAGGAAGTGCCACGCCATGCACCGATAGATGATGCACGCACCAATGTCGGCACGAACTTTGATACGGGTGTCGTTGCCTGATCTACGTCGTAAGGACCTGAGATAATTTGATAGGCCGTACGAATGATTAGCACTATTCTATTCGATTAAAAAAATTAACAAAAAACAGAAATAACCAGTTTCCCCCTACTAGATCATCAAAGTTGTGAAACTGTATTAACAAATGATACTGGTTGGCTTTTAAATCTAATAAAATAAAACCAGATGGCAAATGAACATGAGACAATGCCATACCCAACATAAAGTCGATCCTTAGCAACATCAAAAATAGAAATTGGACAAATCAACAATAGCAAATCTTTGAAGGATCTGAAATAGAAAAAAACAGAAGTCAATAATCTAAGCACCAAAAATATGTAAATTGGACCATTCTGAGCGCATAATGCAGCATAATAAAATCATTTCATGTGCATTTGATTTGAAAATCTAATAAGCAAATTACTAATTACCCGAATTACTATCTAGAATATTGTGTTCCTCCAGCAAAAACAATAGTTTCAGCTGCAACGAATGATGCATCATCAGATGCCAGAAATGCGGCGGCTGCAGCCATGTCTTCCATAGTACCCAATCTCTTAAGTGTACTCCTCTCAATAAGCTCATTTCTCTGCAGAATGATTTGGTTAGGTACATACACATGCATGGAAGAAAAAATACATTGGATTAACCTGGTACAGCTGAAATATAGTACATGAAGTGTACAATGTATTGTACCATGTACTATACAGGAGGTGTAGGTGTAGAGAGAGGAGGCATATGGGACGCCTACCCTATGCATTGTATAGGAAGTGCAGAGAGGGCAGGTGTACACGGCGGTTGGACTGTGCACCTTAACCTGTGACGATTATGGTCACCGTGGTGCACACCTGTCCTGAAGGAGTGCATGGCAGCGGTGGAGTACATGATGGTGGCGGCGGCGGACGGGTGGAGTACACGACAGTTGAATTCGGATGTGAAATGTTGTTGGTTTGATTGTTTTGCATGGCCCACCCATTGAGGAAATTTCAGCCATCCTTTACAGCCACGATTGTTTTGCATGTTAATGGAGGCAAGAAAACAAGATGAAGCCTTTCTCATATCGAGCCCAACAAAAATAAAGATAAAAATAACGAATGAAAAAGAAAGGCCCAACTCAAATAGCAAAATTCAGAAACCAGATAAACTCATGTCTTCTTACCCTTCTTCTGAGAAAAGACATGAACGATACCTGGGGAAAAAAGGAAGAAAACAACGAAAGGGATAAGAGATGAAGCAATCACCTGCAGATTTGGAGGAAGCAATCACAGTCAGAGTTCCCATCCCGACTACCAATCTTGCTCTTCACTGATCCTGCATTTGTGCTTTCTCTTCTTCCGCATGGGGTTCAGGCCTTCTGGGTGATTGATTGTACTGTTGTAACCATGAGCTAAGTACATAGATGAGTTTAGGAGGAACTAACAGATGTAACCTTGAGGATGAAAAAAATTAGATAGATGATTTCTGTTATTAGACCCTACATTAAAAGGCAGGAACAAATTAAAATTGTCAAGTATATATAAATGCTTCTGATCATACTCTGTTAGATTTTCCCATATAGTAATGCACATTCAGTACATTCAGTAGTAGCGAAGTATATAAAAAATTTAAAAGATCAATGAATGGGACACAAGAAATACACTAAGGAACACCACACATAATAACTTCTATACTCTAAAACAAAATTTTGGGAACAATGCTACAAAAAATTGAACCTGTGCAAAACATAAATTTGTTGTGCGTTAAAATTGAATAATTCTGTCTTTTACATGACCTAATTTGGCTGTGTTTAATGTGGCCATTTCACAAATAAAATATAAACTACCTAGTAGATATTTACAGAAGTAGGAAGTGTTTAATAGTCAAAGATGACAGAAAGAAGAACCGTCGTTGGCGTCGTCACGTCGGTCATGGCTGTCGCCGTGGCCTTCTACAGGGCGCCCGCCGGCATCTTGAACGGCCACAAGCTGCCCTACTACGGCACCGCCGCCTGCCCTTCGTCGCCGGCGGCGCCGAGGCGTGGGTGGCCGCGACCATCTGGTTCTCCCGTGATCCCGGGACCCACGGGAGAGTTGGACGATGCGTGCTGTACGCTTCCTTCCTGCCACTGTTAACCTCCATTCAAACAAGTTGACATTTGTTTATTTGGATGATGTACCTTTTTGAGAGGAATTTGGGTAATACATATCGATGCCAAACTCTTAATACGCATCAGTGAGTGCGGACGAGAGAGAGAGAGACTAAAAATATTTGGGCCTTTTCCTTGAAGGCTTCAGTTCGGCCGAGAGGAGATGCAATGCATGAATGCAGCGCGCGCCTACTGAGCATGGGCTGCAAAAGGATGGCTGCACTGCACTGGCCTGCATTAGTTTGTAGCGTTGCCTGCATTGATTTATAGTCGATGCTTGCTTCAATCTATCCCAAACCTACTCAAAATTCAGTTTTGGCGTTCGTATTCCAGAACAGTCTACTTCTATGTTCAAATTTTACATGCATGCTGTAAACTGAAACAAAAGTCACCGTATCAATCTATATATGCTTTGGAAGAACGAAGAAGAAATTAATTATGAAAGAGACAAGAAAGGCATAAGAGAAACAAAATAACAGAGTATATGCGCCTATTCGATATATGTTCTGATTAGCCCAGGACAATATGGTAGCTGCATCAAAACTAAACTAGTCCCGGCCTCAGAAAAATTAATTCGAGGCCAGGCCGACTGAGACAATTTTGGGCCTATGTGAAAGAACATTTAGTGCCATAACTTGTACATTTCTTATTTTGGCAATCATCTACCTTATGTACTATTGAATTTGGGAAAAATTAAATATACACCATGCATACCAACTTCTTTGGACTATGACAAAATTTAATACAAGAAACACGTTTATGCCAGCACCCATGACAGTGAGCAGCTCCTTCAAGAACATTTAAGTGTTAAATTACACTACATTTAGAAGTATAAAAGCTAGGTAAATTAGACTAAAGTTTAAAAATAAAAGTGATCGTTAGAGTTTGTAATATTGTTTTCAGTTTAGAAGTCGTAGTTGTGTACGAGTCGGAAGTCGAAGCCATGTATGAGTCGTCGTGGTCGTGTACGAGTATGAGTCAGTCTATCGTGTTCGTGTTGGAGTCGTAGTAGTCGTAAACGAGTCTGCCTCGTAGTCATAGAGTAGGGTATAAAGGGCAGAGCATTGTATCGAGAGATAGAGCGAGTTGAGGCCAATGCGATCGGTGTGATCAAGAGGCAAGGCAACAGAAGAGCGATCAGGGTGATTATAGCGATCGGTGTAATCGAGAGAGAAAGAAATAAAGAAGAGAAGAGCGATTTGGCTCTGGAAAATTATCGAGTATCAAGTTCATCATGATCGTAGACGTGGTTGTAAACGATTTCGACCATGGTGAGTGGAGGTCTTCATAGGAGCAGTAGACGTGGTCGTAAGCCAGTTACGACCATGGTCATAGAGCAAGAAGACGTGGTCGTAAGTGACCACAGTGGGAAGACGTAGTCGTAAAGGAGTTACGACCATGGTTGTGAAGCAGCTAACGTGGTCGTAAGGGTTGCGACAACAACAGTTGACAGAGCCTTCTACGTGGTCGATAGAATCACTGTGTGGTTGTAATCGAGTTATGGTTATGGTGATCGACTGTGGTCGATAGAATCACTGTATGGTGATTTCGCATCTTTCTCCTGTCATATTTGAGCTCACCGTCTCACTCAACATTCTCGATCATTCTAGATCTCAACTCCTCCATATGCCTAGCCCCGATCCTCGCTGTTGACCACAGTTGACTCCAAATGACCCTGCACATTCAAAGACAAAGAATTCGTTTTCAAACACAAGTTCTTCATAACTTGACCTCATGCATCATTAATTCAATGACCTAGGTAATCCCAATTCGATCCATAACTCAATCCTGAAATCCTTTTTTCTAGGTAGATCGGAAGTACCGCATTTAACACGTCGGTAGTTCCGATTTTTCAGACACTTTAAAACAGTCAAAATCAAATGCAATCTTTACAAAATCAATTAACCACTCTACAAATATTGTAATGGTTTATCACAACAGTATCATTGACCTTCTCACATGGTCCTTCAAAAACCAATTCAGAGAAATTGGGATTTACTCCTCACCAAATGAAATTGACGTGGCTTATATCAGTCAGCTTTTGCATGAGAAACGTGGCATGAGTTTGGATGCTTATCCATCCATCATGTTTTGCTAAGTGTAAGCAGCCATTGGATTTTATGATTTTGTAGGTTTGCAACACCTCGATCCTCCTCTACAAGCTTAACGCGGCCAGTAATTTAAACTTCTTAAATCAGGATCCGTGTTCTTGGTCTTCCTAGGAAGATCAAAAGCATCATTTTTATGCAAGAAAGTTGAATTCCTCGAACTAAACCTTCCAAAGGGACCACTTGGAACGAAAATGTGAAATAGCTATCAATATCCTAATTTCCTCATAAAAATCTTTTGCCGGTGCCACTTGCAGCCACCCCTCATCCCCTGTGTGACCATCTAACTGGACTATTCCTCGTCTACCGCTAAAACAGGAAGGACAATTTTACCTGAAAGGAAAAAAAGAGAACGATCCCGACGAGTCGTCTCTTCTCTGCTTGCTCCGCATTCCCTGCCTGTTGGAACCCACCTTGCTTCTGACACCATGGACTGACATTTCAGCGAGGCCTCCCCAGCGCCGGTCCTAGGGTTTTGAGGGCCCTAAGGCGAACTTGTCGTGACGGGTCCATTAAACCATGTATAGGATTTTATAATATATATAGGTGCTAATTTTACTTGCAAAGCGAAAACGAATCCAATAATATATTTTTAATTTAGCATGTCTGATAATTAGAATAAAAACACGACTATATGAGTACAGAGTACTAGAAGTCTGAAATACTATACAAAAAATTAATTTGGATTAAAAAAGAATAATAAGAAAGAAAATACCTAGGGCCTGGATTCTGAATCTCTGATTGAACCACCGAGCAACTGATGAACTGATCGGCTGATCGCAAATTGCAAGACCAAGATGCCTGATTGAGCGCCGCCGCCGTGTCCGCGGACATATGCAAAGCAGGACATGTACCTCTTCAGACGCACAAACCACACACAGAGTACATGATCGAGTACTAGAATAATACACAATGCATGCGTTCCTGCATGCGGCCTCAAGCTAGACGCAAAACGCAAAAAGCAAAACCAAGCAGACTTACATAGCAATCAGGGGCGGATCCAGAGTCGGTAACGACGTAGCGAGAGGATCAGAGGACAGTGGCGTCACGTACGGATTCGAGGAGACGAGGACCGAGGACGGCGTCGTAGAATAGAACCTGAGATCGCCGCCGCCGAGGGGGCAGGAGACGCAGAGCCGCGCGCCGGGGCGGAGGTCGCAGGCGTGTGTCCACTCGTCCGACGTTTGGCCTTCTTGGGCTCCTGGAATCAGAGATTCATTATTTTGCTAATGGAGTAATGGACTATACGGCCTGGCCGCCTGGGGTTTGTACACAAACCGGTTTGGCCCTCCTCGCTTTGGGCCTAGGCGGTTGCACCGGTGCACCTCCTAGGGCCGGCAGCGGGCCTCCCTCCATCCGCTTACTGTTGCAACTTTTTTAAATTTTAGCTATCGACACTTGTTTTACAAATCTAACGCTTTCCTTAAACTCAATAGCCATAATAAACTATATGTATCTTCTAACATGCTCTCCTAGCTTGGCAGAAAAACGTGTCTGTGATTGGACGCTTGAGCTCGGAAGAGAAGCGACACCTGGTAGGCGACGGACCCTACCGGTCTATCGCACAGCAAGGACTCGGCAGCGCCCAGCCAAAGGGTGGAGTTAAAGAGAGAAGGCCATGGTGGTGGGTCCTATGTTATGGGCAGTGACCCAAACATGATTTTTATTCTCAAATAAGGCATTAAGAAACTCATTCCTTAACTGTTGTTAATACAATGGTATGGGCAGTGACCCAAACATGACAAATTGTTCTCAAATAAGGCATTAAGAACCTTTATCTAGCAGCCAAAACCTCCCATCTGTTTCTATCCATGTTTAAGCACTTGGGATTTGTGCACACAGCTAGATTTATATCTGATGGGATGCCTATTTTAATTTGTGTCCAGAGCAAAGTTTTGTTAGGGCCCATGCATACCCTATCTGTTTTCGCTGTTAGGCATATGAAAATTAAGGATCTGGGTATACGGTGGATTTCTTCAAATTAATCCTTTTGCTGCGTCATCATTTCATGTTGGCGCTACATTAACACATCAGCTGTGTAGCAAAGTAGTAGTGCACAACTATTGCATGGTTAATGGTTTAGTACCTGCTCTGTTATATGACTAGAGTTAAAAATCTTAATGGATACCATTCTTTTCCTTGTTTGCAGATCTGGATCAAGATCTAGAATTCCATGTGTTCCCCCTTTGGCGCCACAATTCATGAGAGCGCATGGTAACTTCAGTGAGCAATACCAGTAGAGTTCTTCTAGCCTATCTGCTGGTCGCATCTATCGGGAGGTATCGCGCCACTTTGGGGCTCTTTGGCCTGCCGTGCTGCCTCTTCTGGATAGCACGGCCTTTTCCCTGTTCCCACCAGGTCCGGTAGGCTCTAGTTCAATGGAGATGGAGGATGCCGGAGGAAACCAGTTCTATGCCTGGGAGAGGGATCTTTTCGCTCCCTATCCGCTGATTCCTGTAGATTTTGAAGCAAGCTCGTGGGGCTCCTCACAACATCCTCAAGGCACACCGGAGCCTGCACCTACAGCTGCAGCTGCCCCGAGGAGCCTTTTCGGGCAGTGGATTGGCATTGGTGGTGGAAGGTCGCCTCCACCGCCACCACCGCCGGAGAACAGATCACCAGAGAACTCGTTGCTCCGACCGATGCACATCCCTCGGATGTAGCCTGCGTTGGTGAGCTAAAGTTAATGCAGACCTCGGTTGTTAGGAAAGAAGAAACACCATTGAATGAATCCGGGTTGCATGGTAATTAAACATTGAGACCATATGCAGGAAGGGAAGGTAAAGAGTACAACGCAAGAAGAAAAACGTTTTGACTTGGGCTTTTATGTGAATTCGATGTTGTATATATTTCCAGTCAGGTTGGGGCATTCGAATAGTTGCATATCTATCCTTTGCTTGCTGCATTGTGCGATTTGAATACGTGTCGATGTGAACGATGTTAGGTTTTAGAATGTTCTTTCACTCAACTAGCCATAGTCTGTCTCCAACACAGTCGCAGTTGGGTTAGCCAAGTTTAACCTTTCACATCTACGTCTTTGCTTTCCGTAACGAAAGATACGAGTGACATGGAGCATTTTGTATCAGTAGTCCCTACCTGTGCGACCTCGTGAAACGAAGTTAAGAGGGGCTCAGAGGGGTGACTGTGTTTCAGCTCAACTATACTGACCACCCACTTCTCATCTCTCTTAACAATCACCATCCTTGTCTTGCAGTTGGTCTGACGTAGTTTGTTGCTCTTCCATGAGCCACTGCTGTGGCTTGCTCCATCACCATTTTAGTGCTATGTTAAGAGTGGTAGGCAAACTCATATATGTTGTAATCCCCTGTAACTTGGCTCTTAGTGTTACTTGAAACCTTTGTTCCCAAGCCAGCAGTAAATGCATAATCATTGTAATACTTTTGTGCTTCCTCTCAGGTGAAGAACTCCATACCAACATTGAGTTTCACAAGCTGCGAGCTGACACAGTCTACATCTTCATCTCATCGATCAATTTCTTCATTGTCTACATCTCCATCTATCTGATCATCACTCTTCCGTTCATTACTTGTGGCCAATAAAGCTTCCGCAAAGGCATCTTTCAATTCATTGTCTAGTGTAGCACCAATTTTATCGAAGGTCACGTTGACACCTTTGACCATAGGCAGAACAGACTGCACATACACCAAACAGTCAAAATTTTAGCATAGATATGAAGTGAAACATTACAGAGAAACACTAAAGTGAAAGAATCTCAAATAGAATGAAGTCAGGCATTTCATCAAACACGTTGCAAGCAAAGAAGAATTTGTATGGGGGCGGAGGAGCGAGAAGAGCATGAATCTTGCCTAAAACATGGTGGTCTAACAAGCTTAAAGCCGCCGTCGCTCGTGAGCTCGGCAAAGCAGGGTTTCATGAGCTCGGCAAAGTGGCGTCACTCGTACTCTACGCGATGCAAGAGGAAATAACTGCATTGCTCGTGCTCCATGCGTGCAACGAAGGAGGAAGGACGGCGCGGCGTCGCTCGTGCTCCACATGACGCAGGAGGAAGGACGTCGTCGCTTGCATATAGGAAAGTATAGCTGTATGAATTCAGAGCATTGAGTGCTCTAACAAGTCAGTTGTTTGTTTTTAGAAAATGAATGGATCCCCAAAGAATGTAAAATACCAATGCTTGCAGTTGAGATATAAATATATTGTATGGTTGGAAACATAATTTGGTGATGGCGTAGAGACGCACTTTGTCGTTGGAGATGAAGAGTTCCTTCCAATCAAAGAAAGGTAAAGATCAATTGGAGCCATGTCTTTAGGATGTCTCTTATATAGTCAATTTCTCTTGAAGAACATGCATCCATTTTTTTGAGACAGGATGTCTTCAGGAACATAGTAATGCATACACACATTTTTTCATTAGTCTATATCACTCTGCAGTTTTAGTGTCTAATTTTGTTTGATTTCAAGTGGGTTCAGAGATTTACAAAATTTGTTATCTTTTCAGTCTTTAGTATATTGCTCTCAATATTTTAGGATAGAAAATAAAAATATTTATGCCAGGTCAGTCGATTCTTCTTTGTGGATAGCAATGGTTGCTTTAGGTTTTGTTTTGCAGCCTCCTTCATGTTAAATCTCCATACATGATCCTAAAGATTATAGTATATAATAGTTATTATGCTGATGAGGAGGAATCAATGTTCTAGGCGATGAAACTGCCGATTCTATTTGCAGTTGCACCAAATAAAGAATGTGTGGATTTTCTCAAAAGATAAAAAATGTGGGTTTATTTTTATATATGATATAGTAACTGTTCACGTGCACTACTTCTGTTACCATTGTATGTGCTTTCATGAAGACTACATTACTTTGTATACCTTATTTCATTGCATTAGACTAGTTACTCTGGTTGCACTACGAGTGTCAGTGGGGGATGAAAGGACTAATCACCAATACTTCTTCAAGAGTCCTATGTTGGTGTTTTTAGTTACCTCAGTTGAGTGACATACTATTCGCTTTGTCAAGACTAATCTCAAGTACTAATTTTGCGCACTGCATTCTCATATAGAAAACCAAAAATTAAACATGAATGCACACAGTGTTGGATTTCCAATGGTCAGATTTGCCTTTTCTTTTTGTGATATTAGTATGCTCAATGCTGAATGCCTAATGTGGTGCCTGAGCATATTGAGTTACACTGGGACAGTCAAGAATTCATTGTTTGGAGAAGCCATTGCGCAATCACCCCTACAGCTCAAGCCTTTTTGGCAATTGGAAAAAGGCATGGTTTCTGAACAAGAACATCTTCTACAGATGGTGGAATGTTGCATTTGCCATGGGGAAGACATTATATAAAGACTGGACAGCCTATATGATTTCACTAGAATTTAAAGGTTCAAGTTTTTCAATGAACTCTACTTTTGATTGCTTCATGTTTTGTCTGCAGCCATCAATTCAAGAATCAGAATTGATTGGTTAACAGGCAACATATTGGAATAAACAAGATCAATGCATGCCTTAAGAGTTTATTGCATATGTATTCATTACTTAAGGTGGCAAATAGCTTTGTCTGCTTGTGCTATATCAGAATTAAATATATTTTTTCTTTGGTACTCTATTGTAATGCACGGGCACTTTACTAGTGAAGAATTAAATATATTATTGTGCTAACTGACAACTAGCCTGAGAAGTGAATTCCAAAATTCAAAATGATATAACTTTTAAACCGAGTATCCAATTCACAATCCGTTTAAACTATCACGGTTTTTATTAAGAAATCTTTAAAACAAGACCACACACCCATATATTTTGATGTCACTTTTTTGAAGATAAGGTTCGTTCATATTAGCTTTCGGTTTTAACTTATAAATAGTAACAATTTGTAGAGAAAGCGACAGTCGTATATGATTTTAACCGATATAAATGAAGTTACTATAACGTATACTAAAACCATGCAACAAGTCCAAATCAAATCATGCAACAAGTCGTCCAAGTATTGCTTAATTCACCCTCACACGAGTCATGCAACAAGTCCAAATCAAGTATTGCTTGCATTAACTAATGCATTAACTAATGACTTGATTTGGACTTGTCCAAGTATTGCTTAATTCACCCTCACACGAGTCATGCAACAAGTCCTAATCAAGTCATGCAACAAGTCCAAATCTTGTTAATTCTTGCATATCCAAGTCCAAGTATTGCTTAATTCTTGCATGTAGGAAAGTACAGCTGTATGAATTCAGAGCATTGAGTGCTCTAACAAGTCAGTTGTCGGTATGAAAACATGTTTGGGGATCCATTCATTTTTCAAACATGTTTGTTTTTCTAACATGTTTGTTTTTCCAAAAATGCTCTGAATAACGACGTCTAGGCCTTCCTTACACTCGGAGACATTGTAAGCGCGATGCCAGAGGATAGTGAGGGTGGCGAAAAACTAGACGTCGTTTTCAAACCAAGCTCTTTCGCCACGAGACGTCGTTTAAGCAAAAACCAAGCTCTTTCGCCACCAGACGTCGTTTTTAAACCAAGCTCTTTTTGCTCTTTCTCGAAAGAGTTTGCTCATTTCGCCACCAGACGTCGTTTTCAAACCAAGCTCTTTTTTTGCTCTTTCTCGAAAGAGTTTGCTCATATTTTGCTCATTTTGGCCAGCTTGGTTTGAGCAAAAACCAAGCTCTTTCGCCACCAGACGTCGTTTTCAAAAACCAAGCTTATTTTCTCGAAAGAGTTTGCTCATTTTTTGCTCATTTTGGAAACGACGTCTGGTGGCGAAAGAGCTTGGTTTGAAAACGACGTCTGGTGGCAAAGAGCTTGGTTTGAAAACGACGTCTGGTGGCGAAAGAACTTGGTTTGAAAACGACGTCTGGTGGCGAACTCAGACATGGCAAAAACTAAAATTCGCTATAAAAAGGAGGTAGGAGCACTTGGCATATATACCATTTCCACCAAAAATTCATTGCAGTTTGTCGTGAAATGGCGGAGGCGCTTGACATCGAGGACGGCGTCCCTCCCGAGCTCGCGGCGGAGATCAGGCCGGGCAGGCGGGTGGAATGGCTGGCCGGCGCCAATGGCCTCGCCACCGCGTGCATGGCAGCTGCCGCGGCTTTCTACAAGCCGCCCTCCGGCATCTTCAACGACCACAAGCGCGCCTACTATGTCTGCGTCGTCTCCGCCGGCGTTGCAGGCTTAGGGGAGGTGTCTGCTGCGGTCATTTGGTTGTCCGGCGGCCATCAAGCAGACGGGCACGGGCACCAACGCCTTGCACGCCGTTGCGTCCTGTGCGCTTCCTTCCTGCCGCTGGCATTCATCGCCGGCCTTGGTGGATTCCGCATGTTTGTGAAGTAAGAATTGCTGGCCGGGCCTTACTACCTGTTCGTACGTACGTATGTCAGTCTGAGCTTGCATTAGAACTCCGTACTGCTGCCTCTGTATTGTCATAATAATTTGGTTTGTACTTTGTAATAAACTCGATCATTTAAATTTGGTTTGTGTTAGACTCGTGCACCTCTCTCTGCTGCAGCCTATTAGGAAACAAAACATCGTCGAACAATTCAAGGAATTCAGTGGAACATTCAATATTGGCTTTAAAAAATATTTTACTATAGCAAATGGCTTTCTTACAATATCTAGTTTTTAAATAAAGTGTCTTTTTAAGATATGGTTTAGTAGTCGATTGTAGTACACACTATAGTGACTTCATTTATATCAGCTAAAATCGTACACGAGTATCGCTCTCTATAAATTTCTCTATAAACTACTACTATTTATAAGTCAAAGTTGAAAGCCAATATGAACGGACATTATCTTCAAAAAAGTGACATCAAAATATATGGGTGTGGGGTCTTGTTTTAAAGATTTCTTAACAAAAAAAAGATAGTTCAAACGGATTGTGAATTGAATACTCGGTTTAAAAGTTATATCATTTTGAATTTTAGAATTCACTTTTCAGGCTAGTTGTCAGTTAATACACTAATATATTTAATTCTTCATTTGCTGACGTCAGCAAACGATATCTTCTTTATTCCATTCTCTTTTTACGGGAAGGTGAAGACAGAGGAGAAAATTGATCATTTGCCACTTTGAAGAGTGGATTTCGCAAAATTACCATTTTTAAAATTGGCTTCGCAAAAATACTATGCAGTACATTTACCTCTTGATTACCATGCCATTTGAGCCATTTAACTCATTTAATATTTTTTTTCTAATTTCAGAGGGTGGAAAAGACCTTTCTACCCTTGCTAAGTTTTGCACTGCCCTGTTTGGCTCCAACTACCCTCCGCCAGTACATGTAACGCTCCCATGCATAATGGAAGCATATATACAATCTACCCTCCGCCAGTTATTGAGCACTTGGTAGTTTGAAAACTGAGTCTGTCGGTGTAATATCAAAATACACGTGTATGTGTTATTTACTGGTGACTGCATTGGGCATTTGAGTGCCATAAAATCTAGCGATTAGTGTTTTCTAAGCATTCCATTTTGCTCATTGTAATAGCAGGAATCTACGAGGCTCATTGAGAATAGAAAAATCGAAGACCAATTAACACGTTACTGGGACAAATAAGAGGTGAATGCATGGCACCTACAACTTGTACAACCACAAATAAGCACCTAACAATCTAAAACTCATGTCTAGCAAGGGTAGAAAGGTCTTTTCCAGCCTTTGAAATTAGAAAAAAAATATATTAAATGAGTTAAATGGCTCAAATGGCATGGTAATCAAGAGATAAATGTACTGCATGGTATTTTTGCGAAGCCAATTTTGAAAGTGGCAATTTTACGAAGCCCACTCTTTAAAGTGGCAAATGATCAATTTTCTCGAAGTCAGAGGAATGAAACAGAGGGGGTACCTATTGCTTCCTGCGAGTAACCAGTCTTCCATCAATTTGTTTTCAATATTCCAGCCGTTTCATGGACCTTGTTGTATTTTTTTTGTTTGCACGAAAGTGTAAAATTACGGGGGAATGATATGATGTTCTATGAATTTGTTTTCAATGTTGCAGCTGTTTTCATCCGCCTTGACCTTGTTCTATTTTTGTTTGCGGGAAAGTGAAAAATTATGGGGGAATACAACTGTAGGAATCAAATATTCCAACCATCTGGAACGAAATTTGCAGTAGTTTTATGTACGTTGTTCCCGTGGGGATATGAATCTGGTTGGTGTGGAATATTCATGTAGGTAAAATGTAATGTTTCATATATTTAGTTATGATGTTTAACAGTTTATTGACATGTTTCTCGATTAAGTTCTAAAGAGAAATATGCTAATGTTTCACACATTTAATTTTAATTTTTCAATAGTTGATGTGTCAATAGGTTATTGACAATGTTCAGAAGAAATAAAAAATATCAGTGAAACAAATTACATATGCTAATGGAATAATTCAAGATTATTAGTGAACACAATTGCAAACTCTTAGTGGAAAAAATAAAAAATATTATTGGAACAAATCAAGGCAATTAAGTAAAATAATTTTAAAATATAAATAGAAGAAAGGAAAAAATGACATGAGGAAAAAACCCTACACGGCTACTACACCATCCGGCAAAAAAGCTGTAACTAAAATAAAAGAGAAAAAAAAAGAAAGAACAAGAAAAAAAAAAGAAAGAAGAGTCAACAACAGACATATGGACTGGGCCCCAGTAGAATGACTCGCGCGGCTAACCATCAACCACAGGCTGTACGAATGATTAGCACTATTCTATTTGATTAAAAGATTAACAAAAAGCAGAAATAAACAGTTCCCCTTACTGAGATCATCAAAGTTGTGAAACTGTATTAACAAATGACACTGGCTGGCTTTTAAATATAATAAAATAAAATCAGATGGCAAATGAACATGATATCAATGCCATACGCAACGTAAAGTCGATCCTTTGCAACATCAAAATAGAAATTGGACGGATCAACAATAGCAAATATTTGAAGGATCTGAAATAGAACGAAACGGAAGTCAATAATCTAAGAACCAAAACTATGTAAATTGGACCATTCTGAGCGCATAATGCAGCATAATAAAATCATTTCATGTGCATGTGATTTGAAAATCTAATAAGCAAATTATTAATTACCCGAATTACAATCTAGATTGTGTTCCTCCAGCAAAAACAATAGTTTCAGCTGTAACGAATGATGCATCATCAGGTGCCAGGAATGCGGCGGCCGCAGCCATGTCTTCCACAGTACACAATCCCTTTAAAGTGTACTCCTCTCAATAAGCTCATTTCTCTGTAGAATGATTTGGTTAGGTGCACACACATGCATGGAAGAAAAAATACATTGGATTAATCCGGTACAGCTGAAATATAGTACAGGAGGTGTACAATGTATTGTACCATGTAGTATACAGGAGGTGTATGGGATGCCTACCCTATGCATTGTCTAGGAAGTGTAGAGAGGGCAGGTGTACACTGCGGTTGTACTGTGCACCTTAACCGGAGCGACGATTATGGTTACCGTGGTGCACACCCGTCCTGAAGGAGGACATGGCAGCGGTGGAGTACATGATGGCGGCGGACGGGTAGAGTACACGGCAGTCGAATTCGGATGTGCTGTGTTGTTGGTCTGATTGTTTTGCATGGCCCATCCATTAAGGAAATTTCAGCCATCCTTTACAGCCCATTACACAAAACCAAAGACCCAATAATGGAGGCAAGAAAACAAGATGAAGCCTTTCTCATATCGAGCCCAACAAAAATAAAGAGAAAAATAACGAATGAAAAAGAAAGGCTCAACTCAAATAGCAAAATTTAGAAACCAGATAAACTCATGTCTTCTTACCCTTATGAGAAAAGACATGAACAATACCTGGGAAAAAAGGAAGAAAACAACGAAAGGGATAAGAGATGAAGCAATCACCTGCAGATTTGGAGGAAGCAATCATAATCAAAGTTCCCATCCCAACTACCAAACTTGCTCTTAACTTTACCACACAAAGTTTAGGGAACAGTAGACTCCATGACAGAAAAAATGCATTAAAACAAAATTTTGGGTACAATGCTACAAAAGTACAAAACACTGAACCTGTGCAAAACATAGATTTGTTGTGCATTAAAATTGAATAATTCTGTCTTTTACACAGTGGCGGATCCAGGAATTTCAAAATGGGTATTCGAAATTACAAAATATTGTTCAATTGAAAATATAAAGGTCCACAGTAGCGAAAATTAAAGTACAATTATTTATATTAGAGACAACATGTCAAATAATATACATAAATTCTAAAATAATCAAAAATTAACACGACGATGCTTCATGCCTTGGGAGCGAGATATAATGTCATGCGAGATAAACACACAAAAAGGAAGCAATTTCAGAAAAACAGAACTCAAAGACTAATGGTTTTAACCATGATGATTGGAATTAGAGATGAACTGTTTCCCTGGAACTACTAACCTAAGTCAAAGTTCAAATCGGAATAATCTATAATAGAGTTGTACAATCACAACGAGATGCTTTAATCAAGTTAAAAGATAATTCTCTTTGTTAGATTTTTGTATTCTCAAGCGGAAGTTCAAAAGTGCTTTTATCGTGAACATACTTTGTTGAACAATTTCTAACTATGCAACTTAAGTAGTATGCTAAACAAAATATGGATCAGACAGCCAAACATCAAAGGAGATCAAATCATCCAAGTGTCCAACACATCAAGCTACATGACAAATTTGATAACACTTACATATTTTCTAAATAATTGATACATAAGTCATCAAAATATAATCAACTACTATGCAAAAACTTTAGAATCATTATAGATACCTCACTTCTTTAAGCAAAATACAACTCACGTTTTTATTTAGACACATAATTTTAATTCAAATCGAGATTGCTAAGGAGTAGAAGGAGACGGAGGGATTATCGGATTAGGGATATGGGGCCATGACGCCATGGGGTCACTAGGTCGGGAGGGTGAACCTATGCGGCTGCACCGCATTGGCGGCGACGATGGCAAGGTGACTTGCATTGCAAAGCAGTCGCTCCGGTATCCTTTAAGACCGAAGCTCTGCGCCACCAAATGGAGAGAGATAGAGAGAGAGATTTAGGTGAGAGAAAAGACGAGTGAGACCTAGAGTTTCTACCATGTGTCATGTGAATTACTATAGTGACCTAGTGGGCTTAAGCCAGTGTTTGGCGCTAATTTGGACTTAGGAGAGGGAAATAAGCTAAAAGAATCTAGCAATAATTTAGGTATTGGGTATGAAAAGACAAATTTGACCTAACTACTAATATACATATATATTATACCTTATATATAGTAGATTTTTTGGCAAAAATTTTGGGTATTCGACTGAATACCCTTGACTTACATTAGAACCGCCAATGCTTTTACATAACCTACTTTGGCTGTGTTTAATGTGGCCATTTCATAAAAATAAAATATGAACTATCTAGCAGATATTTACAGAAGTACGAAGTGTTTAATAGTCAAAGATGACAGAAAGAAGAACCGTCGTTGGCGTCGTAACGTCGGTCATGGCTGTCGCCGCGGCCTTCTACAGGGCGCCCGCCGGCATCTTCGGTGGCCACAAGCTGCCCTATTACGGCACCGCCGCCTGCGCCTTCGTCGCCGGCGGCGCCGAGGCGTGGGTGGCCGCGACCATCTAGTTCTCCCGTGATCCCGGGACCCACGGGAGAGTTGGACGATGCGTGCTGTACGCTTCCTTCCTGCCACTGCTTGTTGTCGTAGGCAATAATTTCAAGTACGCCAATAGGACTGATAGCAGCATGCACCTTTTTTAGAGGAATTTGGGTAATACACTAATACATATCGATGCCAAACTCTTAATACGCACCAGTGAGTGCGGACGAGAGGAGATGCAATGCAGCGCGCGCCTACTGAGCATGGGCTGCAAAAGGATGGCTGCACTGCACTGGCCTGCATTAGTTTGTAGCGTTGCCTGCATTGATTTATAGTCAATCCTTGCTTCAATCTATCCCAAACCTACTCAAAATTCAGTTTTGGCGTTCGTATTCCAGAACAGTCTACTTCTATGTTCAAATTTTACATGCATGCTGTAAACTGAAACAAAAGTCACCGTATCAATCTATATATGCTTTGGAAGAACGAAGAAGAAATTAATTATGAAAGAGACAAGAAAGGCATAAGAGAAACAAAATAACAGAGTATATGCGCCTATTCGATATATGTTCTGATTAGCCCAGGACAATATGGTAGCTGCATCAAAACTAAACTGAGTCCCGGCCTCAGAAAAAATTAATTCGAGGCCAGGCCGACCGAGACAATTTTTGGGCCTATGTGAAAGAAATTTCGTGCCATAACTTGTACATTTCTTATTTTGGCAATCATCTACCTTATGTACTATTGAATTTGGGAAAAATTAAATATACACCATGCATACCAACTTCTTTGGACTATGACAAAATTTAATACAAGAAACACGTTTATGCCGGCACCCATGACAGTGAGCAGCTCCTTCAAGAACATTTAAGTGTTAAATTACACTACATTTAGAAGTATAAAAGCTAGGTAAATTAGACTAAAGTTTAAAAATAAAAGTGATTGTTAGAGTTTGTAATATTGTTTTCAGTTTAGAAGTCGTAGTTGTGTACGAGTCGGAAGTCGAAGCCATGTATGAGTCGTCGTGGTCGTGTACGATTATGAGTCAGTCTATCGTGTTCGTGTTGGAGTCGTAGTAGTCGTAAACTAGTTTGCCTCGTAGTCATAGAGTAGAGTATAAAGGGCAGAGCATTGTACCGAGAGATAGAGCAAGTTGAGGCCAATGCGATCGGTGTGATCGAGAGGCAAGGCAACAGAAAGAGCGATCAGGGTGATCATAGCGATCGGTGTAATCGAGAGAGAAAGAAATAAAGAAGAGAAGAGTGGTTTGGCTTTGAGAAATTATCGAGTATCAAGTTCATCATGATCGTAGACGTGGTTGTAAACAATTTCGACCACGGTAAGTGGACGTGTCCACAGGAGCAGTAGACGTGGTCATAAGCGAGTTACAACCATGGTCATAGAGTAAGAAGACGTGGTCATAAGCGACCACAGTGGGAAGACGTGATTGTAAAGGAGTTACGACCACGGTCATGAAGCATCTAACTTGGTCGTAAGGGTTACGACAACAACAGTTGACAGAGCCTTCTACGTAGTCGATAGAATCACTATGTTGGGTTAGGCCTTTCTTTTTCATACGTTATTTTTGTCTTTATTTTTGTTGGGCTTGATATAAGAAAGGCTTCATCTTGTTTTCTTGCCTCCATTACTAGTCCCTTGGTTCTGTGTAATAGACTATAAAGGGTGGCTGAAATTTTCTTAATGGATGGGCTACGCGAAACAATTAGACCCGACAACAATAGGTATAACACCGCACATCCAAATTCAACT
Source organism: Dendrocalamus sinicus (assembly GCA_036346575.1). Taxonomy (NCBI): domain Eukaryota; kingdom Viridiplantae; phylum Streptophyta; class Magnoliopsida; order Poales; family Poaceae; genus Dendrocalamus; species Dendrocalamus sinicus. Next base: position 216,463 of record JAYEVI010000089.1, on the reverse strand, counting down.
GCCGCGTACTCCTCTGTCGCCGCCACCGTCATCATGTACTCCTTCAGGACGGGTGTGCACCACGGTGACTGTAATCGTCGCCAGTTAAGGTGCACAATACAACTGCCGCGTACACCTGCCCTCTACACTTCCTTCCTGTACAATGCATAGGGCATGCGTCCCATGCTCATCCTCTCTCTACACCTCCTGTATGGTACATGGGTACAATACATTGTACACCTCCTGTACAATATTTCAGCTGTGCAGGTTTAATCCAATGTATTTTTTCTTCCATGCACGTGTATGTACCTAACCAAATCATTCTGCAGAGAAATGAGCTTATTGAGAGGAGTAAGAGCATCTCCAAGAGAGGCTCAATATTTTGTCCTCTAAAATTTCATATTGGGAGCCTTTCTAAAAAAATTATACTCTAAATCTTTCCCCTCCTTCAGCAGCTCCTCTAAACTTGGATCCCTAAAATTACCATCTAGGCACTGTATATTTGATGGTGATCCACCTCAATTTTAGAGTACCAAAATTATTGGGCGTGTTTTAGAGTATCTGTTGGAGACTTGTTTTTAGCTTCATACCCAATATTTTAAGATAGGGAGTGAGAAAAAGCATCTCTTGGAGATGCTCTTAAGAGATTGGGTACTTTGGAAGACATGGCTGCAGCCGCCGCATTCCTGGCATCTGATCTGATGATGCATCATTCGTTACAGCTGAAACTATTGTTGTTGCCGGAGGAACACAATCTAGATTGTAATTCGGGTAATTAATAATTTGCTTATTAGATTTTCAAATCACATGCACATGAAATGATTTTATTATGCTACGTTATGCCCTCGAAATGGTCCAATTTACATATTTTTGGTGCTTAGATTATTGACTTCTGTTTCTTTCAATTTCAGATCCTTCAAAGATTTGCTATTTGTTGATTTGTCCAATTTCTATTTTGATGTTGCAAAGGATTGACTTAATGTTGGTTATGGCATTGATCTCATGTTCATTTGCCTTCTGATTTTATTTTATTAGATTTAAAAGCCAGCCAGTGTCATTTGTTAATAAAGTTTCACAACTTCGATGATCTAGTAGGGGGAACTGATTATTTCTGCTTTTTGTTAATCTTTTAATCAAATAGAATAGTGCTAATCCATTCTACACTGCCTGGTGCTCGCTTGTTTTCCCCCCATTTTTCTTATCTATCTATTTAGGGCATGTTCTTTTTGGCTGCGGTTTTTGGCTGCAGCTTGTGACTTTTGGGCTGTTTGTATGAGAGATTACAGAGTAACAGAAACTTACGTGTGTTTTTTGCCGATATAAATGGAGTCAGTAAAGTATGTACTACAATTAATTAATAGACCATATCTTGAAAAAAATACTCCGTTTAAAGGTTAGTTACTGTAGAAAAACCAAAAAGCAGCTTTTAGAAGCTAAAAAGAACATGACCTTAATCTCTTGCTTGATACTTACAAGTAAATGTTGATCTTCCAGGTAAAAAGGATCAATTGATGATTTCTTATATTTGGATATTTGCCTAGGAGATGCGGAAGGACCATGTGAAGCAAAATTGATAGAAGTACATAGAATTTTACATTCTACTTCTAGATGATGTATGACGTACACGTACGTACACGCCACTCCTCGCTCTACGCCTCTGTACGTACTGCACACAAAGTAGATGCCCACTTGCCGCGTGCTGTACATTTTTTATGAATTTTTGGGAATCTGGTTGTGACGGTTGTGGTCTTGTGGATGCGGGGCATCGCGGATCGCGCTTCGGCAGCGGGCCGTGGACGCGGACACGCGTTTATCCGATTCCACCCACGGAGCGTGAAAAAGACACTTTGACTGCCTTGGCGGAGCACAGATTTTCTAGGTCCCAAAGGCTCATACCAATGGAACAACGCCACCTAGGTCCCAAAGGCTGATACCAATTTTATTCCTATATATACTTGTCTCTTCTAAGAGTATACAGTTGCCAACCGATCGGATTCAGACGAAAGTGACTCCGAGGACAATGCCCCTTGCTGGTATCTCTCGATCGATGTCCCCTCCAGTCCGGGAATCTGTCCTATCTGGAGCCAAGCACTGTTACCATTATTTTTACCATACACTTTATTAATACTGTCTTATTATAAATCCGACTTCAGCGGTTGCCACAATCCCACACCCGACATTCATTTCAGTTTCTCAAGGAATGGCTGGGGTGGGGCTTAGCATCGAAGCTGAAACACTTCCCGAGGACGCGGCGGAGACCAGGCCGGGCAGGCGGGCGGAATGGCTGATCGGCACCAATGGCTTCGCCACCGCGTGCATGGCAGCTGCCGCGGCTTTCTACAAGCCGCCCTCCGGCATCTTCAACGATCACAAACTCGCCTACTATGTCAGCGTCGTCTCCGCCGGCGTTGCAGGCTTAGGGGCGGTTTGTGCTGCGGTCATCTGGTTGTCCGGTGGTCATGAAGCAGGCGGGCACGGGCACCACGGGCACCAGCGCCTTGCCCGCCGTTGGGTCCTGTGCGCTTCCTTCCTGCCGCTGGCATTCATCGCCGGCCTTGGTGGAGTCCACATGCTTGTCAAGTATGCCCCGCTCGTTTTAGGTTCAGCTTTTAGTTTCTGACTTATTTCTTACTATTTATAAATTTTATTTTTTTTCTAAACCTTTAACTTTTTTGAGTTTTTTTGCCGGTTCTTTTTTTCTCGTATTTGTTTGCGTTGTCTGTGATGAGCTAGCATATTTTTTTCTATTTTTAAAGCTTTTTAATTTTAATTACGTCAAATAAGCCACCTTCAGCTACAGTGAAGTCTCAGTCGCTACAGTAAAATTTCAATCATAAACCATAACTTTTCAGCCCAACCGAGCGCCCCTTTAAGGCGGTTCGTACGTACGTATGTCGGTCTATGCGTGCATTAGAACTGCGTTGTTACCTCCGTACTGCAGCCTCTGCATTGTCGTAATAAAGTCATCGACAAAGTGGGAGCATCATCCAGCCTATTAGGAAGCAAAACAAATTTGCTCGTTAAACAATTCAAGGAATTCAGTGGAACATTAGATATAGGTGGTGATCGGTTCGGCTGAAAAGCTCATGGCTTATGGCTGAAAACATTGTAGCTAGCTGAAAAAAGCACTATAGCTGACAGAGGCTTATTTAGCATAATTAACTTTAAAAAAATTTAAAATATAAAAAATATGTTAGCCCATTACGTATAATACAAACAAATACGAGAAAAAAAGAACCGGCAAAAAAGCTCAACAAAAAGCCAAAAGTTCAGAAAAAGACGAAACTTATGAATAGTGAAAAATAAGCCAGAAGCCGAAGCCGAATTGATCAGGGCCTTCTCTTCAAAAAAGTGACGTCAAAATATATGGGCGTGGGATGTTGTTTTGAAGATTCCTCAATAAGAAACGCGATAGTTTAAACAGATTGCGAATTGGATGTTTGATTTAAAAGTTATATCATTTTGAATTTTGGAATTCACTTCTCAGGCCAACTGACGTCAGCTATTTATCAGTTAGCACACTAATTTAAGCCTGTTCTTCCCAGCTCATTTCAGCCCTGTATGTGCCGCGCGCGTGGCAGGATGGCATGTGGGGTATAGGATCTGGCCCCCACATGCCATGCGCGCAGTAGTTAAGCACACGTCACACGCATCTCTTCCTGGTGGGCTGTTGCCTGCAGGCCATCAATTTGTGCGGACGAGGTAGTTTTTCATGGGCCTTAAATCCAAAAGCACGCGTTATTTAGGTCGTGACACGATTTCTCCTTCTCTTCGTTTTTTTTTTGTTTTGTTGCTTTCCATTTTTGACATATATATATATAATTCTTGGTTTGCTGTCCATTTTTGTTCAATTTGATGCTTGCATGTTCTATTTAAGCAAATGATATATTTTTTATTCCATCCCTTTTTTTAATGGGAAGGTAGAAAGTCAGGGGGAATGAAACGGAGGAGTACCTAATGTTCCATGCGAGTAACCCTAGTCTTCCATCAATTTGTTTTCAATGTTTCAGCCGTACCATGGACCTTGTTCCATTTTTTTGTTTGCGCGAAAGTGTAAAATTATGGGGGAATGGAACGAATGTTCTATGAATTTGTTTTCAACATTTGAGCTATTTCATCCGCCTTGACCTTGTTCTATTTTTTGTGGGAAAGTGGAAAAATATGGGGGGAATAAAACTGTAGGAATCAACTGTAGGAGTATACAGTGCATAATTGCTATATAAACTTGCTGACTACTATGTACTCACCTTTGCTATTATTTCACTTGTTTAGAGGGTAACCAGCTGGGATCCACAGCAGGAGGGGATGATGCCTACATGGAGCAGCCCTACTCCGAACGAGAGGTTGATTATACCAAGGCCGAGCCGTAGAGGGTGACACTTTATACGAGGACTGGAATAACTAGAGTTCTAGGAGCAGTACGGACTCGGCCCCTAAGGTATTTGTATTATTAATATATTATATTTGTATTTTTCTCTCTTGTATAATTAGATTTCTGAACTAGACAACCTTTCTAGTATTGTAATAACTTAGTTGAATAGGTTGTATGAAACTTCAGCCCTGCGTGGTTATCTGGATGAATGTAATGTAATGTATCTAATTACTGCTCTGCTTAATACTCTGATGGACTTACTATTTGTTAGAGCAATGTTCTATCAGCTAAAATGAATAATAATCCATTGATTAGCGTTTTCACCCCACGGTAAAAATCCGGGTCTCCACATAAATTTCTATAAGCAGCAATCTTCTCTAATGCAACCATAACCACCGACGAACTCTAGAACCATTCACTAGTAGAACTATCTTCAAGACAGACTGAACCAGAAGATAAGAATTAACCTACTATTCAATTTGCAAAACCAATTGTCCACATGTAGACATTTCTTTGGGGAAATTCCCATCAAACTAATCAGACTAGCTAATCAATTTACATAATTACAAAGACCCTACGCATTTAGTTACCACCACATAGATACAAATTCAGCAGCCCTAGGAAATGTAAGAGAGGAGAATACTCGAGTTGTTCTATTGACAGTGTGCCGGTACATATACAAGTGCACATGGCGAAGACACGAAAGCTAGGATCACCAAGACCGAGGATGTGGCCGTTTCCTATACAACAGACTAACGGATTCAGCTGATCCCTATCTACCGATTGTGCAGTTGAAGACTTGGTCGATGACACCCCCCCTCAGTTGAAGCGTCAGGTGACCGGATGCACAAACTGTCCCTGAAATCGTTGAACAATGGCGTCGGTAGCCCCTTCCTCATTATGTCGGCGAACTGCTGACGACTAGGTACCTGCAGAACCTTGAAATGACCGAGAGCCACCTTCTCCCTCACGAAGTGTATGTCGAGCTCGACATGCTTTGTTCGTCGATGATGCACCGGGTTTTCAGAAAGATATACCGCCGAGACGTTGTCACAGTAGATCACGGTGGCTTTGTCGACGAGGACATGAAGTTCCCGAAGTAGGTTCCTTAGCCAGCAGCACTCCGCGGCGGCATTCGCCATGGCCCTGTACTCAGCCTCGACGCTAGACCGGGAGACCGTGGATTGGCGCTTCGAGGACCAGGACACCAGCGAATCGCCGAGGAAAACGCAGTACCCCGATGTCGAACGTCGAGTGTCCGGGCACCCAGCCCAGTCAGCGTCGGAGTACGCCTGGAGTGCAGTCGATGGAGTCGCCGAGATTTGCACGCCGTGGTTGATGGAGCCGCGAAGGTATCTGAGGATGCGTTTGACGAGGTTCCAGTGCACATCATGGGGAGCATGCATGTGGAGGCACGCTTGGTTCACAGCATAGGCGATGTCCGGACGCGTGAGCGTGAGGTATTGGAGTGCGCCGGTGATGCTGCGGTAGAACGTGCCGTCCGTCGCTGGCTGGCCGTCGTTGGCAGACAACTTCGGTTTGGCCTCCACTGTAGTCAACGCCGGCTTGCAGTTGGCCATGCCCGCGCGTTCCAGAATGTCCTCGGTATACTGTGCCTGATTGAGAAAGAAACCAGTGGAATCACGGCGAACCTGAACGCCAAGGAAGAAGTGGAGATCGCCGAGGTCCTTGATTGCAAAAGCCTGGCGTAGCTGGTCGACGACGTGGCGTAGTAGAGATGATGTCGAAGCAGTAAGTATGATGTCATCAACGTAGACGAGGATGTACGCCATGTGCTCGCCGCGTTTGTAGACGAACAAGGAGTTGTCGGAGCCCGTAGCAGTGAAGCCCATACTACGAAGATGGTTGCCGAGACGCTGGAACCACGCCCGTGGCGCCTGCTTGAGTCCGTAGAGGGACTTGATGAGCAGGCAGACATGGTCAGGGTGGGAGGAGTCGATGAAGCCTGCGGGTTGATGACAGTAGACACGTTCGGCGAGATCGCCATGCAAGAACGCGTTCTTGACGTCGAGTTGATGGACCGGCCACCGCCGAGTAGCCGCGAGATGTAGCACCGTGCGAATGGTTGCTGGCTTCACCACCGGGGAGAATGTCTGATGAAAGTCGATGCCGGGACGTTGGGAGAAACCGCGAACAACCCATCGTGCTTTGCGTCGCTCCAACGTGCCGTCGGGGTGGAGTTTGTTCTTGAACAGCCACTTCCCGGTGATGACATTGGCGTGAGGGGGTCGTGGCACAAGCGTCCATGTGCCGTTGGCCTGCAAGGCATCGAATTCATCTTGCATTGCCGCAAGCCATGCCGGATCACGAAGAGCAGCACGGACGGAAGAAGGCGGCGGTGTGGGCGCAGTTGTCGTCGCGACATGCGCATACTTGGGATTCGGCATGTGGATCCCAGCCTGCGCACGCGTGACCATAGGATGTCGATGGTGCGCCGATGGAGATGTTCTGGAGGGCCCAGAAGGCGACACCACGGGCTGAGGGCTTGACGTGGCAGGGTGGAGTGCTGGTGCTGACGGCGTCGTGCTGCCCGGGTCCGCAGTGGCGACGGTGGCAGAGTCGCGGGCGGCACGTCGGGTTGGTGTGGCGCCGTGGCATCGACAGCAGCTGGTGACGGGGCATCAGGGGAAGGAGAACCTGCCGCTGGAGCGTTGGTGGCGATCATTCGCGCGCGACGTTGAGATTGTCGAGGTCTGGTAGGGATCTGGATCACGTCAGGTATGCACTGTGTGGACTAAGGAGCTGCAGATGGAGGCGACGTGGCATCCTGCGCAAAGGGAAAACACGTCTCATCGAAGTAGACGTGACGAGATATTAGCACACGCTTGGTGACCGGGTTATAGCATTTGTAGCCCCGTTGATCTAACGGATAACCGAGGAATATGCAGCGGACAGATCGCGGCGCTAATTTATGTGGTGCTGTTGCGGCGGCATTTGGATAGCAAAGACACCCGAAAACACGAAGGTGGTTGTAGTCCGGCGGAGCACCAAACAGGAGCTCGAAGGGTGTGGCGTTGTGGCGCGGACGGCATGGCCGGCGATTGAGCAGATAGGTTGACGCCGCAAGAGCATCAGGCCAGAAGGTGGGAGGGACCGAGGCCTGGAAAAGGAGAGAGCGGAGACCATCATTGAGTGTGCGAAGAACTCGTTCTGCGCGTCCGTTCTGCTGGGAGGTATATGGGCACGTGAGGCGAAGAGCAATGCCGTGCGTGGCGAAGAACGCGCGCGACGCCGAGTTGTCAAATTCTTTGCCATTGTTGGTTTGGAAGGACATGATGGGAACTTGGAATTGAGTCCGCACAAAAGCATGGAAGGATATGAGAGTAGGTAGGACGTCGAATTTGTGCCGCAAGGGAAAGGTCCAAGCGTAGTGGGAGAAATCATCCAAAATGACAAGATAGAACTTGAAACCTGAATTGCTCATTATAGGTGAGGTCCATACATCACAATGCAGAAGTTGAAAAGGAAACTGGGAAACATTATTGGACTCGCTAAATGGCAACCGGACATGTTTGCCTAGACGACAGGCATGACATGTATGGCGGCCGGACTTAGAACATGAGAAACCAATGGACTGCGACAGATGCTTGAGCGCGGCGTGACCAGGGTGTCCAAGCCGCGCATGCCAGAGCGAGCTGTCATGCGAGGCAATGAAGGCAGCCGATGGACGCGCCGTCGCACCCGATTGATGGCGAAGAGGATAGAGATCGCCCGACGAATCACATCGGAGCAGAGCCGTCCTGGTGCGAAGGTCCTTGATGGAGAAGCCCCAGGGATCGAATTCAACAGAAACGGAATTGTCACGAGTTAGAGCACGAACTGAAATAAGATTTTTAATTAACCGAGGAGCAATTAGAACATTGCGAAGTTGCAGAGGGGAAGAAGAGGTGGGGATGGAAGTTGTGCCGGTGCACTCAGCCGGGAGGAATTGGCCATTTCCGACAACAATATGACGGGGAACAGTAGAGGTGGGTGGAGTGCTGAGTATACCAGAATTGGACGCCATGTGTGCCGTGGCGCCCATGTCAAGGAACCAGTCACTGCTAGAGTTGTTGGTGGACATGCCGTTGAGGGCGGAGTAGAGGCCGGCCGGTATGGAGCCTGTGGTGCTGGCGTAGAGGGCTGCATCGGGGTGGGTTGACGGAGCGGAGAGAGCCGTCATGGCCTGAGGCGGGCTGACGCCAGGGCGGGAGCCGAGGACACCCGGCCGCCACGTGTTCAGAGGCCATGCCTGGACGACGCCTTGCCACGGGTTGTACGCCGACGCCCACTGTGATAGGGGACCCGCGGCCGGGGGTGCAGAGGGGCCTCCAGAACCCGACGCCTGTCCGCCAGGAGCACCTTGACGGTTGCGGGAGTCAGACCCCTTACGCTTCTTGCGGCGATCACCGCCCCCGGGGAATGGCGCCTGGGATGGAGCCTGGGGTGGTGGGGCGGGCTTGGACCCGGCGGGGGTGTTGGCGGCTGCAAGGAGCGCCGTCTGTGCCTCCATCTGAAGGGAGTGCCGGATGCGGTTCTCCTCCTGCATCAAGTATGAACGCGTGTAGAGGAAGGTGGGCGGCGGCGACATGATGGAGAGAACGGCGATAGCCTGACTGAACTTGTTGTTCAGGCCGCGCAGGGTGTTGATGACGAGCGTCGGATCGGAGACGGCGGCGCCGCAATCGTAGAGAGTGTCGGCGAGGCGCTTGAGTCGACCGCAGTACTCACTGATCGACATGTCGTCCTGGAAGAGGCTGTGGAACTCCTGCTGGGCGTACACCGCGTGCTGGAGGCTGTTGTCGAGAAACTAGCCGGTGATCGCCGTCCAGGCGGTGTAGGCCGAGCTGCGAGGTTTGTAGACGTCGTTCCAGATTTCCTTGGACACGGTGGAGTAGAGCCAAGAGACGATGCAGGAGTCGATCTGGAGCCACTCGGGGTTGTCGATCATGGCGGCGGCGTCGACCGTGCCGTCGACGTGGTTGACGAGACCGAGCTTCTTGAAGGTGAGTTCAAAGAAGGAGCGCCACTGCCGGAAGTTGCCGTCGTCCGCGTTGAGGGTGACGGGAACATGGCTGTGGATGTTGAGCAGCACAAGTGTGGAAGCTGGAGGTGGGACTGGATCGGGCATGGCGAACGGATTGGTGTTCACAGACGAGGAAGAACCAGTGGGGCTCGCCATGGCTAGGAGCAGCGGAAGCAAAGGTTTGGATCAGGAAGAAGAAATCTGATACCATGTAAGAGAGGAGAATACTCGAGTTGTTCTATTGACAGTGTGCCGGTACATATACAAGTGCCTGTAACTGAAGACCTGAAAGCTAGGATCAGCTGAAGACCAGGATGTGGCCGTTTCCTATACAACAGACTAACGGATTCAGCTGATCCCTATCTACCGATTGTGCAGTTGAAGACTTGGTCGCTGACAGGAAACAATGCAAACAGGACAACATCTAGGTTCACCTGCATGGGGAATTTTTCACGAACCATGCATAGAATAAGAACAACTACAAATCTGTGTTTCCAGAACTAAGGGAGAGGGGGCAAAAGCACATACAAAATAGAAGCCCTGAGGACATACAAGCCTCCGCTACTCACCAGAACAATGGCGAGCTCCACAAGACAACTACCTTCCTCTTGCTCCTCCACAACACAATAGAGGAAGCTGCACGAGTGGACCACAACAAGCCACCGGTCAACGGCAAGCTCCGTCGAGCCGCTGGTCGCCGGCCTTGGTGGAGTTCGCTTCTTTATGAAGTAGTAATTGCTGGCCCGGCCTTGTTACCCTGTTCGTGCGTATGTGTGTGCATTAGAACTGCAAGGTTGCCTCTGTGCTTCACTGCTGCTGCCTCCGTATTGTGGCAAAGTCGTCGACAAAGTGATCGTCATGGCAGCATGATCGATATTGTATTTAGTCTGTACTTTGTAACAGACTCGATAATTTCAATTTGATTTGTGGTGAACTCGACAATTTGCTTGTGCTTCCCGAACGTACGTAAAAAATGCATGTATCCTGTGCCATGCATGTTTTCTGTTTTCTGTGCTGCTTGCTCAAACGCCAAGTTTTTTTTCTTTGACAATACAAAAACCAAGTTCTGCGACTACTCTACAAGTCTACAACATGGGTGGCGGCTCCCGCAAAAAGGGCGTAGCATCCATACGGTCAGTGAGGTGCGGTGTGGGCCAGGCCTCTAGGCCCATTACAAATACAGTAGAGAGATCCCATTGTTACGAAAGTAAGAGACGAATCTAAACATAAGATACGAATTTTACATAAAAACCCTTACACAAAAAAGACACGAACACAAAAATACAAGCACAAGACAACATGACATCTTAGATGCGTGACTAAAGGGGTATATTTACAGGGCTAGGAACAAGAGTCCTACAAGGACATGAAATCAAATCAAAGTTGGTTACAGAGCTTGGAGCATTGAGCAAAGCTGGAGCTTGGAGCGCGAGGGCGGCGGCATGCAGGTGCGGCAGGCCGGCAGCTGCTACGTGACGTGTGGCGGGTGCACTCGGAGGCTGGAGGCACAGGTCTGCGAGGGCAGTAGCCGGTGGACCGTGGACGCGCAGTGCGTGCAGCAGCGTAGGCGAGGGCGGCCGCTGGCGGGTTCATGGTCACGCGGATCGGGGGCTGGCTGCGGCTGCTTGTGGCCTCTGATTGAGGACTTTACTTAGGTTTTCACTGACTTGGTGGGATTGGGGCATTGGGCTGCCGTCACTTTTGGTGGGCTAAGGTGTTACTTGGTGGGCTGAGGTGGTGAGGCCCAAGGGGGGGCCGCTTGGACTGCCGTCTGCTGCTGTCGGGCTGCTAAGTTTTCACGCTTAGGCTGGGCTGGTATAACAGGTATATCATAGGTTAGTGTTAAAGAGGGTACTACTAGTAGGATTTCTGGGTCTCGGACTATAGCCTACCCAGTCCGAGGCCCAGTTCCGCCCTTGGTCTGAATACAAGTTCTTTCAGAAACTTAATGAGAGCAGTTTGGGATGATCATATGCTAGCCTCTGAATTAATAGGCAGAGGCTCCATGGCCTATGCGAACTTAGTAAGTTTGCACATTTTGCGCACTGTGGACTATGATATCCATAGAATGCATGTGCTGGTCATGTACATTTGCATTGATGAATATGTAGATATTCAAATAAAGATAAGGAGCAAAATGTAGGTGGTGGCAAACTGGTTAGGAGGAAGGGGGTAGTTTGTGCACTTAGTAGGGATGAAGGAAGCATGATTGAAGGGCAAGGGAATGGATAGATTCAGAGTGGGGCTGGCGGCAGCCAAAGGGTGGAGTTAAAGAGAGAAGGCCATGGTGGTGGGTCCCATGTTATGGGCAGTGACCCAAACATGATTTCTGTTCCCAAATAAGGCATTAAGAACCTTTATCTAGCAGACAAAACCTCCAATCTGTTTGTATCCATGTTGAAGCACGTAGGATTTGTGCACACAGCTAGATTTATATCTGATGGGATGCCTATTTTAATTTGTGTCCAGAGCAAAGTATTGGTATGGATATAGTTTTGTTAGGACTCATGCATACCCTATCTGTTTTCGCTGTTAGGCAAATGAAAATTAAGGATCTGGGTATACGGTGGATTTATTCAAATTAATCCTTTTGCTGTGTCATCATTTCATGTTGGTGCTACATTAACACATCAGCTGTGTAGCAAAGTAGTAGTGCACAACTATTGCATGGCTAATGGTTTAGTACCTGCTCTGTTATATGACTAGTGTCAAAAATCTTAATGGATACCATTCTTTTATTTGTTTGCAGATCTGGATAAAGATCTAGAATTCCATGTGTACCCCCTTTGGCGCCACAATTCATGAGAGCGCATGGAAACTTCAGTGAGCAATACCAGCAGAGTTCTTCTAGCACAGCACAACCTGGTCGCAGACTATCGGGAGGTATCACGGCCACCGGGGAGCTCTTTGGGCTGCCGTGTCGCCTCTTCTGGATAGCACGGCCTTTTCCCTGTTCCCACCAGGTCCGATAGGCTCTAGTTCAATGAAGATGGAGGATGCCGGAGGAAACCAGTTCTATGCTTGGGAGAGGGATCGTTTCACTCCCTATCCGCTGATTCCTGTAGATTTTGAAGCAAGCTCGTGGGGCTCCTCACAACATCCTCAAGGCACACCGGAGCCTGCAGCTGCAGCTGCCTCGAGGAGGCTTTTTGGGCAATGGATTGGCATTGGTGGAAGGTCGCCTCCACGGCCACCACCGCCGGAGAACAAATCACCAGAGAACTCGTTGTTCCAACCGATGCACATCCCTCGGATGTAGCCTGCGTTGGTGAGCTAAAGTTAATGCAGACCTGAAAAACCCCTGTTGGTTGTAAGGAAAGAAGAAACACCGTTGCATGAATCCGGGTTGCATGGTAATTAAACATCGAGACCATATGCAGGAAGGGAAGGTAAAGAGTACAACCCAAGGAGAAGAACGCTTTGACTTGGGTTTTTTATGTGAATTCGATGTTGTATATATTTCCAGTGAATTTTTTGTACGGATAACCCATTTTTTATTCGAAAATACAGAAATATACCCGCGACAAATTTTTTTTACACAAATAGGCTCCAGTCGCCCAACCGTTGGGCGACTAGAGTTTATCGCCCAACCAAAAAGCGACTTATGAAGAATCTGGTAACCGTTGGGCGATTAAATGCGATCGCCTCCCCGTTGGGCGATTAAATGAAATCGCCCCCCCCGTTGGGCGATATAGATTGAGTCGCCTAACGGGGCGACTTCATGTGAATACTGACCCGATGGCGGGGCCTCTTTTCTTCCCCACGCTTTGCTCGCCAATCTACTCGGCGCGCGAAATAATTTTCTATCGAAAAGAAGAGATAATAGCATTGTTTGAATTTAAATGAACTTTATAATATAACGCAGTAACATGCCGCGTATTTATCCATTACATGCATGACATACACCCCTCACTCCCCACCCTAAGGTGCTCCGTCACCGCGCCCGCGTCCTGCCATACGGCCCCACTTGGCCGTCCTCCGGTGCAACGGATTACGAGGCGGGTGACAAGGGTCCGAAAAAGTAAAACGATCAGGTGGGTTTCGCACCCGCGGCTGCGCCGGTGGAGTCAGCTACACCTCTGGCTGTGTGGCCTCCCACTACAACAGAACATGGATATGGTAACACTTGACTGTAACACAATACAATTTATGTTACAGGGAAAAAACTCAGCAACACATACTTTGTGTCCCAGGAGACTCTGTAACACATACTCAATATGATCAATAAACGTGTTACAAGCATATAGTGCAGCAACATAAACATGTGTTACAAAGACATCTGGTAACATATAATACATATGTTACATACATGTGTTACTTGCTACTCTAGGGATAACATTATCTAACATCGATAGATTGTACAAACAACACCACTGCTAGATTGAAGATATTGATCTTATTTAATAGAATTGGAGGGGGCAAAGGTAGCAAAGGTAGAAAGTAAGAATCAATCACTCTTTGCGTAAAACTGAGGCGCTTGTACGACCACTGGACTGCTGCAAGTCAATTGATGATGCCCATGCTAAAGGAATGCCGATTGCTTGGCCTTCAATATGTGTATGATATTTCAACCTTGGTCCATATAATACTACATATATACTTTTTCATGTATCCTTAAAGCTAAGTAATGTTTGCCACATGCAGGTTCGGAAGATTAATGGTTGAAATCTCATACTTGTTTCACCTCATGGATAGATCATCGGGCAAAGATTTTGAGAAGAATAGATAGATATCATTATGTCATTCTAGGATGAAAAGTTTGTGTTGTTATTCCCAAGACTTGTTTTCTCAAATGGATTGTCATGTATGTTATAAAATTATGTGAACCATATTTTATATATTTCCCTGTGGAATGCAATGTTGGTGATGATTATAATTTTGTGGAAGAAATGGATTGTCATGTATGTTATAAAATTATGTGAACCATATTTTATATATTTCCCTGTGGAATGCAATGTTGGTGATGATTATAATTTTGTGGAATATGTGATTCTTGTGAAAGAATAATTCTGCAATTAATTAATTGTCATTTCGAAAAAAATCATTACTTTTTCCTCTCTCGAGATATGTGTGTGTATATATTTATATATATTAAAATAAGTTTCCACAAAATATTTTGGTGTAAGAAAGTGTGTTGCTACTCATATTACAATGGTGTTACTATTGCTCCAAAAATGTGTTACTGGGGTAGCTTGTTGTAGCACATATTTGTGTTACCACGGTAGTTTGTTGTAGCACATAATATGTGTTCTTATAGATAAGATATGTGTTGCAAAGTAGTAACATATTTTCAGACATGTAGTAGCACTTATCACGTGTTACTTAAAACCTAGCTAGTAACATGGGCTATAAGAACACTTAAAAATTGTGTTACTGCAAAGACTAATAACATCTTTATTGACATGTAGTAGCACATAGACGTGTTACTATAGCTCCTTCCTGGTGTAGTGTCCGGTGCACCGGGGAGACCACTGCCAGAGAGAACCTCCGGTGCTGCGTCGGAGGACGGCCCAGGCCAGTCCGCAAAAAACTGGTCCACCTCGATGTGGCCCGGGGAGAAGCGTCCCTGCTGTTGGTAAGGACCTGCAATTGTAATATCGTTAGTTCGTTGCATGTCGTCTTAGGATAAAAACAAGATCGGACGATGCGTACCCGTACATGGCGCCATGAAATCATCAGTGTGGAAGCCGGGGATGTACGTAGGAGGTGTACGAGGCCGTGACCAAGCAGAACTCCTTGGCTGGTCCGGGGGAGGTGGACGTGTCCACGTACTACCTCCGGAGTAGTGCCACGCTGGTCGGGGTGGCACTGGTGGTCGGGGTGCACTGGGCGTAGGTGTGGAGACCACCGGTAGCCTCGTGCGGGACGATGGGTGACGATACGTCTACACCCGCCTCCATCCGTCGCGCAAAGCTGACGGCCTCCTCGCTGGTCAACTCCCCACCTGTGCCCCACCTCTGCACTAGTGCGGAGGACTCTAACCACATCGCAACACCGACGTCAGCCTGGACAAAAAGACATAGAATGGTTCATCATTGAAGCGATATTGCCATTTGAGAATTTTTGAAATTACAAATTCGTACGCATCGCGATGTGGCGTGGCGTGGCGAAGTGCGCGCAGGTACGCTGCGTCTGCGGGTGCGGCGGCGTGTGGGGCGGTGGGTCAACGACATGTACCACCTGTGCGAGTCCGCCCACAGTACCAGATGAGGTACTCCGCGTAGTCGGCTATGTCGTATGGCCGGTCCTCCTCCACGCGGTCATTCAGCGCACCCTCCCACTGCGTAATCCAGGGCTGCATCCTCCTGTACCAGTCCGTGTCTTTTTTGACGCCCCTCGTGTTGTGCCTGTTTATGGAACCATTACGTAATGTAAGTACTTGCGATCACAATAGAAAGTACGTAAAAAAATATCAGAAGCGATCACTCACGCGTGCACGCGCGGCGGAATCGGCGGCCCGACTGGTACAGGAAGTGCCTGCCGCAGCCCAAACTGCCGCATGACTCGCTGCGGTGCGTAGTCCTCAACGTAGATGCGTACCGAGCCCGCGGGTTAGCTAGAAAGCTCGGTCATGCCCGGCCACGGTGCGACGACCGTCAGAGCGCGGGCTGCTGCACCTCCTCGCGTAAGGCTCCCAGCGCCGACGTCGGAGTCTCTGAGGCGGTCGAATCGCTCCACGAAGGGTGAGTACGCCGCGTGACTGCGTCTTGCGAATCTTACTGCAAGAAAGGCAAATTGTTTAGTCACGACGATCGTTAATAAGTTGACTATGATAAAATAAAACTCACTCGTCGGCGACACCAAATAGAACCCATTGTCGGCGGTCGATGTCTCCCGGGTACATCTCGGCCCGTGGGGACTCATGTCGTCTAGCATGTGTCGTCCGAGGCCAAGCGCTTGAGCGACCACAAGCGCAGCAGCGGGGACATCCGTGAGGATCGAGTTCGCCTTAATCCTCGTGCACACGCATCGCACGGGCGCGATGCGTCGCGGCAAGTGTGGCCGATCCCAGTGATCTGGTCGGCCTCGCCGTCGGCAATCGCCCTCGCATAGCGATAAGGCGTGCGTCAGCGGTGTTGCCGTGGTGGTGGTGAAGAGCACCCAACCAAACAGCCACAAAGACGTAAGCCTCCGTGGCGCGCGACACGGTAATCGTCGACATCCGCAACCATGCGCTCAGCACGAATGCGAACGCGTTCTTATTAGTATGTAATTGCACAAATAAGAGTTTGAAGACGCGATCGACTTGAAGCACCACGTGCGATCTGCATGCGGCCACCTCAACGTCGGTCCATGCTTCGCCTCGTCGAAGATGTGGTAGTGACCGGCCGGTGGAAGGACCCCACAGAATCGCCGAGCGGTCATCGCGCCACTCGGCGGGAGCCTCCGGTAGGAAGGCGCGTCTCCGCGGCCGGAAGGCCAAGGAGTAGGGACACGTCCCGCAGGTCGGCGCCATCTCCCGATCGTAGGTGGAAAGTGTGCGTCTCGGGCCGCCAACGGTCCACCAAAGCCGTCGGCGAGGAACGGTCGAGCGGAAGCGTCGTGATCGCTCCACGCGCCTCGTCCCCTCCCGGCCAAGGCACCTCCGTCCTCATCCGTGGCCTGCACCATCCGGGCAAGAGGAGAAGTTCGGCATCCGCGACCGCAAATAAAGTGAATGTCGGCATGAAATGTTCTTATGGTAATACTAAAACGTTGGCGTAGTGCAAACTGGCGGTCCAACGGGGTCGAGTCCCCAAGCCACACGAGGTGTGTGTGTCGGACCACTCGGCTCGGTCGACTCGTCCGTGCTCCCGGTGGCGCGCCTGACGAAGCGCGGTGCACGCGGTCCAAGTGCTCGTCCAACAATGGTATGCACATGATCACCGTCATAATCGCAAAATTATCTAAATGTAAATTTGTACACTACATTTTCTACAATAATACATGAAAAATAGTATACAAAATTTCGACACAACAATTTTCTACATTTAAATTTGTACATCTAAATTTGTAAACTATATTTTCTACATTTAAATTTGTACATCTAAATTTGTAAACTGCATCTACATTTCTAAATTTAATGTTCTAAACTAAATTTTCTAAACTAAATATCTAAACTAATTTTCTAAACTAAATATCTAAACTAATTTTCTAAACTAAATATCTAAACTAATTTTCTAAACTAAATATCTAAACTAAATTTCTAAACTATTTTTCTAAACTAAATTTTCTAAACTAAATATCTCAACTAAATATCTAAACTAAATTTGTAAACTAAATATCTACACTAAATTTTCTAAACTAAATATCTAAACTAATTTTCTAAACTAAATATCTAAACTAAATTTCTAAACTGTTTTTCTAAACTAAATATTTCAAATAAATATCTAAACTAAATTTGTAAACTAAATATCTACACTAAATTTTGTAAACTCAATTTATCTAAACAAATTTTCTAAAATTAGAAAAATACCTGCAAATCCCGCGGCTTCTTCTCCTCTCTCTCTCTCTCCTTCTCTTCTACTCTCTCCTCCCCCTCTCCTTCTCTTCTTCCCTCTCCTCCCCCTCTCCTTCTCTTCTTCCCCTCTCCTCCTCCTCTTCCTTGCTCTCTTCTGCTTCTCTCTTCCTCGCGCGGCCGAGAGTAGATTGGCGAGCAGGCGTGGGGAAGAAAAGAGGCCCTGGCCGTCGGGCTGTATTCACATGAAGTCGCCCCCCCCCCCCCCGTTGGGCGACTCAATCTATATCGCCCAGGGGGGGCGATTTCATTTAATCGCCCAACGGGGAGGCGATCGCATTTAATCGCCCAACGGTTACCAGATTCTTCATAAGTCGCTTTTTGGTTGGGCGATAAACTCTAGTCGCCCAATGGTTGGGCGACTGGAGCCTATTTGTGTAAAAAAATTTGTCGCGGGTATATTTCTGTATTTTCGAATAAAAAATAGGTTATCCGTACAAAAAATTCTATTTCCAGTCAGGTTGGGGCATTCGAGTAGTTGCATATTTATCCTTTGCTTGCTGCATCGTGCGATTTGAATACGTGTCGATGTGAATGGTGTTAGGTTTCAGAATGTTCTTTCAGTCACCTAGCCATAGTCTGTCTCCAACACACAGCCGCAGTTGAGTTAGCCAAGTTTAACCTTTCGCATCTACGTCTTTGCTTTCCGTAACGAAAGATACGAGTGACATTGCGCATATTTAGCACTAGTCCACTTGTCGCTGATACAAGCTTTTGCCATGCACAATATATAGGTATGTTTAAGCCAAGCTTAGCAATAGCTGCTAGGTGGGTTTGATCTTTGCAGCTTTTAAAAGTGGCTTTTGAATTTTGATACAGTACTTAACTTTCAAATAAAGTATTTTTTTTAAGATGGGGTCTACAAATTAATTGTAGTACATGTTAAAATTTCAAGATCTGTATCAACTAAAATCGCAAACAAGTATCTCTCCTTATAATATCTGTTATGAATAGACTAAAATTCAAAAATTTTAGCAATAAGCCACAGCCACAAGGAAAAAACCCGCTAAGACTCGTTACTAATTTGGTGCATGAGTTGCCCCCGCCATCTTGTTCTGCCACCGTCCTGCGACTCAGCCAGGTAGCCGCCCGCCGCCCCAACAGTTGGGCATGCCGTCGTGCCACTGGTCGTCATCCATCGCCGGCCTCAGCATATGAAGTAGATCGAATGGCCTTCTTGTACTCTCCATCAGTAGCAAGTAGCCCAGTAGGTTATCCCTATGTTTGTCCTTTTTTTTTTTGTAAACTTCAGTAGGCTATCCTTATGTTTGTGCTTTAGGACTGCAAACATTTGGTACGTGCTTAGCACATACCACCGCTCCTGCATTCATGGGATTGAAGTATATACACCTCTGTTCGTCTAATCTGCTTGTTAGATGCATGCATGCGGCATGCCTCTTGTAATATTCGTTTTTGTGCATGTAATGAACTCGGTCGATTGGTTTGTGTCCCGTAATGTTCGCCTAACAAGTGATGTCGCCGTGTGACATATTGCATGCAACATGCGCCTACCTGCATATGCTTGAATTTGATGGATGCATGCTGCCATGCTGGGGCTCCGCAGTGGCCCGAACCATGAACACTGTGTACTGCGAGGCAAGGTGGGGATGCTCACGCATTGCATGCCGCCACCTCCAATGTCCCGACCGAAGCTCAACAGCACGGCCCGCGGCTCGCTTAATCTGCATATAAAAAAGAAATATTCCTATATGTAGTAATAATACAGAGCAGTAAAGATTATACATACCCACGAGAGATCATGGATTTTACATTTATAGATACTGGATTCTCAATTAAATCTCTTGTACTAACCCAATTTTAAGTGAAAAAAATTTTACACTTATACAAGGCCTGTCCATATTAGCTGTAGCTAATAGCTTTTGGCTATGGCTGATGACTGAAAATGAATAATAGTAACTGAGAGAAGCGGTTTTTAGAAAGAGGATGTGAGCAGTGGAAAAAATGAGGGAGACATGTGTACGCAAGACAGGTGCGAGAGCAGCGGGGTGTGTGATGCGCCTATGACCTACTATCTTATTCTCGAAGCCAGACAGAAGCGAGATGAGTGAGGAAGCCTGTAAGACCATGTGGTGGCAACTTCATGTGAGTGATGGGTATTTGACATTGGTTGTGTCTTGTTTTCATTGCTTGAGTTTAATTTTTGCGAATTTGAATTTTGGATTTGCAGTTCTAGAATCCCGATAAGACTGATCAGGCCAGGCTGTCTGACCGTTGGGACGTTGTAGTCAGACTGATCTGGGGAGGCGATTTGACTGGTCGCTTTGTGGGCAGTCTGACTGGCATGTAAGACAAGGTCAGACTGGCCCTGCTATTTTGGGTTGAAGTCCATTCTATGTTCTTGAGTGTTAGTCACGGCGAGAGTCCATACAAGTGTTAGTTATGGGGGAGTCCATATATGTGTGAGCCATGATGTGTGTTCATGCATATGGTATTCTAATGGGAGTCAAGTGTATATCATTTGTACTCAGATCAATTGCTTTGTTCTTTGATATACAGGTGTTTTGATGATGGTTGCGACCAGTAGCGAGACCGAGGTTACGGAAGGAGTCTTGAGGCTATGGTGTGTCGCATAAGTTTGGGTGGAGCAACATCACAAGCTGAGAAGTATGGGAAAAAACAAGGGTTGTGAAGAGGCAATGCATGCATGTCCTATTCCATATGAACTTGTGTGTTTCAAGTGGTGACGTTCTTTAGAGCAAACATATGATCTTGACGGCAAGACGTTGGACATCATAGACTGTGAAGTGATATTCGTGTGCCATGGGACTTGGGCGTTTCAGGTGGTGATGGCCTCGGGGCAGGCGTATGACCTTGCATCGCCTCGTCGTGAAGACCGGTGGGTGGCAATTTGGACATTGTCCAAAACCAGGTGGAATGACATGCAGTTTGCAAAACCGTAGAGCTAGCCTAAGTGATTTATGCCACATCTTTGTGGGAGTGTCTTATCGGGCTTGTGGAGCCTTTGGAAAGCGTGTAGGTGTGTGAGAGTGTAAAATCTATTTGTGTGTGGGTTATCGGGTTCCCCAATTGTAAGTGGTATTATCCACAAAGGAGTGGTTGGTTGGTGTGAGGTGGTAGCCTCTACTATAAAAGCCTTATGTTGTGTTGAGTCTTAGTGAGACTTGAGTTTTTAGGGTTAGGGTTTCTTTGTATTGGAGCCTTTTGTGTGTATGCTTTAGATTTAGAGCTCTTCTGTTGTAGGACCGAATACAACAATCAGAGGGGATGAATGATTGCCTTTGCTTTTTGGAATCTCTTAGTGCTTGATGAAGATTTAGAAAGCTCGGCGCTCAACCACCCAGCTGTTGTAAACTCTTATCAGTCATAAACTTTGACAATGGTTTTGACTGCTTAGCATTCGATGGTTTGCTCGACTGCTTAGCTGTTGAAAACTCCTTACCAGTCATAAACTATGACCGCTTCATATTTTGATCTTCGACCGGTTTGCATGTACTTGAAATCTTCGACACCGGGAGAAGAACCTCTCGATTACATGTGCCTTCAAGAAATCAGCTTCTTCGAGTTGACTTGCATTGGTCTGCTTTCCCTGCCGATTCTATTGAAAGTGATCAAGTGGACGACTCGGCGTGCAATCAAGTCAATGGAGAGACGCTATCACGCCACACGCTACTTTGCTCGAAATGAGAACGAGTAAAAGACAATGCGCAAAAAACATGCCATCGGCGTCGACTAACTTTTCTAGAATATATCTAATCTTTTATTTCAAAAACATGTTTGTGGCTACAAGGTGCCCTCATGGCACCCCTCAAACCCTAACACAAAAACTATGAAAAACTTTCTCTCTTGAAAGCCGTCGAAGCCCCTAAAAAACCACATATTCCTTAAATTCTACCTCCTTTTATATGCTAGGACCCTAAACTATGTCCTCATCAACATGGACACGAAAATCCTAATAGATTCTGAAAATTGAGGTATTAAAAACCTTTCTAAACACGGGTTTTCCAAAACCTTCCAGCTATGGACACCTTCCATAATTTCTTCAAACTCATCACGTGTCGAAGCTTCTACGACCACACCTCCTATAGTTTCTCCAGACATCATCCACCTTTGATCTCTACATGCTCCAGCGTGAGCCCAATCACCTCGTGACATCCTCGATCGTTTGGAACTCATATTTTCCCATCCTACTCCCAGTCCTCCTCGTCATCGATCATGACCGTCTCCACACCCAACCTGCACATGCAAAGACTAAAAAGCGTTTTTTAGCATAAATTCTTTCCAACTTGACTAATATTAGTCCACACACGCAAAACACACCCTTAACCATCAATAAACACAAACCAAATCATCCATGACCTCAGTTTCAACCTCAGACCACTCAGAAAGAACGCATCTGACCTCCATGCATAGGCTGGTCAGTCCACTGGCCCAAACACGAGAACTCGAAGATTACGAGTGCTCAGGGATACTCGAAGCCTACGACTACTAACCATCGACTAGTCACTGTTGCTATGACCATTGACACAGCACTACAGCTATAACCATCGACCAGATATTGTAGCTACTACCATCGATCATGTACTGTATCTACGACCACCGACTGGTTGTTGTAGCTTATGACTGGTTCACTGTGCTTACAACCGATTCACTATAGCTACCGACAGGTTCACTGTAGCTATCGACAGGCTCACTATAGCTAGCGACAGGTTCATTGTAGCTTACGACTAGTTCACTGAAGCTCCAAACATCCCAGTCGAAGCCTACCTGTCAGATCGATTAACATAGAGTGGTCAAGCCGCTTAATCTGAGTATTCCTGTAATTCCAGATTTACCATAGTGCATCGACTGAAACTTGCACAAACGTAAATTTAATTGTAATCCAAATGTCAATTATTCATCATTACTATATTCATGACCTATCCACATGGTCTAACAACCACCCTTTTGATGAATACTTTGACAAAACCTCAAAGTCTCTCGATTGAGTTGAGATTTGAAAGAAAAGCAAAATTGATGAAAAGAAAGTTTCAAAGCTACAGAGGGTTTCAAAGCTGCAAGGAAAAGAAATTTACAAACCACAGCACCAAATTCTCAGTAATAACTCTGAAAAACTACCCCTTTCCAATTTCTCCCATTTTCCTCCCACTTGGCAACGTAATTATCAAGAACTTCAGAGTAAGAATAATTCTACGAGGGAGCAATGAGAGAAAACATCAAGAAGCTTTGTAGATTATCCAAATCACTTTGCATTGATATAATAATTTAACCAAGCCATTCTTTTGAGTAGAGCTACCTAAATCATATAAAGTCATATATCATATAGCAATGTCAAAACATATTTTTCAACATGATTAGATGATTTATATCAATGATAGACATCTCAACTATGACTAAACCAATTTATAAAAAACACAATGAGATATCATACCGAAAAGTAAAAACCTAAAAGTAAAGTAGATTTTTAAGTTTAGACGAGCTAGCAGTCTCATATAACAACCGACGGCTCAACACTCAATTCTTAAGCATGTGGCATGCTTGTAGCATACTACTTTTCATGATGGCATGCTTGTAGCATACTTCATTTAGATGGTGGCATGACTGAAGCATACTACTTTTCATTTGTGCACTTTTGGTGCCTTTCCTTTTTGTTTCCACATAGTATGCTTGAAGCATACATCTTTTTATTTTCTCTTTCTCATTTTTTCTTAAATAACATGTCTGTTGTGGCTACTGACCAAACAGTAAAGTGAGAGAGTAGTAGTGGAGATGATGGATGAACAATGCTTGGCCCCTTCCCCATGTCCAAGGCAGCCATATATATTTACATGAGGAGTACTTTACAATTATGTCCTTACACTGTTGTACCCTTTGTAGGGGTATTTATGTCATTATACATATTTGGTTTTGAGCTTTACAATCTTTTAGTAGGCCAGCTGGGCTTAGGTGGGGGCCACTCCTACAATAGGAGCCTATCATGGTGAAGGGCTTCACGAGCCGAAGCCATGTCGCTGAGCCATTTGGCCCCCTTCATCCCCGCGGCCTGTGACTTTCTGTGATCTTGAGCGGAAATGATTTTGCCAGTGCAGTCTGACTTCGTGCCGCGGACACAGAGTCGAACTGGCTGCCGAAGTTGTCCTCCGGTCGCGAAGTCGAAGTACCCGGCGGAGCCGTCCCGCCGAGACGAAGTTGAGGTGGGGGACGGGCTCGTCCCGTGGACATGGAGTCGAAGCAGAAGCTAGACTTGTCCCACGGAGACGGAGTCGAATTACATTCCAGAGTCGTCCTGCGGACGCGAAGTCAAAGTACATCTCGGTGGCCCGCGGGCCAACGACGATGTTTTAATGGTGCCAAGGATCACGCCAGCTGCTAGCGTGCGACAAGAGTTGCACCATGCGCTGGTGCCGACCATGGGGTGTCAGGCATCCGCTCGATCGTAGTTATGCGTTCCTTCCCGAGATTGTGGGACGTGTGGTGGGACGTGATTGGTGCATCGTGGGCTGTCAGGCAGCTGCACGACCACGGTCATGTGTTCCTTTCCAAGATTGTGGGATGCATGGCGGGACGTGATTGGCGCGTCATGGGCTGTCAGGCGGCCACACGACCGCGGTCGTGCGTTCCTTTTCGAGGGGGCGGGACGCGTGTGCATGCACGCGCTCGCGAGACCGGGCGACTTTGCAGCTTCGGCTCTCACCGGTCGCGCTTACCGATACTAGGGAGGTGAACGGTTCGGCTTCCATCGATTGCGCTTCCACCGGTTACACTTCCCAATCATGGGGGAGGCAAATGGCCATTATATACGTAGCCGACACCTCTCCCTCGTCCTTCCCCAGTTGCTCTCGCCTGCTGTTTCTTGCTCTTTGCTGCTGCACGCCCTGCTCTCACCTCGCCTGCCGCTGCCATTCACCATCGTTGCCGTAAACGTCACCATCCCTTTGATGGAATGGCCCGCTGTGAAGAGCACGCTCGTCGGCCCAGCGGTGGCGCTTCCTCCAGCCGGTGTAGCTTGCCATCGACGGAGGTGGAGTACGCCCTAGTGGGGCATGACCCATCGCTGGCCAACAAGCGATGGACGACCGAGAAGAAGCTGGAAGGCCCCTACTCCAACGTGCTTGGGCAGACCTTCGCGACGGAGGAGACAATCCAGCCTCTTCTTTGCGAGGGAAAGTTGGCAGTCCGCAGCGCGGTTCGCCTGCCTGCTAGTGATGAGACGGAGCTGCACCCGGAGGAGTCGAAGGCGATCTTCTTTGTTGCGTATTTTGAAGCTGGGCTCCGAATCTCGTCGGCCAAATTCGTCGGCGACGTCCTTCGGACTTACGGGTTGGAGTTGGCATAGCTGACTCCGAACGTGATAGCTCGCCTGGCTGTTTACAGCTGGATGATGAGGACAGAGGGGGTTTGGCCCAGCGCCTCCCTATTCACCTTCCTCCACGACGCATGATGTCAGCCGAAGAGGCTCGACGGAGGGGAGTTCTCAAACTTCGGTAGCGTCAACTTCGTCCTGCAGTCACCGTGCACGAAGATCTTCC
The DNA here is from genome assembly GCA_036346575.1 of Dendrocalamus sinicus. NCBI lineage: Eukaryota > Viridiplantae > Streptophyta > Magnoliopsida > Poales > Poaceae > Dendrocalamus > Dendrocalamus sinicus. The sequence goes on along the minus strand of JAYEVI010000089.1, from coordinate 191,081 downwards.
CCGCTAACTTGACCTGAGAGAAGTGGGAATCGAACTGGATGCGGCGGTGGTTCTACCATCATGTGGTGAGCGGTAACAGTCTTCGGTGTACAGGTCGGCCGATGTCGTTCAACACTTCACCGAGCGTGGATCCTGACCGTGACGATGAGACAAGGGCATGAAGGCATGCGGGGATCACCCTCCACTTTAACATGCGCGATCTCGTGGAGGAGTTCGTCATATACGGCGTGGTGCCACTTGCCTGTTTGTGGCACATCCTGCCCAGCCCCATTCGGCCTGACAGTGTTCGGCCGTCCGTGTCTTCGCTGCCGAGGCCCTCCAACCCTCATAAGCTCCTCTGACGCGGTCTGCATTTAAGATCTTCTTTGTGTTGTTTTTGTTTTTTCTTTTTAAACTTTGCCTCGCTTTATTTGTAGGACTCCTTTTGGAAGATGCGGAGCACGCGGTGGTTGTGTTCCTTGGGCCGTACGTGGCCAAGGAGCACAGCCTGTGTGAGTCCGCGACCGCAACGGCGAAGCTAGGGCGGGTAAACCGAGTGTGCGAAGCTCTGGGCATCCCTGTGCCAGAGCGTGCCACTCCGACCGCAGGCCGAGCTCGCCTCCGCGACGGCGACAACAAGGGGGAGGCGTCCCCCCCTCGCCGGAGGGCTCGATCCCCTGCTGTTGTATCCAGTTCGCCTGTGCCCCTCCCGTAAATCCTTCTGGAGCTGAAGGTGGACGGTCACTAGCTCCGACTTGGCAGAGTACGCCAATTCGGATATGGAGGCGGAGGCGGATCACTCAACTCTCGGTGAGGAGTCCTTGGGCGGCACCAAAGACAAGGGGTGCGGCGCGGACACCCAGGAGGGCGAAACTTCATTGCCCTCGCCGGTCGCGGAGGCCGATGTAACATCCCAAAATTTGAAATTTGAAAATGTGAAGCTTTTGAATAATTTTGCAATGTATCCTCTTGAAATTTTGAATTTCCTTTGGAGTTTCTCTAAAATTTTGGTTAAGGTTCCAAAACACTAAAAATAAAAACAATAATAATGAGCCATAAAGAGAATATGGAAGTAAAAGAAATCTACAAATTTTGAATTCATAGCTAAAAAGATGAGCAAGACATAGAAATGTATTTATACAAAAATAGGTATTAAGGAAATATAAACATGTATATAAAATGGATATGCAATTATATATATATATATATACACATATATATATATATACATATATATACATATATATATATATATACATATATATATACATATATATATATACATATATATATACATATATATATATATACATATATATATATACATATATATATATATATATATATATACATATATATATATATACATATATATATACATATATATATATATACATATATATATATACATATATATATATATACATATATATATATATATATATATAAATAAGAAGAAGGAGAGTCAGTAGCCAAAACGGCCCAGCCCAACCCCACCAAGCGATTTCCCTTCCCCGCCTTTGTTTTCTTCTTCCTCCCCCGACACCCCTCTCTCTCCCTTCCCAGGCCGTGCCTCGCCCGCTCGCCTCACCTTCGCAGCCCAGCTCGCCTCCTCCTTTCCACGACGCCCTTCGGACCGACGGTTCCCGGCTTGCCCCGAGCTCACGTCACTTGGGCCCACCGCCGTCGCGCCGAGGTCGCCTCGCCCCACTTTGCCGCGCGCATTGTCCTGGGTCAGCGCGTGTCACGTTCCTCCGCTTTGTCACGCGCGCGGTACAGAGCGGCAGCTCTTCAATGCGACATCACACCTGGATCCCCGAAATCCCGCTGCACTGACACCGCCTCTTGACGCCGACGTGACCGCCCGGGCAGACGCCCGTTGCCAGCTCCGCTCGGCCATATATAAGAGGCACCAAGGCCCCCATTAGACTCCCCACACTTAGCTTTCACTCCCACCGCAGTTAATCGAGCCCTGAGCCCTTCTATCGCCGGCGAGCCCATCTCCTTCCCCAACTCTAGCGACCACCCTCCCCGTCGACCCACACCGCGGGAGACCAATTCACCACACTAGAACCACCCCCGGAGAGCCACGAAGTCATCCCTGCCCTCGCCCGAGCTCCTCGTCGCTCGTCGCTCGTACCTCGCCGTCACCGAGAGCCTCCCCGAGCTCACCGCCGGCCCGCTCCGAAGCCCCCCGGACTCCGCCGATGCTTCCACCAGCTTCGCCTGCCCACGGACAACCCGTTTTCGCCGTCACCCAATTCTCTCCGACCACACCTCACCGGCGACGCCACCGGCCGCACCGCCCCCGAGCTTCCTCTATTTCCAGCACCAGACGTTCGGTTTAATTGCCTTCTCCCTTCCCTCTTCGTCAGGTAACACCCGCGACCCGCCCGGCTAGCAGCGCTTGCGCTAAAACCCGCCTCAGCCACCCGCGTTCGAGCCCCTGCTATGCAGCGCCAAGGTGTGGTTTTAATTTAATTTTTGCTGAGTAGATGATGCAAGGAAAAATCACGGATTAGTCAATAACTAATGCAAAATTATTTAGGATATAAATAAGCTTAATTAATGTTCAGACAAGGGTTAGTTGATGCTAATGACAATTAATTAGTAATTAAAGACCATCATAAATGTTGATTAATACATGAGGCTCTCACTGACATGTGGGCCATGCCCCCATTTATTTAAATAATAGCCAGACCCACTTGTCATAAGCACAGTGGACAAAAAGAAAAAAAATAAAAGAATGGATTAAAGATAGAAGTGGGGCCCACCTGTTAGCTTTTAATATTTTCTGGATTTAATTGGAATGAGAACTTTAAATGGGCATAACTTATTCAATTTAACTCCAATTGGATAAAACAAATTTCTAAATTCATCTAAATTCAAGATCTACCCAATAGAACTGAAACCATGATTTTTTAAGCTCACTTGAATGTCTGGTGGTATTTTGTTTGGTTTACTGATTTTTATCTAAATTTTCGCGCACGTAAAAATAGCGTACGGGACTCAGGAAGAGGAAGCCAAAGCCGAAGCAAACCCCGACGCTCAAGACCAAGACCCCTGTGACAAAGATGAGCCAATACTTTGATCATATTGAACCTACAATTTCTGCAAATAACTTTTGTTCAAATTATCAATTGCATGCTGTTATTTTATGTGCTAAAGTATATGCTTGATTTCAATACCCTAGTTACATACCCAGTAATGAGCATGTTAACAATACATTCCTTCGAATATTTGATCATGTGGTTATGTGAAGGTGTGGAAACGAGTAAAGGGATGGATGGTCTCATCCCCGCCTTTGCACGTCATGGCTCACGAGGGACCCATCTCGAGGGATGTACGCATCCTACAGAAGATAGACCTTAGCGGGCGTAACCACAGGTAGGATTATGCATTGTAACAGTCTTGTGATAATCTACTCAACCGCATGTCTAAGGAATCATGTGGGGCAACGAGCAGATCTATCTCTTGTGGGTAAAGTGCACAAACTCTGCAGAGTAGAAAACTATTCGAATAGCCATGCCCACTGTCAAGGGCGGACATGGGAACTTGACTAGATATAGTTCTATTTCAAAAACATGGTGGGTGGAATTGGTAAAGTTGAGGGCAGAGAAAGGCCCTGATTTGTGTTATCCTGGGTGTCGTCCCAGTGGTAATGTAAGCGGCTATAACGTTGAAGCTATAGCATACAGAGACCATGTAATGGTGGATGGTCTCTAAATCATTAATGGTAAAGCATACTTTTTTTATACAACATGTTTCAGTTCAAAATGCTAGGTCATAGGCAATTGTTAAGTATTGTATTTAAAAGTATTTCTAGCAAATAAAACAACCCGAGCCTCCCCTTTGATAAGCCGTGCATATTACCTATTGCATCCTGTGTGTTGGCTCGCTGAGCACGGTGGTTTGTGTGCTCACACTCGCATTACCAAAAATCAGATTCGGGGCGGGACCATTACGCATATGAAGAAACCCACACTCTGAGATGGAGGAACAACGCCGAGACTTAGGGCGACTCTGCGCGCTTTTGGTGTCCTAGGCAATTTGACTATGGTGTTATGTGCCTATAATTATTGCTTAAGCTTAGGTAATAATCATAGGGCACATATTTACCCCCAGTCGCTTGCCTGTGGATTAAAGACCTTACCTTGCTTTTGCTTTTGCTGTTATGCTTTTGTAATGTGAGCATTTGGCCTAATCGGCCCTTATGTACAACTATTGCCCGATGCGGCATAATTCAAACTCAGTCATGTAATATTATTATGAGTTGATGTGATTCCTGCGATGTATGATATGATGCAGTAATGTATCTGTGAGCACTATCTACTGATCTTGGGAATAGTGCAGTGGTTTCACAGGAGATTCTGGATTGAAAAATTCGGGTCTGACAGAGCTGGTATCAGAGCATACGACTGTAGGGTAAAAGCCTTAGAATGGATTCTAGGATGGGTCTAGAATCACAATATTTGAAGAACTTATAAAAATGTTTTTGAAAATATAGCATATTACTTCCTTTCGTATCCTTCGTAGATCTGTTTTACTCTACCTTTCATTAATGTTTTTAAAAGTTACTAACGCTAGTATTGTAAACTACAGATGGCAGGAGCAGCTGACGAGGGCCACTGGGACTTCTTGGCACACGAGGTACGAGAGGGAGAGTATGCGAGTCTACTTCGCAAACTATTGCACTACATGGGCTACAAAAGCCAGCCCATCTACCGTGGTCGGAGGACCATGGACGGAGGAGATGAGTCGTGGTTGGTGGAGGTCTTTATCTATGCTAAGGACGAGAGAGACCCACCCCACGTCTTCCAGACTACCCACCGGAGGAGCACCGTTGCGACAGCTCTCCAGGACGCCGCCTGCTTGGCCACGGCCCGGCTCTGCACCTTCATGGATCCTTGCTGCGACAGGCTCCTTTCCGCTACTACCCATCACGCAGAGAGGGCGCCAGCTACAATGAGACCCTTATGCCCACGATGGAGGACGACCCGATGCTGACGCATCAGGTAGACCTCACCCGGGCTATGGGGACTGCCCACGTTGCTGCGTTGGAGGAGATCTCGACGCTGCTAGAGCTCCTGCTCGTTCGCCACGGTGAGGTGGAGTCACTACGAGAGCAGTTCGCCCAGTGCGAGAAGGCCTTGGCGGAGGCCAAGGTGGAGGCGGCTGCCACACACGCTCAGCTCCAGCAGGCCACTACCCCCGTCGCGGCCCCAGCACCACCCCCGCCAGGTTCAGGAGGACCCCGCACGAGACTCATCGCGCGTAGGAGCGTGCGGCCCCCAAGACCACAGTTCGCTCTTAGTCGGGGAGAGACTCACCACAGCCGCAGCAGTTCACGCACCTACTATGACTCCGACCCTTTGGAGTTCAGCGTCAGCAGGTCCCGCTCGCAGTTGCCAGACTACAGTCCCTCCTGCCCAGGTGCCGGTTTCATGGAGGAGTAGACGGATTAGTGTGGTGCTTGCTGTAGGTTGGTTAGTATCAGCATGCACAGGCCCCTATCGTGGCAGTAGCAGGTTATGTTAGTTTCCTAGTCATGTACTTGTATTATTATGAACTATAAGTGTGTAATGTACTCGTAAAGTCCAGTATGGTCTAAGAACCATAAAAGTTGGCTATGTGATGTGTTATTTATGTTTAATGAAATAGCCTTGTGTTCGAAAATTGTTTTGTCATTTATCTTATTCGATATTTGATATGGATCTTCTATGAGGCTACCTTGGATTGATGTTCTCTTATATGATTAGAGCGAGAATCTAAAATATGCTGCAATACCTGCAGATGGCCAGCCACAGAGTCACCCGCGCCCAGGCTGGTGTAAACCCCGACATGCAAGCTGAAGTAGAGGCCAACCAAGAGACACAGCATGTAGGTCGGGGAAGAGGCTCAAGTCAAGGGGTAAATCTCCCACCCCCACCAGCCAACCCATCTATGGCGCAACAGACCCAAATCCTACAAGCCATCTATGCGGGCCAGCAATCCAGTACCAGCGCTCATGGCCCTGACCTGGGCAACTTCTTAAGGACGTGACCACTTACTTTCACTGGGGCAGATGAGCCCCTTGAAGTAGAAGATTGGTTGCGGGACACCAAGAGGAAACTCCGCTTAGCCAAGTCTGTGGATAATGACCAAGTGATCTTTGCTACCCACCAACTGCAAGGAGCTGCAGCTGCCTGGTGGAAAAATTATCTGGCTGTTAAGGGACATGAGGACCCCCACTGGAGCTAGCATGGAGGTTATAGCATGGGCAAAATTCAAGGCGACCTTCAAGGCCAACTTCATCCCATTTGGTGTAATGCGGATGAAGAAGAATGAGTTTCGTACCCTAAAGCAAGGCAGCATGTCAGTCAGCGAATATCTCACCAAGTTTAATCAACTTGCCCGCTATGCCCCAAAGGATGTAGCGGATGAAGAAGAGAAGATTGACATGTTCTTCGTAGGGATGAATGAAGAACTACGTGTACAGCTTATCATTCAGGACTTCACCAGTTTTCACCAACTGGTGAATAAGGCAATAGTCCTAGAAAACGAGAAGAAAAACCAGGAGGCTAGCCACAAGCGCAAGCAAGTGGCTCAGCGACCCCAGGGAAGGTTCATCCAGAAGCTCTTCAGCAACCCCTCTTTCTCTGGATCAGCACAGCCTAAGAGTTCTGCTCCAGCACCCCGTCTGAGTGGCAGCTCTTTCCAGACTCCCCGTCCTGTAGGCCAGTCCACTGGAACCAATCCTGCTGCCTCCCTCAACTGCTACAGCTGCGGGGAAAGGGCCATTTTGCCTATCACTTCTCGCAGCGACGGACCACTCCAGTGAAGTTCAACCTCGAGACCACTCCTGCACGAGGCCAAGCATCAGCACCCAGTAAAGGTGTAGGACCGAAATGGCAACAGAGGGGGGGTGAATGGTGCCTTCAAAAACTCCTCAAGTATTCTCACCAACTTGTTTTCAATAGCTACAGAAGCTACGAAGACAGAAGATGAATGCTCGCTGGAAACCGAGAGGAAGTCAACTGAGACTAATCAAGAATGATGGAGTTGGCCAAAACCCAGAGCAGTCGATACCTTACTATGTAGTCGAACGACTCCCTGCTGTGACCGAAGCAGTTTTAGAGCAGTCGAGACTCCACAGTGAAATGTCGATCGACAAAAGAAAGAACACAGTAACGACCGAAGATAGAGGGAGCGCGCACGACCATTTGTACTAGGACCCGATCGAAATCTCTGCTCTGGGGAAGAACCTGACCAAATGGTCTTAAGTATGGATCCCAGTTCAGAGCAGAAGAAAGCAAGGTAACTTGAGCAAAAAACTTGCTTAGATCAAGAAGGCCATAGCACAACTGAGAACCATCATCTCAGACATACACGGGAAGGACAAAGCAGAGAAAGCACAAATAAACAATCAAACTATTCACAGAACAAAAACTCAACATAGAGGAAGAGAGATGAATGTTTGATAATGGAGGTTTCTACAGCCACTCCAACTGGGAGACACATGAGCAGAAATGCTCCATCCCGAGAACCCACACACTCACAAATAAACAAGGAAGAACAAAGCAACTCGGGGATCAGAATCTCACCAGATCCCAAGCTCAACCCTCTCTATTTATAGCCACACACCAACGAAGGGGAACCCGTAAACCCCCATCTAACACCAGGTTTTAAACTCACTTTACCCACGAGCTTCCAGTGCTTTACCCGTTATACCCAACGGCTCCACTGCTTTGCCCGTTAGCGCCAACAACTCCGGTGCTTTGCAGAGACACAGCTTCCCTTTGCAGCTTTCCGCATTTCTCAAAAATGCCACTCTGCTGCCATCCCAGAAGCTTCCTCCTGCTTTGCCGATCACGCTTGCAACCACCTCACAGACCTCGTCGTCTTTGACATCTCCCGGCCGCTCACGACCTCAGCACCCCCGTGCTTAGTCTCGACCATCCATGCCTCACCACGACTAGTCTCAAAGTCCTGCAAACCATCACAGACAAGCAAAACATCACATAGCACTGCACTAGACAAGGATAACATCCATTTGCATCGGAAAACAAAGCTCAAACCACACTCCACAAAGTTGTACATATATTACGATCGGTCGAAATCACTTAAACATTAATGCACAAAGTCTACGACCACCTCATAAGTCTTTACGACCGATTCCCAGCTGAAACGACCGCTTCTGGAAGCCATACGACCAGACAACAGAAGCTACGATTTTCAGCCTAAGTCTATAACGTGATCGAATGGGCTTTCGACCACAACCGACCGCACTACGACTTCACCCGAGTGCTTCCGACCGCTTCCTGCGATAACGTGGTCGTAGGCCATGACTACTCAACGTGGTCATAACTTCGAGCGCCGACTTTCGACTGCTGCGGTCGTAGTTCCGACTAACAACTTCCAACCACGACCAACGTAGTCATAAGTGCGCTCGACCACGACCAGAGTGGTCGTAAACGACACAACATGGTCGTAAACCGCGAACCAAGTTTTCGACCACGACCAACGTGGTCGTAGCAGCGTTCGACCATGGCCAACGTGGTCGTTCACTCGAGCGCCGACTTCTGACCGCAGCAGTCGTAGCTTCGACTTACGACCACCGACCGCGAGCAACGTGGTCGTAACAGGCTTCGACTACAGCCAACGTGGTCGAATAGTCTTCCGACCATGGCCAAACCAGTCGTAAACTTCCCTGGTGACCTACGACCATGGCCAGAGTGGTCGTAAACGCCACAACGTGGTCGTACAGCCTTCTGACCACGGCCAAAGTGGTCATAAACACTTCGACTGACTTTCGACCACAGCAAAAGAGCTACGACTTTGCAGAAAATGCTCAAATCAAACTTAAACTTTCAAAAGCAACCGTCAATCACTCATCACAAACATGGGACATGTCTACATGGTCTCTCAATCTCCCCCTTGATGAGTATATTGACAAACACTGAAAAAACGCAAAGTTGAGTTTGTTTTGAAAAGTCCAACATGGTCCAAAAGAGGATAATGAAGCAATGACCATGTCGACAGAAAGAACACTAGAGCAACAAGAAAAGAGCAAATTGATCTCCAAAGCTCTAGAAGGATCCCCAAACGTCTTTTTCTCCAATATTCTCCCCCTTTTTGGCAATAAACACATCAAGGAGCAAAAGAGAGAATATGACATGGAATTGGATAAAATGGTTGAAGTTTGTTTTATTTTAAGCATTTAGAGCCATGAGAATTATCCAAGATGACCAACAAGTATTACATCAAGCCATAACTCAATAGAATGCTAGCTAGATCATGACAGGATATATATAAGCCAGCTAAACCAATTAACTCACAATCTGAAATTTTAGTGCACATTCTTAGCATGTCAAGTCATTCACGATCATAGTCTAGCTAGAGGTATCCAAGGATGATGCAAACCATGTCAATAAGCTAAGCGGAACCAAGAAGCTAGTATTGAGTCAAATTAGAGTGCTACAAGCTCAAGAGTGAAATATTTGTTTAAGTACTTGTAACCTTTGAAATATTGAGCACAATTGACATATTTTTACTTTGAGAAACTCGTGATTGTTACCAACCAAGATTTTTGTTTAGTCATGTGCTAGATCTCAAGCCTTATGCGACCACTCCAAGCACGAAGCTTAAGAAGATGATCTTGGTCATCCAAAACTCCCCCTGAGTTCATGCCTAGTGCAATGGCAAGCAGACTCATGGGAAAGAATTGGTGAGATCAGTTTTTTCGCACAAAAGAGATCTTTTTGCTTCTTAACATGTTGTACTAACTCCTGTTTCATCAAGAGACTAACATAGCTCAATCTAAAACTCAACAAAGATTCAAGACTCAACTCAGCCTATTTGACATGGCATGAATCATAAAAGGATAACTAGAGTAAGACTAGTCTCAAGAACTATCGTGACAAGTTTTAATTCAAGTTGAGCAATTTTAATTAACTCATCATGGTAAAAGCTAGTCTACACATATGAAGTCATGATAAATCTAGCAAATAAGCACAAGTCATGGCAGGTGTAAAGCATTGTAAACACGTCATCACAGGATAATAATCAAGGCTCAATGTAGTTATATTACAATGCAGAATGCTAAAAAGCAGAAAATCCAGCTCCCCCTCAACATGAGATGCAACTTTTAGTTCAAGTTGAGTTAAGTCAATATTAAGCTCCAGAAGCTCCCAAATGAACTCCCCTTGAACCAAAGCAATAAATCAAGAAGCTGGCAAGAAAATCAGAAAAGGCAGTCCTTAAAGCATAGACAAGATATAGAGACAACTATGGCTCAGACTGACTCTCATCGACCCCATATGACTCTAGGACTATCAACTGATCATCTAACACACGAAGGAGCAAACACGTACCCTATCTACCCAAGGGTGGCCCAACCCTTGCTAGAACCTATAAGAAGTGAGTGAGCTCAACCTAGTGAGAAGAGAAACTACTAATAAGCAGCATCCTAGAATCACAAGATGAGAGGAAGAAGTCTAAGCAGCTAGACAAGAGAAACACTCTAATCTATGTTAGAATGACTAAACCCAATGCACCCGTATGCAATGCAACAGAAAGGAGTAAGAGCATTATAATCATAATAAAGCAGTAAAGCACAAAACTCCCTCTCACAACAGTCCGTAAGGACAAACCACCCCAAGCTCTCCCTGCAGAGCTGAAAACCTAGAGCTATCGAAAGGCTTGGTGAAGATATCAGCCAACTGGTGGTCACTCTCCACAAACTGGAGCGCAATGTCACCCTTCTCCACATGGCCTCGAAGGAAGTGGTATCTGATATCAATATGCTTGGTCTGAGAATGCTGCACTGGGTTCTTAGCAATGTTAATCGCAGAAGTATTATCATAGAAGAGTGGAACACTGTCGATAACTAACCCAAAGTCCCGTAGGGTTGAGACCATCAAAGCACTCGACTCTGACAGAATCGGTGCAGAACGTGCTCGACCTCTGCGTGGATCAGGCAACACCGGACTACTTCCTCGAAGACCAAGAAACGAGAGAAGTGCCAATGAATTGGCAAGTGCCCGAAGTGCTCTTCCTATCTATCCTACAGCCGGCAAAGTCTGCGTCCGAGAAGGCTCTCAAGGAAAGACAGGAAGAGGAAGAGTACCAGATACCATAGTCAATGGTAGCTCGAAGGTACCGAAGAATGCGCTTCACCGCCTGGCGGTGAGAGATGCGAGGAGAAGCCTGAAACCGAGCACAAAGACACACAGCGAAGTGTATGTCTGGTCTCGAGGCAGTGAGGTACAAGAGGGAGCCGATCATACTACGATACACCTTCTGATCAACTGGCTCGCCGTCCTCATCTGGCTCAAGAGTGGCGGAAGATGCCATAGGAGTTGACACGAGCTTACCATCACTCATGTCAAAGCGCTTCAGGAGGTCTCGAGTGTACTTGCCCTGATGCAAAAAGGTACCCTCCCGAGTCTGCTTGATCTGGAAGCCAAGGAAGAATGTCAATTCGCCCATCATACTCATCTCAAACTCGGTGCTCATGACATCCGAGAACTGTGCAACGAGAGTATGAGAGGAGCCGCCAAAGATGATGTCATCCACATAGATCTGGACGAGCAGAAGATCAGTGCCATACCGGCGAATGAACAAGGTCTTGTATACTTTACCCATCTCAAAATCATGACTCAACAAGTAGGACTTAAGCCTCTCATACCAAGCTCTAGGGGCCTGCTTAAGTCCATACAATGCTTTGGAAAGCTTGAAGACATGATTTGGGTATTTGGGGTTCTCGAAACCTGGAGGCTGTCTCACATAGATTTCTTCCTCAATAAAGCCATTGAGGAAGGCACTCTTGATATCCATTTGGTAAAGCTTGAAGCCCTTAGAAGCTACGAAGGCAAGCAGGATTCTAATGGCCTCAAGTCTAGCTACAGGGGCAAAGGTCTCCTCGAAATCTAGACCCTCACCTTGGAGAACCCTTGAGCTACCAGTCTAACCTTGTTTCGAATAACCACACCATCCTCACTCTGCTTGTTCTTGAACACCCACTTAGTCCCAATGATATTGTGACCTCGTGGGGGCTCCACAAGTGACCAGACCTTGTTCCTCTCAAAATTTTCTAGCTCCTTATGCATGGCATTGACCCAAGATTCGTCAGAGAGAGCATGACACGCCAGATTTTGAACAAGTGACTCGCTCAAAGAGGTCTCCAATTATCTGCTCAGAAGGATGGTCTTTTTGGATATGTCTAGGAGGTCCAGGATGAGATGAAGAAGTAGCCTCTACCTCGTGAGCTGAAGAGGTAGGAACAGAGCCACTAGCTCGGAAGAGGCGAAGGCATGAGTGATCACCTCGAGGTGCGGTGGAAGAAGGCACCTCAAGGGGTGGATGAGGGATGGATCGGGTAGGCAACCCTCATCTCCATCGTCCTCATCATCCACAAAGATGGGCTCGGATGCTCTAAAGAACCTAAGATATCGTGCCTAGTCCCGGGACCGCCTCGTCAAAGGTCACCTCACGAGTCTCTACCATTTTACTAGACTCAGATTCCAAACCCGATAAGCCCATGAAGAAGTCGAGTAACCTAGAAAGATCCCATCACAAGAACGTGTCTCGAACTTGTCTAGGTTCCCGGACTTCAGAATAAAGCACTTGCAACCAAACACACGAAAATGAGATCCATTGGGCTTTCGCCCATACCTCAACTCATAAGAAGTGCGGTGCAAGTGTGCGAAAGACTCGATTTGAGACATGGCACGCGGTGGCTATAGCCTCAGCCCAAAACTTCCGCGGTGTAGAGTACTCATCGAGCATCGTCCTAGCCATCTCGACCAAGGTGCGGTTCTTCCTCTCCACGACGCCATTCTCATTGTGGGGCGTGCGGAGAAGAGAACGGTGCTCTACACTGTCTCATCACGAACCTCTCAAAGTAGGAATTCTTGAACTCCGTGCCATTGTCACTGCGGATCGCTCGTAAGGCACCCGGGAGCCCAACAGAAAACCTACTGAAAAGGCCTCGAAAATTTGTAAACGTCTCATCCTTCGAGGCTAAGAAAAACACCCAAGAGTAACTCGAGAAGTCATCGACCACGACAAGAACATACCACTTCCCTCCTGCTGACTGCACTCGAGCTGGTCCAACTGTGTCCACGTGGAGCAGCTGTCCCGGTGCATCGGTCATAGTAACTGTGACCGGAGGGTGAGAAGCGGCAACCATCTTTCCGTGCCGGCAAGGAGCACAAACTAGATCTTTGACCATCTTGAGTTTCGGCAGACTACGAACGAGGTCGTGGCCGCTAACTCGGGTCAAATGGTCAAATCCAATATGACCAAGTCTTCTATGCCAGAAAGAAAGGTTGCGGGACTTAGAAGCAACTAAACACCTGAGAGGATCACTAGAAGACTCAGAAAAATCAGCACGAAAGATCCTCCCAAAACGAGAAATCCCGCAAACCAGACCACCCGAAGAATCAAGAATTTTACAAGCGTTTTTCTTAAAGCTCACCTCGTAACCGTCATCGGTAAGCTGAGAGACTGAAAGCAAATTATACTGCAGCTTACTAACCAAAGCAACATCTTTTAAGATGAAAGAATCATTTACGCGCACTGTACCTTTGGCGATGACGCGCCCAAATGAAGCATCTCCGAAAGTGATCATCTCGTCACCTGGAGCACGGGCAAGGGAAGAAAACCAACAGGAGTCTCCAGTCATGTATCGTGAACACCCGGAGTCTACAAGCCAAACCTTTCCCTTCCCTGCCCGACGAACCTGAGTCAAACAGAGAGTAAAGTCTCAGTACTGGGGTAAATCAAGAGTGATTTTGGCACCCAATACTGAGTAACATGTCGAGCAGATGAAGTAGTCAAGCACGACTGACCTCTATCGACCCTACGCTCTCTGTCACTCAACAAGCCAGAAGGTCTGTGTGCAGACCCGAAGCTGTTGTTGTGCTTGACTACTATAGAGGAGCGAGTCAAGACACCAGCAACATGCTGATCACGCCGTGGGTAGCTATCTCGACGGGGAAAACAAGATCTACCCTCAGGACGACGGTAGTCACGACCAAAGGGATTATGAGGACGAAAACCAGAAAACTCGAAAAAACCAAGTCCTCGATGCTGCCCAAAACCATCAGAAGCATCTGAAGCAAACCTATACCTCGTGTTGGTCTTAGGTGCACTCAAGGTCAGGGTGACCACGAATACACCTAAGAGCTGCAACACGGTCTCTGCGCGATCTGGCGCTACCAAGCATCGATCGATCAAGTGTCCATCCTTCGGCGAGAAGGTGCAATGATACCGCCTTACGAGAGGCGAAGTAGCATGAGTTTGCTTCGCCTTCTGAGAGGCCGAAGCTGCAGGTGGACTCACCTTGCTGTCAGAAATCCCTTGGACAAAGCCCGCAGACTTGAATTTAACTTCATCAGATCTGGGCTCAACCTCGATCACACCTCCTACTATGGGTCTGAGAATAGCAGGTGGATGCTTCCTAATGTCCTCATAGAAATCATATCCTAGACCTTGATTGAACTTGCAAATCTTGGACTGGTCTAGAATAAGATTCAGCTTCTTCTTGCACCGCCGCCGCTTCTACACCGTGAGAGACCAATTCACCGCACCAGAACCACCCCTGGAGAGTCGCGAAGTCATCCCTGGCCTCGCTCGAGCTCCTCGTCGCCCGTACCTCACCATCACCAAGCGCATCCCTGAGCTCACCGCCGCCGCTCGCCGCCGGCCCGCTCCGAAGCCCCCCGGACTCCGCCGATGCTTCTACCAGCTTCACCTACCCGCGGACAACCCGTTTTTGCCGTCACCCGACTCTCTCCGGCCACACCTTGCCGGCGACGCCACCGTCCGCACCGCCCCCGAGCTTCCTCTGTTTCCAGCACCAGACGTTCGGTTTATCGCCTTCTCCCTTCCCCTTCGTCGAGTAACACCGCGACCACCGCTAGCGCTGCTAGTGCTAAAACCCGCCTCGGCCGCCTGTGTTCGAGCCCCCGCTCCGCAGCCCCGACTGAGTAGATGACGCAAGGAAAAATCACGAATTAGTCAATAACTAATGCAAAATAATTAGGATATAAATAAGCTTAATTAATGTTCAGACAAGGGTTAGTTGATGCTAATGACAATTAATTAGTAATTAATGACCATCATAAATGCTGATTAATACATGAGGCTCTCACTGACATGTGGGCCATGCCCACATTTATTTAAATAATAGCTAGACCCACTTTTTGTCGGGACCCGGAGCAACAACTCCAGAACCCTCTGTGTTAATCGCACTATCTTAGGAAAAGCTAGTGCACACAGTATCACAAAGACAATTATCATGCGTAATGACAAACTTTATTTAGCTAATATGAGCCTGATGGCCAAAGTTTACAATAATAGCAAAAGAAGACAGCGGAAGATAAACAATGTAGCAGCCCATCCAGCCTTCCCACAAGGCGAATGACTGTAAGACGTGGCCTAGTCGCAATCCTCACCGAAGTCGTCGAAGGCTTCCTCTAAAAGAGTTAGATTGAGCAACATGAGTACAAAAAGTACTCCACAAGTTACACCAGGAGGTTTAACAGAATAGATGCATGCATATGGAATATCAAAGGAAGGTATAATATGGTTAATTTGCATAAAAGGCAATCATTGGAGTAAATATCATAAGTAAGTGCAAAAGCTGAATTTGATACGATAAATAGAAACAAGATTTTAACAAAATAATATCGTTAGTGCAGACTCCAACCAAACACTAACCTATCCACGGGCATCCCACCCGGACCATCTTTTCCAAGAGCTCACGTATGGATTCCATCCATCCACACGCTTTCACTGCGCAACTCTGATGAATTCCATCCATTCACCAGATTTCAATCTCTCACGGATTCCATCCATCCACAAGGTTTTCGCAAACCATTTTGAAAACCAAAGTCTAATCCATGAAAAACTTTACTCAGCTTGCCCATGACCGTGGGTACGGCTATCCAGGATAGGTTATACACTCTGCAGATGTTGTACAGCTTTACCCACAAGACATGATCATCCCGGTTTGCCACGCGAGTTACACACTTCCTTAGGTGTGCGGCGAGGAGATCATGACAAAGCCTTTACAATGATCCGTTGTCAACATAATCACGCCACCACTAAGGTTTCACCACAACATGAATCCACATGCTGGAGCCCCCTCTTATGCCATGTGAGACTTCTCACGGCCTACGCAGCGCTCACATTCCGCCTATAGCGAGATCATGTTGGAACTTCACAAATTATTTGGCCAGGTCTGTCCCATACCAGACTTGTGGTAGTACGATAGGGCTTTGCAATAGTAGCTCACAGACCGGTCCTTAACTGACTCAGGCCTAACCACTAACCCCTTGTGCCTGGCAATCAACATTGAGTCACCAAACTACGATGCATGCCAGCAAGCACCCACCACCGTACCAATGCCTAAGTCTAAGAACAGGTTTTGTAATTTGTTTGAAAACATCTCAATATCATTCTTGACTCACCAAAGTCAAGAATACATTCGAAAACTTTATCATTTTATGTGAAACAATTCTTCCCACCCGAATTATTCTAAGCATGGCTAAGCAATTCCATAAAATGTTCTAGTTAATACTAATGTACCAACTAGGTTTTCATCTAAGGTGACAAGGTATGATCGTTCAATATCAAGATTGGCCATACAAAGGAAATTGGGTGTAACTAAAGTTTTAAGCACATTTGAACTAATTTGAATAAAAGTATGCATGCATAATAATTTAAAAACAATATAATTAGTTTAAAATATTAGGTTCAACATGATCAAAGGTGTAACTTGCCTTGCTTGAAGACCTGGTGCGAATCATCGGCGTCGTTCTCTCCGAATTCGTCGAAATCTACGCACGAAGAACCAAACAAATAAATTCAAATAAAATTGAAATAAAATCCAAAAATTATAAAATATATACTGGGAGATAGAATATGATTTTAGATGAATTTAGGAGAAAGAATCAATAGATTCGGAGTTTGGACAACGGAGAACGAGCAATTGGAAGTTTGGATGGATTGGAAATTCCAGAAAATGCAAAACCGAGAGAATATTCTCTGGAATCTTATTTTGGCTGATTTTTGAGGTATATTGGAGTGTATGACACGTGGGGCCCGGTTGTCATTGGGTGCAGAATTTTATTTGAATATTTTATGACGAGTGGGTCCCACTTATCATGGACTCTGGTGAACAAAAATTTTGGCAAAGCCCCAACCGAAATTGCCTTGCCCAGGACTTGAACCTACAACCTCATGCATGTAAGGCTGTTCATGCATGTAGGCATTGATGCATGTATGCACTAACATGCCTCCACCAGCCAAGTGGCCACTTGTTGTTTCTTAACAAAAGAACAACAACAATACCAAATAAACAGAGAGGAGCAATATTAGATAAGGGAACACAGGGAGGCACACGGGGCGCACGCGTGGGGCGGCTCACCGGCGGATTGGTCGGGCGGCGGCTGCTCACCGGCGGCGGAGGGATGCCCGGGCGGCGCGGCGGCGAGGAGGTGGTGGCGGCGGTTGAGATGGGGGCGGCCGGAGGAGGTGGCCGGCGCGGCGAGGCGGCCGGTTAGCGGCGCACGCAGCGCGGAGAGGTGGGAGGCGGGAGCCGGCCGCAAGAGAGAGGGGAGGAGAGAATGGTGGTGGGGAGGCCCTTTTATAGGAAGAGAAGGGAGAGGAAGGGATTTCGGTTTTGAGAGAATTAAAGGATGGGAAACGGCCGGGAGATTGATGAGGGTGATTAGAGCGTCCGTTTCCATGCTTTAATCGGGAGTTAAGAGGAAGAAACGAGCGTCAATTAAAAGCTTCATTCGGCTCTAATGGTGGAGGAGAGAGAGGGTGGGAGGAGGAAGAAGGAGAGGTTGAAGAAACATATGACATGTGGGGTCCATATGTCATACGGAGAGAGAGGAAGTGAAGGGGTACGGGCCGTCGGATTTTCGACACGTGGCAAGTAGATGTTTCATGGCTCTTGGATGGTTATGAAGGGGTAGTGATCATGTGTGGCTAGGATTAAAACGTAGAGAGAGATTGATTCAATCTGAGAGCGACACGTGGCGGACTTGGATGAATTTGATTTTTATTTTCGGAATAAATTTCAGAAAATACTAGAAGCTTCATAAACACTTGGAAAAATAATATTTAATGCCTAAAAATTCCAGAAAAAATTATAGAATATTTCTGGAGCTCTTTTAGACTTAGGAAAAATATTTTTAATTTCAGATTTGCATTTAATAATTTTATAAAATACTTTTTAACTTTAAAAATTGATTTTATATGACAGGAAATCCAAATAAAAGCCAAATGCTTTTAAATACTTAATTTGAAATGATATTTTTATAAAAAGTCAAAATATCCTTTTATTTAATAGTAATTTTATGTTTTTAGTTAAATTACTTTTTATAAAACCTTTTTAAAAGCTAAAAATAGACAAATAAAATCTCCAAAATTTAGGCAATCAAAGAACACTTATTTTTATTTTAAATTAAAATAACTTTTATTATTATTTTTTTCTAAAATTTTTGAAATAAACAGCTGGGCTGTTACACTTGTCATAAGCACAGTGCACAGAAAGAAAAAAAAATAAAAGAATGGATTAAAGATAGAAAGTGGGGCCCACCTGTCAGCTTTTAATATTTTCTGGATTTAATTGGACTTAGAACTTTAAATGGGCATAACTTATTCAATTTAACTCCAAATTGAATGAAACAAATTTCTAAATTCATCTACATTCAAGATCTACCCAATGGAACTAAAACCATGATTGTTAAAGCTCATTTGAATTTTTGGTGGTATTTTATTTGGTTTGTTGATTTTTATCCAAATTTTCGCGCACGTAAAACTAGCGTATGAAGCTTAGGAAGAGGAAGCCGAAGCCGAAGCAAACCCTGACGCTCAAGACCAAGACCCCTATGATCAAGGCGAGTCAATACTTTGATCATATTGAACCTACAATTTCTACAAATTACTTTTTTTTAAATTATCAATTGCATGCTGTTATTTTATGTGCTAAAGTATATGCTTGATTTCAATACCTTAGTTACATACCCAGTAGTGATCCTGTTAATAATACATTCCTTAGAATATTTGATCATGTGAACCTTGTCACCCTAGTAAAACTATAGTGTTAATCTTTCAAAAATAAGTCCGTAATTATATGCCATGCTTAGTTGTGTTTAGATACTCGGGGGCACCACAATGCCCCAAGCATTGCTTTAAACTATGAGAAATTGATTTGGGAAGTCGTGGTGAGAATGGCGGGTGTATTTGGACAAGGGTATTTTATGTTCCCAAAGACCTCAACTTGCTTATATATCTGGGTGGATGGATCGGGGGTGTGGTGCAACGGTGCACGAGAGTGTAGTTAGCGGTAGCACTACCCAGATAACCCTAAGGACTGAATCTTGTGATGACCTCCCAAGGTACAACAGTACAACCACAAGCTGGCAAATTGTAGGCAGGGCTAATTAATTTGCATAGCTCTAGTGTGGTTACTTGAAGGTGGGAACACGAGCAAAGGGATGGATGGTCTCATCCCCACCTTTGCCCGTGATGGCTCACGAGGGACCCATCTCGAGGGATGTACGCATCCTACAGAAGATAGACCTTAGTGGACGTAACCACAAGTAGGGTTATGCATTGTAATAGTCTTGTGATAATCTACTCAACCGCACGTCTAAAGAATCATGTGGGGCAACGAGCAGATCTATCTCTTGTGGGTAAAGTGTACAAACTCTGTAGAGTAGAAAACTATTCGAATAACCGTGCCCACGGTCAAGGGCAGACATGGGAACTTGACTAGATATAATTCTATTTCAAAATCATGGTGGGTGGAATTGGTAAAGTTGAGGGCAGAGAAAGGCCCTGATTTTTGTTGTCCTAGGTGTCGTCCCAGTAGTAATGTAAGCAGCTATAATGCTGAAGGTATAGCATACAGAGCAGAGATCATGTAATGGTGGATGGTCTCTGAATCATTAATGGTAAAGCATACTTTTTTTTGTACAACATATTTCAGTTCAAATTGCTAGGTCATAGGCAATTGTTAAGTATTGTATTTAAAAACATTTCTGGCAAATAAAACAACCCGAGCCTCCCCTTTCATAAGCCATGCATATTACCTATTGCATCCTGTGTGTTGGCTCGCTGAGCACGGTGGTTTGTGTGCTCACACTCGCATTACCAAAAATCAGATTCACGGGCTCAGGACCATTACGCATATGAAGAAACCCCTGCTACAGATGGAGGGAACAACACCGAGACTTAAGACGACTACTGCGCTTTTGGTGTCCTAGGCAATTAGACTATGGTGTTGTGTGCCTATAATTATTGCTTAAGCTTAGGTAATAATCATAGGGCACATATTTGCCCCTAGTCGCTTGCCTATGGATTAAAGACCTTACCTTGCTTTTGCTTCCACTGTTATGCTTTTGTAATGTGAACATTTGGCCTAATCGGCCCTTATGTAAAACTATTGCCTGATGCGGCATAATTCAAACTTAGTCATGTAATATTATTATGAGTTGATGTGATTCCTGCGATGTATGCAATAATGCAACAATGTACCTGTGAGCACTATCTACTGATCCAAGGAATAGTGCAGTGGTTTCACAGGAGATTCTGGATTGAAAAATCCGGGTCTGACAGCCTTTCTCTTTCTCTCCCCTCGACTTCGCGAAGCTTTCCCCGATCTGCTCGCTGATCCCGTCGTCGACATCAGCTGAGACACGGTCACCCGGATGCGGACAAGGCTCGAGCAATGGAAACGACCGTGAAGTCTTTGTCCTTCCCGCCCCGGACGTGACATCGACACTTGCCGCCTTCGAAGTTGCCAACGCGGAGGCTCGGCGATTGACCGTCTCCGACTTTATTCCTTGGCTGGAGATGTTGCGGGCTCTTCAAGGGGCCGCGGACTGCGCGGACGCCGGCTTGGACCGACGGGCGCTATTATCGTGTGGTTCAGAGTTCCTGGAGAGCGCGCTAGAAGCCTCAGAGATGAGGGTAAGTGCTCACCTTTCGCGATTTACACCGTCGTTTAGAACTTTACTAATAACTGCGTTGTGCAGACCCTTGCCGTCGCTTGCGCTCTGCAGGCGTCACGCACCCGTGAGCGAGGGGCGCTGGAAGACCGTCTTCGCGCTGCCGAAGAGGCCCACGCCGCCAAGGACGAGCGCATCTGTGTCCTAGAGACGGAGGGCACGAAGGCGATCGCGGATGCCCAGGCACTCGTGGCGGAGGCACAGCGTGCGGCCGCCGAAGAGCGCGATGGTTTGCTCCAGCAGATCGCGGCGTTGGAGGACGAGAAGGCCCGATTGTCCGCGTCACTTGGGGAGAAGGACTGGGCTCTGAGTGACGTCTCGGTGGTGGCATAGGACGCAATGGAGGCTATGGAAAGCGCCCTCGAAGACCTGTTTGTCATCGTGCCGCCTCACACCTTTAGCCCCGAGGACCTGTCGCAGACACTTCAGCGAATCGGAGAAACTTCCAGCCCGCCCTCAACACCTCTCGGTCGTGCGGCAACCATTGCTCCGTAGTGACGTCACGCATTGCCTTCGACAACCATTGCTCGGTCATTCGGCAACCATTACTAACTTTATTTACTGTGCAAATACATAGCTTTCTGGCTTGCAATTCTTGCTGCGAAATTTCCATTTACCTATTTTCTCCAGGAAAGTTTTAGTTCACCTGTTTTCCCTCTGTTTTACCACTTAACAGTATCAATTTGTGTTTCAAAGTGGCCTTTCTTGTGCAGATCAAACCTCTTGTAAAACCAACAAGAACGATAATCAATTTCAGAGGCTTAGATTATACCTGGCATGACTTTGTCTCTAAGAGTGTGGATATATTTCCCCCACAGTTATGCTTTATTTTATTTTTTGTCAGGCCCAGTTGATCCTTATAATATTTCACTTTGTTGTGTACATGGAAATAGTTGTTTTTGATGAAGTGTCTATCTCTTTCCAAACATTAGTCTTTTAAATCTCTCTCTTAGTGTTTTTTTTTAATTTTTATGTTGCAACTATGTTTAGGAGGAAAAGCATGAAATTGGCCCCTATATTATCCCAAGAAATCCCAAGCAATGCGTAAAGATGTGCACTTTAATTAACTAAAACTTGTATCTTGTATGTATTTTTTTTATTGAAGTGGGATTGGAGGCTGTGCTTTTAATATTCATGTTGGTTCTTGCAATGCTTGCGGATAATCATAATGCTCTTCCTATCCTTCGTTTATGGTCTCCCGTCGTTCAGATATCACCGCAAGAAGAAATCTTTGACTAGTGACTGAGAACATAACCTAGTTGTTGTTGTTGTTGTTGTTGTTGTTATTATTATTAACTAGGTCATGTTCCTAGTCACTAGTCACTAGGTCATGTTCCTAGTCACTAGTCAAAGGTTTCTTCTTGTTTATATTAATACCTTTTCGTTTATAATAATAATAACTAACTAACTAAATTGTATTAATACCTTTTCGTTTATATTAATAATAATAATAACTAGGTCTGCTTGGTTGGCAATATAATAACTTGTGGGATTGGTTGTTAATTTCCCTCTATTTTTCAAACGAACCGTGAGAAGTTTCTCGAAAAGTAAGTATCCCGTATACACTGACCGAAACCGGTCGCAAAATTTGAACCTCAACCACAATACTATCCTCAGAGACAATGTTAAATTGTTTTTCACTTGCCTTGGAGGGGGAAGGGCGGAACTTCTAGAGCAAATATCACAGTGGTTTCATGCATGTTTCAATGCTTGCATTGTTACGCCTTGTTTGTTTCTTTGAGAGGACAAAAATCTTGTCAGTTTGGAAGGTTGATTGGTGGGGAAACCGGAAACGTGTTTCGTGCGGAGAGAAGACGACCAATTCGATTATGGAAGACGCTTATAGAATACGAGTTCGCGGTCACATCACTGAAATGCAGTGGGGAGATCTTATAAAAGGAAGCACGTCCCGGGCGTAACAAAGATAGCTGGGAGAATCCTGGATAGAAATTCGAGTTCGCGGTCACATCACTGAAATGCAGTGGGGAGAAAAGGAAGCACGTCCCGGGCGGAACAAATATAGCTGGTAGAATCCTGGATAGAAATTCGAGTTCGCGGTCACATCACTGAAATGCAGTGGGGAGAAAAGGAAGCACGTCCCGGGCGTAACAAATATAGCTGGTAGAATCCTGGATAGAAATTCGAGTTCGCGGTCACATCACTGAAATGCAGTGGGGAGAAAAGGAAGCACGTCCCGGGCGTAACAAATATAGCTGGGAGACCAGTATTCCAATTAATATAAACGAAAAGGTATTAATACAATTTAGTTATTATTATTATTACTATTAATAATATAAACAAAAAGGTATTAATATAAACCAGAAAAAACCTTTGACTAGTGACTGGGAACATGACCTAGTTAATAATAATAATAATAATAATAATAATAATAATAACAACAATAATAATAATAATAATAACTAGGTTATGTTCTCAGTCACTAGTCAAAGGTTTCTTCTTGTGGAAACGAAATGAAAGACTAAAAGATTCCCAAAGGTCCAAGCCAGTATCTGAACGACGGAGCTCACGCCATCTTCAGCCCGACCCCACAAACTTGGACCCCAACATTATTATTATTATTAACCTAGATATGTGACCGAGAACATAACCTACATATGTGACCGAGAACATAACCTAGGTGGTGATCGGTTGGGTTGTGGCTTATGGCTTATTTCACTGTAGCTGGCTGAAATTGCACTGTAACTGAAGTTGGCTTATTTGGTATAATTAAATCTAAAAAATTTTAAAAATAGAAAAAATAGGTTAGCCCATCATGTGTAATGCAAACGAATACAGGAAAAACGAACCGGTAAAAAAACTCAAAAAATCCAAAAAAAATCAGAAAAAGACGAAATTTAGGAATAGTGAAAAATAAGCCAGAAGCCGAAGACGAAACGATATTGGAATAGGTCGATACTGACGCGGCGGAATAGGCCAACACCGGTGTGATCTAACCGAAATGGCCTCTAAAACGAAAATGGCAAGTATGGTTACAACTACAAGCTATTGGCTACGTGCAAGTCTTAGGTGGTGATCATTTGGGCTTATTTTGAGTGGCTTATGACTGAAAAATATTGTAGCTGACTGAGAAAACACTGTAACTGACAGAGGCTTATTTAGCATAATTAAATTTAAAAATATAAAAAATATGTTAGCCCATTACGTATAATACAAACAAATACGGGGAAAAAAAAGAACCGGTAAAAAAGCTGAACAAAAAAAGCCAAAAGCTCAGAAAAAGACGAAATTTATGAATAGTGAAAAATAAGCCGGAAACTAGAAGCTGAAACCCAAATGATCACCACCTAATAGCTATCCATTTAGTGATTGTCATTAAGTACCTGTAATTTTCTTTTTGTATCCGTTGCCTGTATATCTTTTTTTGTATTAGAAGATATTCTAGCTTTCAGCACACCTGAATAACTCAACTAAGACTTGTTCATGGTAAAATGACCTAGCATGCATATCCCTATTTAAGATGTTTTCGCATAGGAGAAACAATAACCACAAAACTCAATATTGCAAATAAATAAAATGCATTGGATTGGGGAAAATCGTGGGAATCTTGTTTAAAATTTTTAATGTAAAACAAAGCATCACCCGGATGTTTTCTTTCTAACAAACATCCAGATTTGGGACCGTTGGATTAGATATTCAACGGCCTCTTTTTTTTGGAGATGGGAAATTTTTTTTAGAGGAGGTGGAGATTTTTTTGGAGGGGGAGGGGAGAATTCATGGCCATTGGATCTCTAATCACATGGTCACAAATCTGAATAATAGTTAGGAAAAAAACATCCAGATGATGTTTATCAACACCCAAAACAAAAATAGAATCCTAGCATGACACGCAACGCGTAGAACGCGCGCCGCGCGCGGCAGCTGCCCAATTCGTGACCAGAGGAGGCAGATCCAAGTTCACTTAAAAGTTTCCCATCGATATCAGCCTTACCTGACCGGTGCCACGTCACTTGTCATAACCCACGCCTTTACATGCTAGTGCCGGCTTCTTATACCTTGACCACGCCTTACCAAATCAGACCAGTCGCACTTTTAACCCAGGCCGTACTTCTTGAGTCTTACCGTTGCTTCGTTCACCCGTCGTGGAATGGCTGAAGTAGTGGAGCTGAATATCGAGGGTCGCGCACTTGCGGAGGAGATCAGGCCAGGCAGGCGGGTGGAGTGGCTGGTCGGCGCCAGTGGCTTCGCCACCGCGTGCATGGCAGCTGCCGCGGCTTTCTACAAGCCGCCCTCCGGCATCTTCAACGACCACAAGCGCGCCTACTATGCCTGCATCGTCTCCGCCGCCGTTGCAGGCTTAGGGGAGGTGTGTGCTGCGGTCATCTGGTTGTCCGGCGGCCATCAAGCAGACGGGAACGCGCACCAGCGCCTTGCACGCCGTTGCGTCCTGTGCGCTTCCTTCGTGCCGCTGGCATTCATCGCCGGCCTTGGCGGAGTCCGCATGCTTGTGAAGTAAGAATTGCTAGCCCGGCCTTATTACCTGTTCGTACGTACGTATGTCGGTCTGTGCGTGCATTACAACTGCAATGTTACCTCCGTACTGCAGCCTCTGTATTGACATAATAAAGTCGTCGACAAAATGGGAGCATCATCCAGCCTATTAGGAAGCAAAACAAATTTGCTCGTGAAACAATTCAAGGAATTCAGATATACTCTTCAAAAAAGTGACGTCAAAATATTTGGGCGTGGGATGTTGTTTTGATGATTTCTCAATAAGAAACACGATAGTTTAAACGGATTGCGAATTGGATGCTTGATTTAAAAGTTATGTCATTTTGAGTTTTGGAATTTACTTCTCAGGCCAATTGACGTCAGCTATTTATCAGTTAGCACACTAAGGCTCTGTTTGGTACAGCTTCACCAACAGCTTCATAAGCTGTTGTGATCTGTTTTTTTTGCCAAACACCCTTTTTGCAAACAACTTTATGGATGAAGCTCCTTAAATCATGCTCTCACAAAGGAATGGGGTGGGGTGAAGCTGAAAATAGTAACTTTTCACAGCTCTCTCCCTCAGGCTCGCAGTTCTAGGAACCCACTGCCTTTGTAGTTGACAGAAATTACAGCACTTTGCCACTGGGTCCCTACGCCTATTTCCTCTCCTCCCGTTCGCACTTCTCTACCGTTCGCACTGATTTTAATTTTTTTTATTTTTTATTTTAATTTTTTAATTCATATTCATTCAAATATATTATTTTTTAATTCATATGATCATATGCAAACATACAACTCCAAATGTTAGAACAAGTCAGGTAGACAGGGACATCTTGGACAATTGCCCTCTCTCAGTCATGCATGAAGTTGTTGGTGAAGCTGTTTTGCCAAACAGTTTTCCAAAACAGTTTTAGCTTCACCGGTGAAGTTGAAACAAAAAAAAATAGCTTCACTAGTGAAACTGAGCTATGCTAAACGGGGCCTAATTTAAACCTGTTCTTCCCAGCTCATTTCAGCCCTGTATGTGCCGCGCGCGTGGCAGGATGGCATGTGGGGTATAGGATCTGGCCCCACATGCCACGCGCGCAGTAGTTAAGCACACGTCACACGCATCTCTTCCTGGTGGGCTGTTGCCTGCAGGCCATCAATTTGTGCGGACGAGGTAGTTTTTCATGGGCCTTAAATCCAAAAGCACGCGTTATTTAGGTCGTGACACGATTTCTCCTTCTCTTCGTTTTTTTTTTGTTTTGTTGCTTTCCATTTTTGACATATATATATAATTCTTGGTTTGCTGTCCATTTTTGTTCAATTTGATGCTTGCATGTTCTATTTAAGCAAATGATATATTTTTTATTCCATCCCTTTTTTTAATGGGAAGGTAGAAAGTCAGGGGGAATGAAACGGAGGAGTACCTAATGTTCCATGCGAGTAACCCTAGTCTTCCATCAATTTGTTTTCAATGTTTCAGCCGTTCCATGGACCTTGTTCCATTTTTTTGTTTGCGCGAAAGTGTAAAATTATGGGGGAATGGAACGAATGTTCTATGAATTTGTTTTCAACATTTCAGCTATTTCATCCGCCTTGACCTTGTTCTATTTTTTTGTGGGAAAGTGGAAAAATATGGGGGGATAAAACTGTAGGAATCAACTGTAGGAGTATATAGTGCATAATTGCTATATAAACTTGCTGACTACTATGTACTCACCTTTGCTATTATTTCACTTGTTTAGAGAGTAGCCAGCTGGGATCCACAACAGGAGGGGATGATGCCTACATGGAGGAGCCCTACTCCGAACGGGAGGTTGATTGTACTAAGGCCAAGCCGTATGAGGGTGACACTTTATGCGATGACTGGGATGACTAGAGTTCTAGGAGCAGCACGGACTTAGCCCCTAAGGTATTTGTATTATTAATGCATTGTATTTGTATTTTTTCTCTCTTGTATAATTAGATTTCTGAACTAGACAACCTTTCTAGTATTGTAATAACTTAGTTGAACAGGTTGTATGGAACTTCAGCCCTGCGTGGCTATCTGGATGAATGTAATGTAATGTATCTAATTACTGCTCTGCTGTAATACTCTAATGGACTTATTATTTGTTAGATCGATGTTCTATCGGCTAAAACAAATAATAATTCATTGATTAGCATTTTCACCCCACGGTAAAAATACGGGTCTCCACATAAATATCTATAAGCAGCAATCTTCTCTAATGCAACCATAACCACCGACGAACTCTAGAACCATTCATTAGTAGAACTATCTTCAAGACAGAGGCTGAACCAGAAGATAAGAATTAACCTACTATTCAATTTGCAAAGCCAATCGTCCACATGTAGACATTTCTTTGGGGGGAAAATTCCCCATCAAACTATTCAGACTAGCTAATTATCAATTTGCATAATTATAAAGATCCTACGCATTTAGTTACCACCACATAGATACAAATTCAGCAGCCCTAGGAAACAATGCAAACAGGACAACATCTAGGTTCACCTGCATGGGGAATTTTTCATGAACCATGCATAGAATAAGAACAACTACAAATCTGTGTTTCCAGAACTAGGGGGGGGGGGGGGGAGCACATACAACATAGAAGCCCTGAGGACATACAAGCCTCCGCTACTCACCAGAACAATGGCGAGCTCCACAAGACAACTACCTTCCTCTTGCTCCTCCACAACACAATAGAGGAAGCTGCACGAGTGGACCACAACAAGCCACCGGTCAACGGCAAGCTCCGTCGAGCCGCTGGTCACCGTCTCACTGATTTTCTCTGCTCACCTTCTCTCTCACACACACGCACAATTCGTGCGGGTTGGGTTCTGAAACAAAACCATATCCACAATGACAAAACAAGCTCGACATCAGCAAATATCTCAAAAAAGCATCCAATGGCCCTGGAATCGTCTGGTAAGTAAGAAAAAAATAGCTGCCTAGTAATTAGCAATTCCGTTTTTACTAACTAGTGACATTTTCCTTGCCAACAACACACCTCCACCACCCACGGACCTCTCCCTACTGCCCCCGACGCCAGTGAGGCTCACCGACTTGCCTCAGCCACTGCCTCCACCAACTGCCGAAAACATAAGTAGCCACGACGGTCTTCTCTGTCGCTAACCTCCCACGCCACCCACCACCTTCTTCCCATCTCTAGCGGCTCACCGTCACCGTCAACAGCCTCCGACCTCCCTCAGCTGGCTCGCTTTATCGGTTCATGATTCACCTGCCCATCTACTCCACCCACCGTTGCCACCGCCACCCTCCGCTAGTCCCGCCGCCCACCCTGACGACCCTAACTCTCCGGTCAACCCGAGACCCAGTCTTGCCGGAGAAGAAGATGGACCGGCGGTGACACTGGCTAGGTGGAGGTGTGCGCTGCGGTCATCTAGTTGTCCGGCGGGCGGCGGCCATGCATCAACCAGACGGGCATGGCCACACCAGCGCCCTGCACGCCATTGCCTTCTGTGCGCTTCATTCCTGCTGCTGCCAATCATCGCCGGCCTTGGTGGAGTTTGCTTCTTTATGAAGTATTAATTGCTGGCCCGGCCTTGTTACCCTGCTCGTGCGTATCAGCGTATGTGTGTGCATTAGAACTGCAAGGTTGCCTCTGTGCATCACTGCTGCTGCCTCCGTATTGTGGCAAAGTCGTCGACAAAGTGATCGTCATGGAAGCATGATCGATATTGTATTTAGTCTGTACTTTGTAGCAAACTCGATAATTTCAATTTGATTTGTGGTGAACTCGACTATTCGCTTGTGCTTCCCGAACGTACGTAAAAATTGCATGTATCCTGTGCCATGCATGTTTTCTGTTTTCCGTGCTGCTTGCTTAAACGCCAAGTTTTTTTTTTTTGACAATACAAAAACCAAGTTCTGCGACTAGTCTACAACATGGGTGGCGGCTCCCGCACAAAGGGCGTAGCATCCATACGGTCAGTGAGGTGCGGTGCGGGCCAGGCCTCTAGGCCCATTACAAATACAGTAGAGAGCAGGGGCGGATCCAGCGGTGGGGCGGGGGGCTTGCGCCCCCCCTACCGCTACCGGACCCTTGGAGCCCCCCTGGAGCCCTCCCTAAATTTTTAGCCATGGATGTATAATGTAGAAGTGAGGTCGAGTGAAGGTACTTGAAATTTCTCCAAAAATTTTCTGGATCCGCCACTGGTAGAGAGAGCCCATTGTTACGAAAGTAAGAGACGAATCTAAACATAAGATACGAATTTTACATAAAACCCCTTACACAAAAAAGACACGAACACAAAAATACAAGCACAAGACAACCTGACATCTTAGATGCGCGACTAAAGGGGTATATTTACAGGGCTAGGAACAAGAGTCCTACAAGGACATGAAATCAAATCAAAATTGGTTGTAGAGCTTGGAGCATTGAGCAGAGCTGGAGCTTGGAGCGCGAGGCCGGCGGCATGCAGGTGCGGCAGGGCGGCAGCTGCTACGTGACGTGTGGCGTGTGCACCCAGAGGCTGGAGGCACAGGTCCGCGAGGGCAGTAGCCGGTGGACCGTGGACGCGCGGTGCGTGCAGCAGCGTAGGCGAGGGCGGCCTACACATCCCTTCCTGGTGGGCCGTTGCCGTGCAAGCCATCAATTTGTGCGGACGAGGTAGTTTTTCATGGGCCTTCAATCCAAATGCACGCGTTATTTAGGTCGTGACACGATTTCTCCTGCTCTTCGTTTTTTTTTTGTTTCCTTGCTTTCCATTTTTGACATATACATGTAATTCTTGATTTGCTGTCCATTTTTGTTCAATTTGATGCTTGCATGTTCTATTTAAGCAAATGATATATTTTTTTTATTCCATCCCTTTTTTATGGGAAGGTAGAAAGTCAGGGGGAATGAAACAGAGGAGTACCTAATGTTCCATGCGAGTAACCCTAGTCTTCCATCAATTTGTTTTCAATGTTTCAGCCGTTCCATGGACTTTGTTCCATTTTTTTTGTTTGCGCGAAAGTGTAAAATTATGGGGGAATGGAACGAATGTTCTATGAATTTGTTTTCAACATTTCAGCTATTTCATCCGCCTTGACCTTGTTTTTATTTTTTTGTGGAAAAGTGGAAAAATATGGGGGGAATAAAATTGTAGGAATCAACTGTAGGAGTATACAGTGCATAATTGCTATATAAACTTACTGACTACTATGTACTCACCTTTGCTATTATTTTACTTGTTTAGAGGATAGTCAGTTGGGATTCACAGCAGGAGGGGTTGACGCCTACATGGAGGAGCCCTATTCCGAATGGGAGGTTGATTGTACCAAGGCCGAGCCGTATGAGGGTGACACTTTATACGAGGACTGGGATGACTAGAGTTCTAAGAGTAGCACGGACTCGGCCCCTAAGGTATTTATATTAATGTATTGTATTTGTATTTTTCTCTTTTGTATAATTAAATTTCTGAACTAGACAACCTTTCTAGTATTGTAATAACTTAGTTGAACAGGTTGTATGGAACTTCAGCCCTGCGTGGCTATGTGGATGAATGTAATGTATCTAATTACTGCTTTGCTTAATACTATGATGGACTTATTATTTGTTAGAGCGATGTTCTATCGGCTAAAACGAATAATAATCCATTGATTAGTGTTTTCACCCCCACGGTAAAAAACGGGTCTCCACATAAATTTCTATAAGCAGCAATCTTCTCTAATGCAACCATAACCACCGACGAACTCTAGAACCATTCATTAGTAGAACTATCTTCAAGACAGAGACTGAACCAGAAGATAAGAATTAACCTACTATTCAATTTGCAAAACCAATCGTCCACATGTAGACATTTCTTTGGGGGGAAAAAATTCCCCATCAAACTAATCAGACTAGCTAATCAATTTGCATAATTACAAAGACCCTACGCATTTAGTTACCACCACATAGATACAAATTCAGCAGCCCTACGAAACAATGCAAACAGGATAACATCTAGATTCACTTGCATGGGGAATTTTTCACGAACCATGCATAGAATAAGAACAACTACAAATCTGTGTTTCCAGAACTAAGGGAGAGGGGGCAAAAGCACATACAAAATAGAAGCCCTGAGGACATACAAGCCTCCGCTACTCACCAGAACAATGGCGAGCTCCACAAGACAACTACCTTCCTCTTGCTCCTCCACAACACATAGAGGAAGCTGCACGAGTGGACCACAACAAGCCACCGGTCAACGGCAAGCTCCGTCGAGCCGCTGGTCACCGTCTCACTGACTTTCTCTGCTCACCTTCTCTCTCACACACACGCACAATTCGTGCGGGTTGGTTCTGAAACAAAACCATATCCACAACGACAAAACGAGCCCGACATCATCAAATCTCTACTATAATTGACCAATTGAAATTACACTCAGTCCACCCAAGAATACGTCCCCCGCTGAGAGCACCAACCTTCGTGCACCCACAAAAATGCACCCAGCAAATTGTCTTCATTAAAATCAAGGGCTAAAAAAAACTCTCCCTGGCTTCAACCCAATCGTGCGGCCTGGATGGAACCTACGCTTCAACGCGAGGCTTCAGGATTCAGGATTCAACGCGAGTAGAGATAAGTTCCGATCAGGATTCAGGGCCATCAGGCCACGTTCTGATCCGAATTTCCGGTGACCCGGCCAGCCGACTTCTGTCACGAATCTCGTCTTCGGTTCGGTTCCTGATTTCTTGTCGCCCAGGCAATCTTGTCTTCGGCCGTTCGGCGACACCGCGCCCAGGCAATCTCGTCTTCGGCCGTTCGGCGACACCGCGACAGCGATCTCATGATCTCATCCCGCCGATCCCAGGCAATCGCAGAATCGCTGGCAATCTCGGTCTTCGGTCTTCGATCTTCTTTTCACGGCCCATAGGGAATAGGGCGGCACCGCGCCAGCACCATCACGCCGCGCGGCCGAGGCGCCGAGCCGCCGAGGTTGGCCTGGCCGTCGCCCGTATGCCCGTCTCTACTCTCTAGACGTCTCTCCGCGACTCCGCCGCGCAGCCGGCCAGCCACGCTACGTGACTACGTCCCCAGCCGGCAGCCGGTATGCATCTCTACTATGATTAATTCATCCGCTCATCCGGCTCAATCGCTCATCCGCTTTGCATCATTGCATGGCCTGCATGCTGCATCTGCATGAATGATTAATTGATTGCATTGCGCGCGTGTCCACATCTGATCTATCAGACCGTAGTTTGCATGATTGCATATTAGGAATTTTTTAATCAATAATTAGTGCTTTGTTATTTGTAATTTGTAGTTACTAATTATTGGTGCGAAGTAAATAATTCACTTCCAGCCCTTGGTTGTTCCCTGTGCCTACGCCCTGGTTTTCTTGCTGATGATCGGCTGCTGGTTTTCTGGCGTCGTGAATTAAAAAAGCGAATCCAGAAACTCATAAATTAGTAGGGTAGATATGCCAGACAAGACTTTATTATGCCTTGTTATGCATGAGTGTTCTCCGGATAACATACATGGTTATATACAATTGCGGGTTACTTAAACTATCGAAAAATGTTGTTGTTTGGTTATTTTCATGTGAATCCCAGAATAAAACCGTTGCGTTAGCACGGGCACTATACAATTGTGTAAAAGTTGAACTATGCAAAAAGAAATATTAACTATTCTCATATGCAACCCTAAAATTATACCGTGGCGTTAGCACGGGCATTTTACTAGTATCACAAGAAAGCATCCAATGGTCCTAGAATCGTCTGGTAAGTAAGAAAAAATAGCTGCCTAGTAATTAGCAATTGCGTTTTTACTACACCTCCACCACCCACAGACCTCTCCCTACTGCCCCCGACGCCAGTGAGGCTCACCGACTTGCCTCAGCCACTGCCTCCACCAACTGCCGAAAACATAAGTTGCCATGACGGTCTTCTCTGTCGCTAACCTCCCACGCCACCCACCACCTTCTTCCCATCTCTAGCGGCTCACCGTCACCGTCAACTGCCTCCCACCTCCCTCAGCTGGCTCGCTTATCGGTTCATGATTCACCTGCCCATCTACTCCACCAACCGTTGCCACCGCCACCCTCCACTAGTCCCGCCGCCCACCCTGACCCTAACTCTCCGGTCAACCCGAGACCCAGTCTTGCCGGAGAAGAAGATGGACCCGCGGCGACACTGGCTAGGTGGAGGTGTGCGCTGCGGTCATCTAGTTGTCCGGCGGCCATGCATCAACCAGACAGGCATGGCCACACCAGCGCCTTGCACGCCATTGCCTTCTGTGCGCTTCATTCCTGCTGCTGCCAATCATCGCCGGTCTTGGTGGAGTTCGCTTCTTTATGAAGTAGGAATTGCCGGCCCGGCCTTGTTACCCTGTTCGTGCGTATGCGTGCGCATTAGAACTGCAAGGTTGCCTCTGTGCTTCACTGCTGCTGCCTCCGTATTGTGGCAAAGTCGTCGACAAAGTGATCGTCATGGAAGCATGATCGATATTGTATTTAGTCTGTACTTTGTAACAGACTCGATAATATTTCAATTTGATTTGTGGTGAACTCGACTATTTGCTTGTGCTTCCCGAACGTACGTAAAAATTGCATGTATCCTGTGCCATGCCTGTTTTCTGTTTTCCGTGCTGCTTGCTCAAACGCCAAGTGTTTTTTTTTTTTGACAATACAAAAACCAAGTTCTGCGACTAGTCTACAACATGGGTGGCAGCTCCCGCACAAAGGGCGTATGCATCCATACGGTCAGTGAGGTGCGGTGTGGGCCAGGCCTCGAGGCCCATTACAAATACAGTAGAGAGAGCCCATTGTTACGAAGGTAAGAGACGAATCTAACCATAAGAGATACGAATTTTACATAAAAATCCTTACAAAAAAGAGACGAACACAAAAATAAAAGCACAAGACAACATGACATCTTGGATGCGTGACTAAAGGGGGTATATTTATAGGGCTAGAAACAAGAGTCCTAGAAGGACATGAAATCCAATCAAAGTTAGTTGCGAACCACTTGGCGCCACATCTAGACAAAATAACGAATTTGGATCATACTACAACACCCATGTTTCTTTTTTGTGAAGAGACCCAACGGTTAATTATTTGTGTTTTGCTATTCAATATTTCAATCTAGTTGACCACAGTCGAACCTAAAAGGCCCAACGATTAATTATTTATGTTTTGCTATTCAATATTTCAATCTAGTTGATCACAGTCAAACCTAACGCAGGGCAAAAGCTCTACCATTTATTTCAGAACAAGAGAACACAGCAAAAGGCTGAATGCCAACACCGAGCCTATTGCGGCATGTGACTTGTTGACTCGCCTTAACAACTGGGTTGGGCTGGACCTCTCTGCGCGAAAAGGAGAGAAAAAAAACACCTGATCAATCGATTTCTATTTTTGGAACTAGGGCCAGTTTGATATTGCTATGCTGTGATTAATTAGAGATGTAAACGAGTGAGCAAACTGGACTAAGCCATGCCTTTCTTGTTTAAGAAAACGAGCGAGCTGAGCTAGAGAACGGGGCTCATACTCTGCTCATACTTGAGTTGATATCAAGCCTGTCTCGAGCAAATTATATTAAAAAAAACTAAAGTTGCATGCAACTGTACAAGGTAATTTGGGCATCCGGGTGACTGATAGGGTTAGTTTTGGGTGTCCGTATACGCGCGAACAAAAAAGCTCTAAAATCTCGCTCTCACCGGCAAAAGGTAACTAAACATCCTAATATAATTTCCATATATTAAAATTGGACTAGTCTAGGAATACATTGCTGTCTTGGGACATCTGTTTGCAGGGACGTAGCCAGTCAACAACTAGACCTCGGGCCCAGTCCACTGGAGAGCGTTGGAGATCGACATTCTAGCCTATTGGGTACAATGTTATATAGTGAGTGTTGTAGGGGTGGCCCCCACCTAAGCCCAGCAGGCATGTTAGAAGGTTATAGGGCCCAAAGTGGGACATGTGTAATAGCTTGAATACCCCTGACGGGGATGTACCGATGTAAGGGCACAATTGTAAAAGTATACCCCTTGTGAATATATATATCAAGGCGAGGATATGGGAGAGGCGATGATTCCCTCCCAACTCTCCACTACCATATCTCTTTCTGTTTGGTCTGTAACCACAACAGTTGGCGCCGTCCGTGGGGAGGACAGGAGCAAGCCTGAAATCCGAAGAAGGATGGCACCGAAAAAGGCTTCGTCATCGGCAATGAAGGGAAAGAAGGTGGCCGGGGCGGAGCGTCGCGCCAGCATTAGGGCTTCGGCGTCGGCTGTCGCGGGCGTGAGTGATGACGTGGGCGCGGTGGTCACGGACGTCGACGCTCACGCTACAACGATCAACCTCGCCGCCGCCGAGACGACGGCCGACCCCGCCACCACCGCAACGACGACCGACCCGGTCGCCGCCGCGACAGCGACCGACCCCACCACCTCGCCGCAACGCTCACTGGCAGCGCAGACCGTGCGGTCGGAGGTAGCCACGACGGAGCAACCGGCGGCTCGGGAGCTCGCGAGGCGATCGTCACCGTGCCGACCTGTCCGCTGGGCGCATCGGTGGCCCCAACCGCACCTGTGGTGGAAAGCGCCCTGCTGGCGGCCCTCAACGCGTTCCAGCGGGAGCTAGGGGATCTTCGCGGGGCTGTCCGGGATATGCAAGAGGCTCGGAGCCAGCAGACCGCGCCAGTGGTCGCGCCAGAGCCCACGCCGGAAATGGCAGACAGCCGCGACGCCCCCACATCCAGCCGCGTGCAGCTGCGATGTGTCGACCCAGAGTCCCCGCTCTCGGCAGGACTGCAGCAGGCGGCGTGGCCCGAAGACTTCAAATTCCCCAGTGTCATCGAGCCAAACAAAGGCGATATGGACCCCCGCGAGTTCGTGCGCGTGTACGAAACCGCAATCGAGGCTGCGGGTGGAGACGACACCACAAAGGCGAAGGGACTCCCCCTCGTGTTACAAGGAGTGACGCTTTCTTGGTTTTTTACCATAGAGCCAAACTCCATCTACGCGTGGGAACAAATCCGCGACCGCCTTCACAATAACTTTCAGGGGAACTATGTCGAGCGGGTCGACGCGGACCAGCTCTTCGCCGTGAAACAGAAACCTTCGGAGAAGCTCCGGGACTATTTCAAACGCTTCGCGAAGATACGCTGCCAGGTCAAAGACGTTAACGAAACCACCGTTGTCAATGCAGCCATACAGGGCCTCCGCCCGGGCCCGATGGGCGAATACAATGCGCGGAAGCCGATCAAGACAGTGGCGAAGCTCTTCGACAAAATAGAAGAGTATGCCAGGGCGAAAGAAGACGCACGGCGAAGACAAGGTGACGACTCCGACACCAACCAAACCGGTGGCTCGGCGAAAGCCGAGGACCCACCGAAGGACGGCTCTTCGAAGGGCAAGCGCAAACAGGAGTCGTCGAAGGACGCGCCCGAACACAAGGACGCCCAGCACAAGGAACAGTCCGATAGGCCCAAGCGCGGCCAGCAGAAGTCGCGGCGAGGTCGGTTTGTCTTCGACGTCGACGGCGGTTCCGAAGAAAACGCCTCCGCTGGTCGTGGCGGCAGGGGGCGCCGAGGCCGAGGACGCGGCCGGGCGGGCCGCGCGATAGGGGCCGCGGAGATTACGACGACCAGCACCATGGGCAGTGGTGCGAAGTCCACGGTCGTGGCACCCACAACACGCGTGCGTGCGTATCCATCGCGGTGCTCGCGAGCGCTGCTGGGGACAGAACTCGAGGCGCGCCGCCTGTGGTGGCCCACGCCCAGCACCCGCACGAAGCCCCATGCGAGATCCGGAGCAAGGGCGCAGCCCCAAGGGCCCTGCGGATTCAGTTCACGCGCGGCAGCCTCGGAGGCCTCCTACCGCAAGCTCCGGAGGTAACCCACCGCAGAGTTATCAATGTTATCTCCGGAGGCTCCTCGCTGGAGTTCGCCTCGGCGCGGAAGCAGAAGGCCTACACACGGAGGCTACACCACGTGGCGGCATACCCAGCGCAGGCACCGCCGGACTGGGCACAGCACGAAGTCACGTTCACACCCGCCGATGCGCAAGGCGTGGAGTTTCCTCACCAGGACCCCCTGGTCGTCCGGGTCGTTATAGCGGGATGCGACGTGGGGCGGGCCTTAGTTGACGGCGGAAGCTCCGCGAATATTTTGTTCGCGGTAGCCTTTGACCGATGGAATCCCGGCCGCCTGGGCCCTCGGGCATCCCACGCAAGGCTTCGGGGACAGCCCTACAGCGCCGGCGATATGCCTCCAGGTCTCCTTTGGCCAAGATGACAATGTAAGGGCTGAGGACGCCACCTTCGATGTCGTCGACATTCTGTACCCCTACAATGCCATACTGGGGCGCCCCATCCTCAACTCCTTTGGAGCGGTGCCACATCACGGCTATTTATGCATGAAGCTCCCGGGGCCGCGGACCATCATCACAGTCCGTGGCGACCAGGATATAGCCCGACGCATCGAACACGGCGCCAGAGGCCTGCACCGCGAAGCTCAGCGACGCGCCTAGGATCGGCACCGCGGCGCGGAGTCCAACCACCAGAGGCTCCGGCCGCACCAGTGACAAGTGGTTAGTACCTCCGCCTTTTGTAATTGCTCACCCGCGCAAACGGGAATGTAATAAAGTCCACCGTTCGTCGCCCACCACCTATCATTGTGCGAAAATACGCGGCGAGGGGCGCGCGGAGGCTCCGCCTGCGCGCGCGCTCCCGGAGTATAAACCAAAGACACGCGTTCACGCGCGCACTCTCCGTCAAAGACACGGGCATGAGTATAAACAAAGACATGTGGGGGGACGCCTCTGCACGCACCAGTCTACGGACTCTAAAATAAGACGTAGCGTTGAGGCTTGCCTCCGCACGCGCCAGTCTACGGACTCTAATAAGACGTAGCGTTGAGGTTTGCCTCCGCACGCGCCAGTCTACGGACTCTAAAATAAGACGTAGCGTTGAGGCTTGCCTCCGCACGCGCCAGTCTACGGACTCTAAAATAAGACATAGCGTTGAGGCTTGCCTCCGCACGCGCCAGTCTACGAACTCTAAATAAGACGTAGCATTGAGGCTTGCCTCCGCACGCGCCAGTCTACGGACTCTAAAATAAGACGTAGCATTGAGGCTTGCCTCCGCACGCGCCAGTCTACGGACTCTAACAAAGACGCGGATGTTGTTCCTACGCACTCTACGGAGTATAAACAAGACGCGAATGC
>JAYEVI010000089.1:0-147500 GCA_036346575.1 Dendrocalamus sinicus | reverse complement strand
TATGTCCTGATGGCTTTCTGCGACTACGTGCGCCCGGGATGCCGACTTTGCCGCGTGCTGTAAATTTTTAAGAATTTTTAAGAATGTGGTTGTGACGGTATCTGCGTGTGCCCGGTTTGCCTCCGGTGCGGCGCGCCTCTACTGGCTGCTGACGTGGATGCGGGGCATCTCGTTTGCGGAGCGGGCCGTGGACGCGGTGCGGTGACTCGTGAGATGTAGATTCAAGTGGGGTCGAGCTGTCGGTGAGGTGAGGTCCACCGGACCGGGTGCTGGGAGACGATGTGGTGATCCAAGTTTGTTTTGTTACGTTGTGCGGGGTTATATGACCTTCGGGACTCTGGGAATCCATCCCATCTGGAGCCAAGTACTGTTACCACACCTATACCGTACACTTTATTATCCCACACCGTCTTATTATATCCGACTTCAGCGGTTGATTCATTCACCCATCGTCCTTCCCACAATCTCACCCGAAATTCGTATCAGTTTGTCAAGGAATGGCCGAGGTGGCGCTTAACATCGAAGGTGGCGCACTTCCCGAGCTCGCGGCGGAGATCAGGCCGGGCAGGCGGGTGGAATGGCTGATCGGCGCCAGTGGCTTCGCCACCGCGTGTATGGCAGCTGCCGCGGCTATCTACAAGCCGCCCTCCGGCATCTTCAACGACCACAAGCGCGCCTATTATGTCAGCGTCGTCTCCGCCGGTGTTGCAGGCCTAGGAGCGGTTTGTGCTGCAGTCATCTGGTTGTCCGGCGGCCATGAAGCAGACGGGCACAGGCACCAGCGCCTTGCCCGCCGTTGGGTCCTGTGCGCTTCCTTCGTGCCACTGGCGTTCATCGCCGGTCTTGGTGGAGTCCGCATGCTTGTGAAGTAAGAATAGCTAGCTCGGTCTTATTACCTGTTCGTACGTACGTATGTCGGTCTATGCGTGCATTAGAACTGCCATGTTACCTCTGTACCGCTGCCTCGTATTGTCCTAATAAAGTGAGCATCATCCTCGTCTTATAATAAAGTGAGCATCTATGCGGAGGGGCATGCAGGGCACAACGGCTTCTCTTGCCGCAGTTGCAGTCAGCGCAGGAGCAGCAGGTGCCGCACTTGCACTTGCCGTCATTCTCGTAGGCGACCTCCTCGACCATCTCGGAGTGGCTGCATCGCATATGTGATGGTCAGTAAATTCAGTTTTTGTAACTAATCAACTGCTTGCAAAGAACACTAAAATCCTGAGTGATCTCTCAATGAGATATTATTAGTAGTTTAGTACTAGCAGAAGTAACTCTAGTCTTCCGTCAATTTGTTTTCAATGTTACAACCGTTTCATCGGCCTTGTTCCATTTTTTTGTTTGCGCGAATTTGTTTTCAATGTTTCAGCTGTTTCGTGGGTTGCGTGATGTATCCATGACCATCTGCTTTATCTCCAGAGTAAGATGATAGCAAGAAGTGCGGAGAAGCCGCTTCGGATATTCGTATTGATTTTTGGCTTTTCTAAATAAAAGGTAGAAGCAGAAGACAATACAAACAAAACCTAAATTTAGCACGAAAAAATGTCAGCATCCCATAAAATTTCTCTCTGTATTTGGAGAATAAAAACGTTTTGCTCGCCCCACATAGGCATCAACATCATAGTGTTATATGGCTTTTAGACTGTGGTTTATGATTTTTAATTAAAAATTATGAATTCTAGACTGTTCGCAAGAGGCAGTACACAGAGAAAAATAGTCCCATGTAATTTTTGCAGGTATAACTAAACTCAATACAGTTTGTACTACAATCTACCTGTAGACCCCACTTTAAAAAATGCACCGTTTAAAAACTAGTTACCGTAGCAAATGGATGTCAAAAGTATAAGAGCATCTTTAGTGTATAAAACCGATGTTGATTTAAAGTCATGCCACGTAAGTATTTTAGAAATTAAGTTTGTTTTTCTCCAATGTATTGAACCAATTCCTACGTGTCGATGTTTTGATACCGATCTTACGTATGATTTGTTTTGATTCGAGAATTCTCTTAGAAGACTAAGCTATGATCTTGCAGAACAGGGACACGGGAATTTTTATCCAGGTTTAGGCCTTCTCTTCAGATAATAATAGCCCTACGTCTTGTGCGATTACTAAGCAGAAGAAATGATTACAACTGTGTAATGCGAAAAAGAATCTACATGATCTCTTGCGTGGATCCGACTCCCTCTCCTCCCTCTCCGACATCAACCTTTATATAACAGGTGAAGCAACGGTAGTTGTCCCGTGCTAGAAAACGTCTTAACGCTTCGGGTGATAACCATCTGACGGGAGTTATTGTCAAAGAGATGCGGTGGCCATTCACCATATGGCGATTGTTGTTAGAGAGAGATTGTGTGCGGTTATTGGATAAATGCATGTTTTAACCACCTTGTTAGATGAATCGATGATGTAGTTGGTCGGAGATAGGTTAGTCGCAGGAAGATCCACAACCATAAGGAGGTTGTATGATAGCTTGTCGTAGTAGAGCTTACGATAATATGGTCGTAGTAAGACTCACGACCATACGGTCATAGCAGAGCTTATGATAATGTGATTGTAGAAGAGCTTACAATCATGCGGTCGTAGAAAAACTTATGACCGTGTGGTCGTAGTAAGACTTACGACCATACGGTCATAACAAAGCTTACAACCATATGGTCATAGAAAAGCTTATAACCAAAGTGTGGTCGTAAAAGAGTTTACGTCTATTTTGTGGAACTTTTTTCTCATCGATAAGGGGTATATTTAAGGAATATGATGACGTAATAATTTGAGGATTATTCTATCATCGACACTACTAATAACTGGGACCCACGTTATATTAAAAAACCACAAAATAATAATATCCTCTCTCAACCGCACTATCTTCTATTTAGTTGTTTAATGCTTGTATGAATTGTTTAATACTTTGAATCAACTTCGAAGTAATGTAGAAATGATTAGCACTATTCTATCTGATTAAAAGATTAACAAAAAGTAGAAATAATCAGTTGCCCCAACTAGATCATCAAAGTTGTGAAAACTGTATTAACAAATGACACTGCCTGGCTTTTAAATCAAATAAAATAAAATCAGATGGCAAATTAACATGAGATCAATGCCATACCCAAAATAAAGTCGATCCTTTGCAACATCAAAATAGAAATAGGACAAATCAACAATAGCAAATCTTTGAAGGATCTAAAATAGAAAGAAACAAGTTAATAATCTAAGCACTAAAAGGATCAATTACAAATATAAGAAATCATCAATTAATCCTTTTCATTTTGAAGTTAAAGCACCCTGGAGCATAGTCCAGAGCACTTGTCTTCCCCTTTTTCTTGTCAACCGACTTCACCAGTACCGCACTGGTAGGCAGGGGCGGAGAGGGGGGGGGCTGGCCCCCCCAATGGTCACCAGATGCATTAATAGGACCCCTTAATCACAGTCAATTAGTCAATTAGACCCCTGCCAAAACCCAGTAGGGATAGTAATCCTGGCCCGCTGGCCCACGCAAAGAGGAAGCTACATGATAGTTTATATTGAAAAGGAATTGGCAGCCAAGATTAGTTCCAATGATATTATCAAATCTTATGATCTAGTTGGTAATCGTCGTGCTAAATTCAAGTTAGTGGAGATGTAACAAATTCAAGTTTGTAGAGATGTAATGAAAGTACCTTTCTTTTGTGTTACTAGACGTATGCTACATTATTTTGCCAGATGTGTTATGATTGAATTTATATGACAATATATATGCGTATGTTTAATTATATATGTGTATGTTTAATTTTGCCACACACGGCGCCTGTGGCCCATGACGCTGGCGCCAGCGAGTCGCCCCTTGTCGGATCAGGCTGCCTCGCCGGTAGGGTTGGTTGGACCCTTTAAGTTCTCCAACTAAATATACTTATCCTTAGTCGAATCCTCCATGGAGCGGTCAGAAATAGCTTTTTTGGCCACCTGCTCAAAAGATAGAGCTTCCTCAACCAGTAGAGCAGTCGTCTCCTTTGGTGCACCTGAATCTTGAGGGATAGCCATCGGGGCCTCAATCCAGTTGGTCATGATTGTCTTGGAATCTACAACCGGTGCATTTGGTATCACCATTGGCTCTATGGTCGTGGTGGCTCCGATCAATGGCTCTTCTTTCTCTTCCGCCTTGTCACTAACTGAAATGAGCTCGGCGATAAAATCCTTCATCTAAGAAATATACTTCCGTCGGTGTGATTTCTCTATTCTTTTTATAAGAGAAGGTGTAGATTCATAAGAAAAAAAAATTTTAGAGTCATAGTAGAAGTCTATCTCTAAGAAGATTTGGGTCTTAGAAACTTGTGTGGTTGGAGCGGTCACAAGAGCAGTCAAAGGGGCACTAAGGTTGTGTTTGGTTTAGGGATAAGGTGGGATGGGATGGTCCTGTCCTTGGTTTTGGGATGGGATGATCCTATTTTTTGTTTGGTTGGGGGGATAGAGTCATCCCTGTTTTTTGTTTGGTTGGAAGGATAAAGTGGGATAGAATGGTCCCAACCTTTGTTTGGATGGAAGGATGAAGGTGGGACATGTGTGGCATTTGAGTTTTTTTTTTAAAAAAATTGAAGGCTATTGTTGATATGTTTCTACACATAAGCCTTTGAGTTTTTTTTTAAAAAAATTTTAAACAAAACAGTACTTAAAAAAACAAAGAGGTGGGATGACTCTATCCCATGTGGGATGACTCCGTCCCATGAAAAAAAGAGGATTGACTGATCCCAGATCTACAAGAAATATTACTAGTGGGATGTCCTTGACTCTGCTTGTCTCCCAGAGTCCCGAAGGTCATGTAATCCCCCGCAACGTAACAAAACAAACTTGGACCAACACATCATCTCCCAGCGCCCGGTCCGGTGAACCTCACCTCACCGACAGCTCGACCCCACTTGAATCTACATCTCACGAGTCACCGCACCGCGTCCACGGCCCGCTCCTCAAACTAGATACCCCGCATCCACGTCAGTAGCCGGTAGAGGCGCGACGCACGGGGAGGCAACTCGGGCGCTCGCAGTCGCAGAGACACATCAGAAAGGGACATCAACTTAAAAAAAGGCCAAGTTTGAAAGTACATCTTTTTTTTTTAATTTGGCATGCACATCAACTTTAACTACTAGCTTCTAAACACGGAAAGGCCGATCTACACGTGAGTGTAGCTGCTCCCACTATCACAACCGTATAGTGTGCATCAAGAGTTGTGCATTAAAAATGGTTTATATCTATTGCTGCATTTAGGAAATAAGGGGATGCTTTTATGCACTGATTAGAACTGCATTTTATGCACGCAGTCGCAGATAGACATCAGAAAGAGTCATTCGCTTAAACAAAAGCTTTCCTGTTCCCTTGTCCATTCCCTTGTCCATGTTCCGTCCATAATCCTGGCACGTGTCGTTGTTCCATTGGTATCAGCCTTTGTGGTGGGCCCACAAGATTATCGTCCTAGGAATTCTCTGCTCCATTGCCGGTGATGCAACTGAAAGGAAAGACAACCACGGTTGCGCCAAGACAGTCACCCTTGGGAGGGCGCATGCTGCACGACAACAAGTGTCTTTTTCACGTACCCGTGGCTGGAA
Source organism: Dendrocalamus sinicus (assembly GCA_036346575.1). Lineage (NCBI taxonomy): Eukaryota > Viridiplantae > Streptophyta > Magnoliopsida > Poales > Poaceae > Dendrocalamus > Dendrocalamus sinicus. Next base: position 141,930 of record JAYEVI010000089.1, on the reverse strand, counting down.
TCGGACAAACCGAGCAGTCAGCGGTCAGGTGGACAGAAACAACTTTCGCCTCAAAATCCACTAATTAGAATTGTATTTAAGTTGAGCAGCATGAATTGTGTTAAATGCTGAGCAAAGACTTCAGGACGAAAATACGAAAATGGCATTATAAATAGAATTTGTACAGGTATGGATGTAAGATCTCGAAACAGACACACGGACACTGTTTGGACTGAGAAACGCGCAGAGTCTAGACTGAATGGACACATGGACGGTAATCGCTAAACTAAATAAATATATAATGGTTAACACAAGCTGTTCCGCATAGTAGGTGAATACACCCAAGATGATGGCAATGAATGAACCTAGAACCATTTTTTTAGCTCATATAGAGCCTGTTTGGGAGAGCTTCACTAGCTCCAGATCCACCTAGATCCACCAGATTCACCTGGATCCACTGTGGAGCAGCTCCACCGTGGAACTGGTCTCCCATCAATGTGTTTGGTATAGCTCCACCGCAGATCTGGACTAATATGCAATTGTAAACAAATATTTAGGGGGCATAATGAAAAATGAAGAAAAAAAGAAAAGCATGGTTCTCTTTCTTCTTCCTCCCATGAGAAGCACGCGCTAGAGGAGGAGGCGGAGAGCGGGTAGGGCGCGCGCGCGCCGGCCGGCAGCGCGCGCGGCGCGGCAGTGGCGCGGCGGGCCGAGGGCGGCACGCGCAGCAGCGAGGAGAGCGAGGCGCGGGGCGGGCGCGGTGGTGGCCGCCGAGGCGCGGCGGCGGCCAAAGGGCGGCGCGCCGGCCGGCGCGCGCGCCGCCGAGGGTGGGCACGAGAGCGGCAATGGAGGCGGCGTGGCAGCGACGGGAAGAGGACGGAAAGAAAGAATGAACCGTTTTTTGTGTAATCGTGGCATGGTGGGTAATTTTCCCAACTCCACGAATCTGAGTTTTCGTGAGCACCCTTGAGGTGCTCCATGGATTTGGTGGATCTAGGCAGATCCATGGATTTTGTGGAGCTGCTCCACGGTGGATCTGCGTGGAGCTGGAGGTGTTTGGCTTGGAAAAGTGGATCTGGATCTGTTTTTCATGGATCTGGAGCTGGTGGAGCTCTCCCAAACAGGCCTATAGACCTAAACTGGTAGGATACTTTTTTTGGGGGGAATGTAGGCTTTGACAAATTCCATTTTTGCTTCGAACCGAATACTTCACCAAAGATGTAAGGGTTGTCGACAGGCACTGGTTGTGGTAGGAAATGATTTAACTGTACCATAACAATATTTTAAAATCATAGACTGGATGAACACATGCATGGCTACCAGACTAAAAGTATATTGCTGAAGACAAGCATTTCTGCACAGTAAGTGAACGGAGCTAAAACGATTGAGGTAAATGAATTGTGATCCGTTTTTTTAGCTGACAAAAGACCCAACAGAACTGATAGCATACATTCTGTAAAACTCTAGGCTTTGGTAAATCGCAGGGCATTTGAATATTCCAGCAAATGTTCAAGGGTTGTCGATAGGCGCTGGTTGCCATAGGAAAGATCTCAAATGCATCAAAACATTCTGTAGGACCGGACAGGCAACAGAGAGGAGTGAATGATGCCTAAAGATTTTCCTTCAAATATTCATATATTCATTTTTCGCCAATACCTGCGAAACTATGAAGATTATGATATGAGGTCTACTTGAAAACAGAGGAACACAAAACTCAGTACGACCAGATCAGAGCACAACGTGGTCGAGAGACAACGGTCAACCAAATTGAACACCACTGGACAGCAGAGAAAAGAAACGTGGTTGATAGACAGACAACGTGGTCGAAGCAGATAACGTGGTCTAACCAGTGTGGTCGTAACCAACATGGTTGCAACCGACGTGGTCGTAACCACCGTGGTCATAATCAACGTTGTCAAAGACCTACATGGTCGATACCAACGTTGTCGATGTCCAATGTACGGTCGAAAGGCCAGCGTAATTCATGACCAATGAATGGTCGAAAACCAGCACTTTGTCAAAGACCAACGTGATCGCAAACTACGTGGTCAACACCACCATAGTCAATGACCAAGATGCACACAAAAAACACATGCAGTTAAAAACCAGTATGTGGTCATAACAGTTCAGAATGTGACCGAGATATCTACAACCATTGAGCGATCGAAACCATGTCTAGTCGTAAACGACTAGAGATTGCAGAGAAGTCGAGCGACCACACGACTTAGGACCATTAGGCGATAGAAAGCAAATGTGGTCGTAAACGACTAGAAGAAACAGAAGAGGCGCACGACCACCAAATCTAAAAACATCAAATCTTTTGATTTAGAGATCAAATGGCCATGGAAATTTGTATGCAAGAAACTTATGGTCTTAGAAAGCTAATTCTATCTTGGATTGAAAACTTAGTAAGCCATTCAAGACCTTTTTGAGATTTGATTAATGGCGCACAAGAACTGAGACTTGAGATCGAACAGATGAGCTGACCATACTCGTGGGGAGATAATAATCAATATGACTTTATGTCCAATCCCACTTGTCTCAACAAGCAGCTACATCGAAGAAATCAAATCAAAACTCTTGGATCAAGAAAAGATCAAGAGAGAAGAGAACGATCTCAAAACAGAGTAGTCAAGAGATGTGGTCGAAGACCATCGAGCACTCGTAACTGACTGCGGTCATAAACATCTCGCAAGGCAGTGGGGGCACACGACCACGAGATCTACGACTATCGAGCAATCAGAAACAAGTGCGATTGAAAACATACGCGAAACAATTTGAGTCTTGACCATGGTCGAAAGACTGGCAGCGGTCTTAACTTCTCGAAAGAACAGAGAAAGCCCTGTGTGGCGCACGACCGCAAGATCCAAATTCTAAATAACTTTTGATTCAAAAATCAATTGGCCAAGAAACTTTGCGCACATCAAGATTAAGGTCTCAAGAGGTTGCTCTAATCTTTAATTGAAAACTTATTAACCAGGTTGAGATCTTTTTGTGATTTGATCAAGGACGCACATGAACTAGGTTCAAGAACCGAAGTCATTGATCAGAACCATTTATCAGAACCGCTCGTGGGTCAAAGAGAGCCAAGATGGCTTCGGTTATATTCCCACCTGTCACTGCGATTCAGAGTATCAACGAGATCAAGCTAAGAACACCTCCATATCAAGAAGAGAGAGGAATTTCCATATCAGGAAGAGAGAGAAATAGAATGAAGAACACAGAGGAAGAACGAAACTGAAAACTAAAAACAGAGCAAACTCAAATAGGAAGATACACAAAAGGTAGACCAAAGATTGCTAGATTTCTCACTTGAGATACTGGTTTCACAGCCACTCTCCTCGGGAGGACCAAACTCTAACCCTAGAGCCAACACTCACTCTCAAACAGCCACTCCCCTCGGGAGGACCAAACTCTAACTCTAGAGCCACACCCACTCTCTAACATAACTCCAATGGGAGGGAGAGACGCCAGCCACCAAGGCACAGCTGACCTGCTCAACCCTAGCTCTTGCCTCTCCTCCCCTTTTTATAGGCTCACCAATGGACCCTAGACCTTAATGGGTCCTACCATTAGTCCAACCAGGGATAACCCGTTAACCCCACCTAACACCAGGTTTTACTCATGCACGCTTCTCAAAGCAGCTTACATGTGACCCCAATGACTTGTCGTCAAGCCTCTTCACGCGTCTGGATCCCACCGAACCATCCTTGCTTGCAAACAGCCCAAGTCACTTGGCACACCACGCGCTTCTCCTCACGCATGATGGCACCTGGCATCCTTGACTGTCTAGACCTCGACTACTCCCTGAGCCTAGTCCCAGTCCACCTCGCCGTTGCTTGTCATTTTCACCTCCGATAGCTCCTGCTCCGGTTCCTCGTCGTCCCGGCTTGCAACCACCTCACCAACCTCGATCATCTTTGGCGTCTCCCTGACCGTTCTGGACCTCAACACCTCCTTGTGCCTAGTCCCGGTCCTCCTACGCCTCACCATGACCTAACTCTGAAGTTCTGCAACCAACACCAACAAGCAAACCATCACATAGCACCGCACGATACGTAAAGATCATCCAGTAGCACAAACAAAATGTATACACCCAAAATACTGATTCTAATCCTAAAACCAAGCAATAACCTCATGTGCACAAAGCAACAAACACCCTGGTCAACCCTAACTAAAACACCAATAATTCCAGTGAACAAACTCAGCACAATAACTGGTCTTATATGACTTACAAGTATTCGGATGCACAAGAAATGAGGTACTCGTAGCCCACGAAATCCTTCCAATAGCCTACGACCACATTGCAATCTGCTACAACCATGCAGTAGATGCTACGACCATCAAATGCACATGCATACAGAATGCTACGACTATCGCTCACATTCAGCAGAAGCTACGACTACCAACAACACAATTTACGACTGCCGATCACGACCAGCCGGAAAGCTACGACCATCGATCACCAGTCTACGACTATCACTCACAACATCTAGTTGTTACACTTACGACTATCGAACACAAGCAGCTGGTCGCTATGACGTACGACTATCGATCACAAGCCAGGCAGAGCCACGACTATCAGTCACGACCAGCAAAGGTTACGACTATTGACCAGCAGAAGCTACGACCACCAAGTTGTAGGAGCACCTGTCGACCACCAAGTCGTAGGACCACCTGTTGACCACCAAGTCATAAAAGACTTTGCTGACCACCAAGTCGTAAAACCCTCTGCCGATCACCAAGTCGTAAAAGTCTCTACCAACCACCAAGTCATAAAACCGACTGCCAACTAGCAAGTCGTAAAAACCGAGCATTATCTGAGTCTGAGTATGTGAGACCAACAGCTCGAAAGTTGCTCAGAATCTTATGAAATCTACCAAAGCACTCATCTAAGGACTCGCTAGCAAGTATCTTGAATTTGTTATATTCTTGTTTGTATTGGTCCTATCGGACAGTCTTGATCTGAGTGATGCCCTCATGGTATGCATCGAGTGTCACCTAGATATCGAACGCCGACGTGAGATGAGAGATGCTATCAAACTCACTCCAGCTAAGATCTTGAATGATGATGTTCCTTGTCTTAGCATTACCTCCACATCTGACGTATTCATAGTCGTGATGAGCTCAACAGTAGGAACAACGAAGCTGGTCTTAACCTTTCTCCAAATAGCATAGCCTTGAGTCTGTATGTAAGACTTCATCTTACTCTTCCAATAGAGATAGTCAACCCCATTGAAGAGAGATGACTTAGTGGAATACTTATCTACTGCCACGACTCTAAAGACAGGTTAAGATCTATTAAAAGGGCTAACTGGGCTCTCATACCAATTCAAAGACCAAATATGGCAACAGAGGGAGGTAAATGAGGTGAATGGTGCCTCAAAATTCTTTCCAAATATTCACCAACCCTTCACTTCAGTAGTTACAGAGCTATGAAGATAAGGATGGCAAGCCACCACAAAAACTAGCAAATCGAGACACTAAAAACCCACGAAAAATTAGCAAAAACATAACTACCACCATTGAAATTACGGTACTACTGTTTGCTATAGTAACAGCGATACTACCGCTACATTAATCACGGTACTTCCACTGCTACAACAAAGGGCCTATTCTTTTTGGCTGCGACTTATAGTTTTTGGCTGCGGCTTGTGGCTTTTGGTCTGTTTATATGAGAGATTACAGAGTAGCAGAAACTCACGTGCGGTTTTTGCCAATATAAATGAAGTCAGTAAAGTATATACTATAATCAACTAGTAGATGGTATCTTGAAAAAAATACTCCGTTTATAAGCTAGTTACTATAGAAAAGCCGAAAAGCAGCTTTTAGAAACTGAAAAGAACAGGGCCAAAACCAGGGTGAATAGTGTTTTCAGCATGATTTGAAAAAACAAAATTGAGAGAACTTTTGATCCATAAATCCAAAAGACATGAAATTTTGCAGGGATCTACTCTAGGATGTTATGAACCTATTACAATAAACGATCATAAAAATCATGGCCAAAGTTGAGATCTTTTTCAGTTTATTGGAAAGGTGCACCAAAATCAAGCCGAAACCCCAAACGGTGAATACAAATTGCTCGTGGGTAGATAATGGCTAAGATGGCTTTAGATATGTTCCTACATGGTACAACAAATAAGAACACAAAAAATATCACATCAAAAACCCTCAAATCAAGAAATCACACCTTGAGGTTAAATCATGCAAAACCGGGTTTTCTCGTGATTCTTGCTATCAAAGTGTCTAGATGGGTGGAGATGTATTTTTAAGGATTATCTCTATCTCTTAGACGTCCTTAGCACAACAAGATCAAGGAAACAAAATACATCAAAACCAACTAAAAGTCAAGCACATCAATCAAAAACAAGAGGGACTCAAGAGTTGTACAAAGATTGATGTATTGCTTACTTGATAAGGTAGATTTTATAGCCACTCCACCTTAAAAGATAAAGAGCACCCAAGGTACATACTCTCAAGCCCTAACCCTAAACTTAGACCTAGGAGAGAGAGCACAAGAGATGGGATGGATGATTTTTCTTACATGTCTCCATCCCAACTCCCTTTTATAGGTGGGCAACCAGACACCTACACATCTTACTGGATCCTATCCACTATTACGATGGGCAATCCTGTTAACCCCACACATACATGTTTTACTTTCACAAGTTCACTTATACATACTTTTCAAAGCGCGTAAGTATGTATCCACTAAATCCTTAGCCTTGATACGCCTTGATCAAACCAGCTCTATCTTGATCTAAACCACTCTCCAACACATCACCCATGCGCCGTAGTTTTGATTCAAGATGGTTTTCAGTATTTTGGTCAAACTACCAAAATACCCTTTCTTGACCCGGTCATCACCAACCACTGCAAGCAATCATCATGCTTGCCATGTGTAGGTGCACCACTAGCTTGCCACGCGTCACCAAGTTTTCCTGTCCTGGTTTCACTGAACCACGACTCACTTAGCTCATACAAGCTACATGGCGCCATCCCATCGTTCCAACCCGCCTTCAACATTTTCCGCCTTTCTCCTGCCATACTTGAGCTCACCGTCTAACCCAGCATCCTCGATTGTTTTGGGCCTCAACTCCTCCATGTGCCTAGCCCCGATCCTCGCCGTTGACCACAGTTGACTTCAAGGACTCTGCACATCCAAAGACAAAGAAATCGTTTTCAGACACAAGTTCTTCACAACTTGACCTACATTAGCCAAGACATACATCATGCATCATTAATTCAATGACCTAGGTCATCCCAACTCGATCTATGACTCAATCCCCAAAACCTTTTTTCTGGGAATATCGGAAGTACCACGTCTAACACATCAATACTTTAGCATTGCGGTACTACCGCCTCCTAAAACGGTACTTCGATTTTCCAGACACTTCCAAAAAAACAGTTCAAATCAAATACAATCTTTGTAAAACTAATTGACCATTCCATAAATATTACAATTCAATTCAGAGAAATTGGGATTTACTCCTCACCAAATTGAATCGACGTGGCTTATATCAGTCAACTTTTGCATGAGAAATGTGGCGTGAGTTTGGATGCTTATCCATCCATCATGTTTTGCTAAGTGTGATCAGCTATTAGATTTTATGGGTCCTATTCTTTTTCAGTTTTTAGCTTTTGCTTTTAGTTTTTCTACAGTAACTAGCTTTTAAATGGAGTGTCTTTTTAAGATGATGTCTATTAGTTAATTGTAGTACAGAATGTACCGACTTCATTTATATTGGCAAAAACCGCACGTAAGTTTCGGTTACTCTGTAATCTCTCGCACAAACAGTTCGAAAGTCACAAGCCGCAACCAAAAACTATAAGCCTCAGCCAAAATGAACAGGCCCTGATTTTGTAGGTTCGCAACACTGGATCCTCCTCTACAAGCGTAACACGGTGAGTAATTTAAACTTCTTTAATCAGGATCCGTGTTCTTGGCCTTCCTAGGAAGATCAAAAGCACTGTCTTTTATGCAAGAAAGTTGAATTCCTTGAGCTAAACCTTCCAAAGGGGCCGCTTGGAATGAAAATGGAAATAGCTATTATATCCTAATCTCCTCGTAAAAATCTTTTGCCGATGCCACTTGCAGGCTTGCAGCCACCCCTCATCCCCTGTCTGACCACTTACCTGGACTATTCCTCGTCTACTGCCAAAACAGGAAGGACAAATTTTCCTAAAAGGAAAAAAGAAAACGATCCCGACGAGCTGTCCCTCCTCTGCCTGCTCCGCATTCCCTCTATCCACTTATTGCCAGTTGGGACCCACCTTACTTTTGACACCGTGGACTGACATTTCAGCGAGGCCTCCATCCATCCACTTACTGGTGCGACTTTTTTAAATTTTATCGCCGGTGCTACGGTGCCAGTGCGTGGGATTGCGTACGTGTCGGCTGGTCGGAGTTCTACCTCGAGAAAAGAGCCAGAAATGACATTGCATACGAAGGTTATTTTTAGTATTACTGTGTTGCACAGGGTTAAAAATGTCTAAGTTTCTTGGACCTCCCGGTCCCGTGCTCCACCAACATCTCCTCCTCCTGGCCCCACTTGCAGCCACCCAAACCCACTCCTCTTACCACCGCTCCAATATCGCCCACGTTCAAACGCCGTCACCTGCAGGATTGTGCATCGGTTTTTTCAGTTTAATCGGTTCGGTATATACGGTATATACAGTAAATACGGTATTTGTAATTCGGTACTATACGGTATTTTTAGAAGTACGGTTCGGTATCGGTAAATCCCAATTTATTTCGGTGCGGTATCGGTAAATACCATATTTATCAAAGTTGATACGAATTGTAAATAATATAACGACTAGTGAGACGAGTGGACGACAATACGTATGCTACGGCAACGCGTTGCATGCCTGTATGGCTGTATATCTCAGCCTGCTCCAAGCCTCCAATGCATCTCGTCCCATTGTACATTTGTACTACACACTACTGTGAAGTTGTACTACACACACTACTGTGAAGTGTGAATTGTCACTTGCTTTTTCTAGCGCCTAGCTACTAGAGTACTAGTACCAGCTCCGCAGCTCGCAATCTCGCATAGTACTAGTACCAGCTCGCAAATCGCAATCTCGCATAGCTCATGAAGCTGAAGGAGTAGTACCAGCACCAGGATGCCATCGACGCGAGATGGACACCTTCTTCTACGACGCTGTCGCCACCGTCTTCACCAAGACGGGCGTCGCGCCGCGCGACATCGACCTGCTCGTCCTCAACATCGGATCCTTCTCCCCGGCGCCATCCCTCGTCTCCAGGATCGTCAACCGCTTCGGCATGCGCGAGGATGTCATGGCCTACAGCGCCGGCCTGACCATAGCTCTCGTCGTCACCTCCGAGTCCTGCACTGCATTAGTATTTTTCGGTTGGTTCGGTTTCTTCGGTTTTTTCCGAAAAAACCGAATACTAAAAAACCCAAAATGTGAAAACCGTACCGAATACCAAAAACCGATCAAACCGAGTCAGTTCGGTTTTTTCGATCGGTTTGTTCCGTTCGGTTCAAAAATGGACAGCCCTTCCGTCTCCCCCACTCTCCCACGCAAAGCCTTACCCCGCACTGCTAACACCCACCGACATGTGGGCCCCAGACGCGTGTTACACCCCGACTAGTCGATATAAGCAATTCATTCCCTCGATCTGGACCCCACTTCGAGACACCCAACGCCACCTCCCCGACCACCATTTTTTTCTTCTCTGCCCAGCTTGGCAACTGCTCTTCCCCTCCTCGCCTCAGATCTCGATGCGGCGCAAGCTCCCCGGCGACGCGCCGGCGTCGGCGGCGGCGGGAGCCGGGTCCGCCACGTCCGACGCGGACCTCACGCAGCTCTCCGCAGCCATCGCGGCGGGGGAGGACCTGGGCCCGTTCGTGCGGCGCGCGTTCGCCTGCGGGAGGCCGGAGCCGCTGCTGGCCTCGCTCCGCGCCGCCGCGCGGGACCGCGAGGCAGAGATCGAGGAGCTCTGCCGCGCGCACTTCCACGACTTCATCCGCGCCGTCGACGACCTCCGCTCCCTCCTCGCTGACGCCGACGCGCTCAAGGGGTCCCTCTCCGCATCCCACTCCGCGCTCCTCTCGTCCGCCGCGCCGCTGCTCGCCTCGCTCGAGTCGTTCCTCGGCGCGCGCGCTCGCCGGGAACCTCTCCTCCGCGCTCTCCTCCTCCCGCCGCTGCGTCCGCCTGCTCGCGCTCGCCGCCCGGGCTAACGCCCACCTCCAGGCCGGAAACCACAGCCTCTACCTCGCCCTCCGCGCCGTCGATGCCATCGACCGCGACCTCGCCTCCGGCCCCGAGCCTCTGCCCCTCCCCACCCTCCGCCAGGAGGAGCTCCGCTCCAAGCACCACCCGCTGGAGGAGTGCATCACCCTGGATGACGATGGTGTTGGCGACCTTGATAACTTCGCGGCAGCCGCTGCAACAGCAGACGTTGCGGATGGTGCGGCTGCAGCGTCATTCGACCTCACGCCGCTCTACCGCGCGATGCATATACACCAGACGCTGGCGCTTGGGGAGCGGTTCAAGAAGTACTACCTGGAGAACAGGAAGCTGCAGCTGACATCGGACTTCGATGTGATTGCAGCGACTCCGTTCCTTGAGTCTCACCAGGTGTTCTTCTCGCAGATTGCTGGGCTCTTCATTGTTGAGGACCGTGTGTTTCGAACTGGGGGTGGGCTCACATCACGGGCAGATGTAGATGCACTGTGGGATGCCGCAGTGGGAAAGATGGTCTCTGTGATGGAGGACAACTTCTCTCGGATGCAGACAGCAAATCACTTGCTTCTCATCACTGATTACGCTGCTTTGCTTGCTGCCACGATGAGGCGGTATGGTTACCCAGTAGGGATGCTGCTCGATGTGCTGGCTAAGCATCGGGACAAGTATCATGACTTGCTTCTTGGGGATTGCCGAAGGCAGGTGGCAGAGGCACTAGCTGCAGATAAATTTGATCAGATGCTGATGAGGAAGGAGTATGAGTACTCAATGAATATACTTGCATTTGGGATTCAGAGCTCAGATATCACCCCAGCGTTCCCATTTGTTGCACCGTTCTCATGCACTGTGCCAGACATTTGCCGCATCGTTCGGTCATTTATCGAGGATTCTGTAAGCTTCATGGCACATGGGGGTGGTGGGGACACGTACGCAGCAGTGAAGAAGTACCTTGGTCGGATTCTCTCAGAGGTTGTGGATGCTTCGATACAAAAGCTTGTGGATTCAGGTGGTGGTCTGAGTGTGTCCCAGGCGATGCAGGTTTTTGCGAACATGTCCGTCATGGAGCGTGCATGCGAGTTCTTCACACGCCATGCAGCTCAACTGTGTGGTGTGCCGCTGCGTGCAGTGGAGCGTGGACGGCGTGACTTCCCACTTCACAGGTCCCGTGATGCAGCGGAGGCACTTCTGCTGCGGCTGCTGCATTCCAAGGTTGACAAGTTCATGCGGCAATCTGATGGTGTCAACTGGATGGCTGATGACCCTCCGCCCGGTGGTAATGAGTATGCAAATGAGGTCATCATCTATCTTGAGACGCTCACTTCAACTGCACGGCAGATCCTCCCTCTTCCAGTGCTCCGTCGTGTCCTTGTGGCAGTGCTTGCACATATCTCTGATAGGATTGTTGGGCTCTTCTTGAATGATTCAGTCAAGCGGTTCAGTGCTAATGCAGTCACTGGTATCGATACCGATCTCAAAATGTTTGAGGCATTTGTCGAGAGCATGTCCAGCCTGTTTGTGGATTCTGATCAAGAGTCCGCAGCAAATGAAATGAAGGCTGCACTAGTGGAATGAAGGCAGCTGGTGAATCTTCTTATGAGCAACAGCCCAGAAAACTTCCTCAACCCAGTGATCCGTGAGAAGAGCTACAATAGGCTTGATTACAAAAAGGTGGCAGCCATCTCGGAGAAGTTTAGGGATACCTCAGAGAGCTATTTCTCGACATTTGGAACTAGGGGTGCTAGGCAGAATCCAAAGAAGAAATCTCTGGATACCCTGATCAAGAGGCTCAGAGAAGCCAGCTAGAGCTGCTAGTCTCTCCCAACAGTAAGATAATACATGCACCTGGCCTTTCACCTCCTCATGTTTTCATGTAATTTAGCCTGTATTTGGTGTGTGTTATGCCTATTACAATCATTCTTCTTCTATATACTGTAATTTTGCTGATCCTACAGTGCTTGTTCCATATGTGTGGATATTTTAATGTTGATTCTTTAACTCATATACTCTATGATCAAGATATAGTACATCATTCTTTACCTTCCATTGTTCATAGCAACCATTTTGCACCCATGAGATGAAAGTGCTACCTATGCACCATATTTTTTTCACTTTGGAAAGTAGGAAAACATTTCTTTATCTCCCCCAGCTCTTTAGTCATGTTAATGTTTCCTCTGCTTGCAGCTTATTGTAACTTAGGGCACACATAGGTAAATTTTGGTAATATGGATTAGCAAAGACTTGTAACTTGATACTGCTAGGAAATTATAATATTTCATAAATAGTTATGGATTCTGTAATTTTATTACAAGTAATTGATTGCCACTTACTGCTGTGACCATGGCTTTGATGGCGCTCTGGCCAGTCGCCGCGACCTGGGGGCATCAGGACGCCAAGGCGCCTAGGCGCCCGCTTGGGCGATGTGATTAGACGATGGCTTAAATTAGCCTACTCAGCATATATAACACACATGTAACAGAGAAAAATAGAACCCACTCAGCCGACAACACTCCTAAAACCCAAAAGCCCATCTAAGACATCCATTCCTTCCTCGGTTCCTCCTGTGCCCTGATACTACTGGCTGCCACGTCCTCTAGCAGTAACAATCAGCAACGTGAGCGGCAGAGGAGAGAGGTGAGTAGAAAAGCAAAGAGCCTGGAGCAGAGGAGAACGATGGACGACGGGCAGCAGAGGAGAGAGGTGAGCAGAAAAGCAAAGAGCCTCAGAGCAGAGAAGGGTGATGAGTGACAAGCAGCAGAACAGACCAGCGGAGAAGGAGTAGAGAAGAAAGGAGAGGAGGGAAGAGCACTTGCGAGGCTACAAGCAACGACGGAAAGCAGAGAGGCGACGATGGCGTGCTGCGGACGGTGCCGGCGGATGCGAGATGGAGAGGGTCCACGGCCAGCTGCTGGCTGGGGCTCCCTCCAAGGGCCTAGACCCTCTCTCCTCTCTCCCTTGTCACCTAGAGGCCAGATCTGAGACCCTATCTCCTAGACTGCTGCCAGTCAAGGCGATCAGCCATGTCATCTGCTGCTGGCCGACTGGCCGACATGTCGTCGACTAGACGACGCCGCGACAGCCATGGCTGTGGCATGCTATTATGCTAGTATTATTAGAAGTTTGAAGTTGTATAATTTATTGTGATGTATTATAGGATAGGATACGAGCGAACAGTATAAGTGACTAAATTCTTGCCTATTGAACAGTATTTACGACTGTTTTGGGCTTTAGACCATTATTGACCATTGAAGCTTTAAAACTGTAGACTAGTCGTCACTAAAGTTATGCGATAGTCCGACATGCCTTGAACGATGCTGATTAATTTTTTTAATACAATAATCCAACATGATAGTTATGCGATGGTTACTAAAAGGCAAGCGATACCTTTGTGTTCACTATAGATTTTGAAAATTCAAGTATTACTAGGTGGATATATATACGGCCATGAATTCTTCATTACATTTTTTTTGTTTCTTTTTTGCGGGATTTTCTACACACACGCAGCAGTCAAAGTTGTCTGGCCTAGTTCGAGACACTTATTTGGTTTGTGCCTTTGGTTATTGGCTTTTAGCAGTACATGTCTTGCATTAACTCTACAAAATCTGTCATTCAATGTCTGTGAAGGACCATGTGAAAAAGCCCAGAATTTTGTTGTGATGAACCATTGTCATTTTAGTAGAGTGAAAATTTGTAATTTGTATATTTGCAGACTTTTTTGGACAACTTGCAGAGGTGATGGTTTGACTGGCCAGGTTGTGTTGCTTTGGCCGAAACAGGTGATTTTGGAAAATTTGAGTCGTGGGATGTTTTGGTTTGACTTAGGTTAGTGCATATGTGTTGCATGATACATGTTTCAACTAATGTGAGTCAAATTGTGAATAACTTGTGTGTCGAAAATGATTTCTTGATCTTTGGATGTGCAGGGGTGCTTGAAGTCAACCATAGTCAATGGCAAAGACCAGGACTAAGCTCATGGAGGAGCCGAGACCAAGAACGATCAAGAATGAATGGTGAGATTGCTAAGCTCAAGTATGGCATAAGAAATGCGAGAAATGTTGAAGGGAAGTTCAAGCGACGGGTTGCACTATGTGGCTTGTTCGGTCCTAGTGAGACATGGTTCGGTGTAACAGGAACAGGAGACTTGTCGACGCATGGCAAGCCAGTGGTGCATCTATATGTAGCAAGTATGATGATTGTTTGCAAGGGAAGATGAAGATCGGGTCAAAAAATGGTATTTTGGTAAGTTGACCAAAATATCGAAAAATATCTTGGATCAAAACCGCGGCGCTTAGAAAAACGGTTTAGATCAAGGAGAAACTGAGATGCTCAAGTTGGATCAAAGGTTAATAACTTAGTAGATTCGTACTTATGTGCTTTGGAAAGCATGTATAAGTGTATTGTGTGAGTAAAACCTGTATTGTGTAGGGTTAACAGGTTCCCCTCATTTGTGCTAAGTGAATAGTATTTATTAGAGTTAGATGGGGTCGATTATCTTGTCTATTTAACGGGTTGGATGGAGACATACAAATTTACCATCCAACCATTCTAGCTTTACTCTTAGAAGCCAAGTGTTCTAGGGTTAGGGTTTTAGAATTGTGAGTGCTGTGATATGTTGTCTTGTCCTTAAGGTGGAATGACTGTAAAATCTTCATCCTCAAATAACAATATATCAATTTTGTTTATCTTTCATGGATCTTTTTTGTTTTGGTTGATTTGCTCTTATTTTGTTTGGTTTTGATCTCCTCTCTCCCCTATCTTGATTTTGCTGGATGTCAAGAACGAGTAAGTGATGGAGATATACCTTGGAGATCAATTCTTCCATCTAGGCATCAGATTTGTCAAGTTTTTAATGTTGCCCAGTTTTTGCTTTATTTTACCCTCTTAAGTAATTTCTTGATCCAATTATTTTTGCCTCGGTTTTTGGGTATCCTAGCTTGCTGTGATATGTAAGAATATATCTAAAGCTATTTTGGCTATCATTCACCTATAAACAAGTCATATTTACCGTTCTTGGTTTTTACCCAGTTTTAGTACAACATTTCTTAAAACGAAAAAAGGTCGAAACTTTGGTAACGATTTTCTTGATCGTTGATTGGAATAAGTTCTTAACATCGTAGAGATGGTGCATACCAAATTTCAAGTGATTTGAGGTCTTGGTTTGGGAGTTTGTTTAATTTATGGTTTTGATGTAGTATAGCTTCACGAATCAAATGGTCCCAATTCTCTTAAGTTCTTTCAAAATATTTGGTTGGGATTGGTTCTTAAGGTGATGGTCTAGGCTTGGTTTAAGTTTCAAGTCTTTTGAATTTACGGATCAAAAGTTATATGAATTTTTGGATTGTTTCTACTATTCACCGAATTGATTTTCCTGTAGCACAAGGAATTTCAGGAACATTGTTTTTTTACCTTTATAGCTGCTCATAGTTATTGGAGCGAAAAATCGACGAATACTTACGGAAAATTTAAAGGTACCATTCAACTTTCTCTGTTGCCATACCATTCCTATAAACTGTTGTCTGAAGTGCCTAAATTTCATGCCCCATTAGCCGTGTGTGACATGCCTTGCATGCCTAATCTAGACGATTAGTAACAAAAAAAAATGTGGAAGGATTTGGGGAGAAACAGACAGACAGTTATCTCTTTGCTGGATGATTTATTATTTGAGACACTGTTGTAAAATTATAGAAGTGGAAATGTGATGCATGGCTACTTTATATAGTGTACTGTTCTATATAGTATAGCATGGTAAATCTGTCTGTTGATCATTGAAGCTCCTAACCATAGGGCGGAGAGGGAACTTCTGAAACTCTTTCTTGTCAGGTGACTTGGGCGTAATGAAAAAGATGTTTGCAAGGGTGATGTTGCTTAAAAAGAGAAGTTCACAGGTAACAATGCATGGCTGCTTGTCAAATCTGACCTGTTTAATTTTATAGTTGGATCAAACAATCAAACAAATCTTGTGACTGCTGGTAAGTAGTGACTCTTGGTTGTTTGGCCTACGAAGCTGGCAAGTAGGGTGATGTTGCATAATGGAAAGGTCATATATGTAATCCCTATGTATGTAGTTATAAACCGAAGTCATCACATTTTTTTATTGCCCCATGGCACTGACATATTTGTTGTTTTACTGTTCTTTCCTACTGTTTGCTTACCGTGTAAGCTGCCCTTCAAGTTCAATATGACATGATACTGATTTTCCCCCGACGGGGAAATGACATGATATTTGGTGTGTTCTGTACTCATCTTGTTGCAATTACTATTTACTACTACTATGTAATGCTGTCAGTTCACCTCTCACTTGTGCTCTCAGGTGGGTTATGTGCCACTCGAAAATGTCTTGGATGGTCTTCTGTGTCTTATATAATTACAATACAGAGTTACGTTTTTTTATTGGGCAGAGGCCGCATTGTGTCTTTCACTCTTCATACTAGCCGGGTTACTACTTTCTGGTTATTCCTCCGAAAAAGTCAGATGTGTGTAATTCGGCAACGCATGAATCCGTTAATTTATTGAGTAGCTCTCTTGGGAAAATCTATTACAAGCTGACATTATTGTTTGGTAAATTGGTGTCACTGCACAGAAGTGTCTATCTGTGTGCATATTTTCCAACGTTGGTAGTTGCACAAAAATGTTCCTACATACATATATCTGCCCATGTTAGAAGGATTATGATCAACTAATTCGTTTCAGATCAGAGAAATCAGCTAATTCGCTTCAGATCAGAGAAAGTTTCACCTTACTCACCTGCACATTTTAGTCTGACAATTTATCACAAGTTCTTCTAAGTTGGTGTGAATTATTGCCTTACAATTTTGTTTTCATAATTGGCCATCTATGCTTTTACACTTGACGAAAGCTACAGCCTTGTCTGGTGCAATTTCCTACCCGCCTTTACTGATTTTTGTGTCCGTTTTTTTTATCCATCCCAGATAGTATTGGTTAACCATATACGACCATATTCGGTATAGAATTTTACGTTTGATGTGATAAATTGGGTCACAGAACTTATCCTGATCAGTTTCATGGTCAATGATGCTACTCAGCTACTTGATTAATGATTAGTGACTCCAATCATTTCTGTTCATGGCCTTCTTGTTAGCGTATATTGGCAGCTAACCTGTGCACCAGTTGTCTGGAACCTCATCAGTGCAACTTGATAGTTTGTGTATGTTATTCAGTGCATCTTACTCACCGGCGTTTGTGTGTGTTAAGAGTAAATCAATTGTTCCAAAATCTTTCTGTCATGTTTATATGGTTTTGTTTGGATGTTCTATAAGTTTCGGAAAGTTTAAACTGAGTATGGTGCAGTTCCAATTTGGGAACCTAGGTGAACTCTAATTCTGGTCATGGCTGTATTCAAAACTGGTGAGGTCTTTTGGTAACCGCCTAGCCGACGACCGGTTGAGCAACATGATCATACCTCATACTGGTTTTGAGTTTTGAGGACCCGTAGGACCGATAGGGCAACAGAGCAGATAAATAGTGCTTTAGAAATTTCCTCCGAAGTATTTATAAATTATTCACTCCAGTAGATATAGAGTTATAAAAATCATAATTGGAAACCAAGAACAAACCAACAAACTTAAAAGCCTGAGCAAGAGATCTTTCCGCACCTCACCAGTTTGACTGCCACTGAGAGTGCGGTCTGACCGGTGGGGTCAGAATGGCTTGACCACGACAGCTTGATCGGGCCTAGGGGTGGTCTAACCATTCTCCGGTTTTAGAATAGTAAATTAGCCCGGGCCAAGACTAAGAATGGTGCAACTCCCAAAATCCTCAACCAAAAGTGATGAAACTTTGTATGCGCCTTACTTAGGGTCTTAGAAACCTATTTCATCTAAGGATCGTATAAATCTTGATCAAAGTTTTAACCTTTCTCAAAAATAAGTAAGATTGCACCACAACCGGGTAAACTTCAAAATCATGGATCTGATTTACTCGTTGGTAGATGATAGTCAAGATAGCTCTAAATGAATTTTTACATATCACAACAAGCAATTTCTCCCGAAGATTCAAAGCAAAAATCTTGGGATCAAGAAATCCCAAGATGAGGCCAAATCTAACCAAAACAGGGCTATTTCAGAATTTTGCAAGACTTAGTGTCTAGATAGACAGGATATGATCTTCATGAGTCATCTTCATTACTTACATATCCTTGACATACAACAAGATTCAAAAGGGGAGAGAAGAGATAAAAACTAATAAGAACAAGATCAAATCAACTAAAACAACGAAACACTATGAGTAATAAACAAAGTTGATCTATTACTACTTAAGAATGATATTTTATAGCCACTTCACTTAGAGAACAAGAGAGCACACCACAACACTCATTATTCTAACCCTAACCTTAGAACACTAGGTTGAAGAGATTTGGAAGGATGGATGGTTAGTTTGCAAGTTTCTATCCTCGACCCGTTAAATAGATGAGGCAATTAGCTCACATCTAACTCTAATGGATACTATTCACTACTATATTTGGGGGAAATCTGTTAACCTCACACAACACATGTTTTACTCACACACTTGACTTATGCATGTTTTTCAAAGCATATGAGCCCAAAACCATTAAGTTCTTAGCTTTTGATCCACTTAGTCTTCTCAGCATCTCCTTACCCTAAACAGTTTTCCCAAGCACTGTGGTTTTGATCCACATGGTTTCTTGGTCTTTGGTTATGCAGGGAGACTTGAAGTTAACCATGATCAACGATGAGGATTAGGGCTACGCTCGTGGATAACATGAGGCCTAAAATGATCAAGAATACCGAGCGAGATGTGTGAGCTCAAGCATTACACAAGGAAAATGGAAAGTATTGAAGGAAAGTTCGAGCGACGGGTTTCACCAAATGGCTTGGTCAATCCAAGTGGGACGTAGTCCGGTAGAATCAAAACGGGAGAGATTTGCTGATATGTGTGACAAGCCAACGATACATCTACATGTGGCAAGCATGATGATTATTTGTAAAGAAAGATAAAGACTGGATCAAGAAAAGTTATTTTGGTAAGTTAACTAAAATATCGAAAACTATTTTGGATAAAGACCATGGCGCTTGGAAAAGCGGTTTAAGTCAAGGAAAAGCTAAGATGATCAAGAAGAAGCTGAGATGATCAAGTGGATCAAAAGCTAAAGACTTAGCAAATTTAGGCTTATGTGATTTAAAAAACGTACATAAGTGTACCGTGTGAGTAAAACTCGTGTTTTTGTGGAGTTAACAGGTTTTCCCCATATGTGCTATTGGATAGTATCCATTAACGTTAGATGTGGGTCAGTTGCCTTATTTATTTAACGGGTTGGGATATGACTTGCTAGTTAACCATCCAACCTCTCTTCATTCTAGCTAAGAGCTTAGGTTTAGGGTTTGAAAAGTGTAAGTGTTATGATGTGCTCTCTTGTCCTTCAGGTGTAGTGGCGATAAAATCTTCATCCTCAAGTAGCAATAGATTAACTTTATTCATCAAATACCTCCGCCGAGCGCGCCGTGGAGTGGAGTGGACTGAAGTATATATATATATACATGAATCTTTTTTATTTTGTATTCTCACAAACAATTAAAAAATATAAACCGTAACCATAAATCGTAAGCAGTAGGCCAAAAGCACCGATATCTCGCTTGTTCATCTTGATTGCTCTGCAAAACTCAAAAGCTTCAAACAGCTGCTATTCACAGATGCAGACGCACTGAGATGGACTAGTTTGACCAAAGAAGGTTTTTGGAAGTTGTGCAACAGTATGGGCTTGATGCAACTTCCTAACTAACAGGTTTTTTCGGTTTATAAATTATGATTTATAACTTATCTCAAACAGATACATGAGATAATTTCTTCATTATTATTTTGGAATAGCTTATCGAGACAATATTTTTAAAACAACTTATCGACATTAGATTCGTTCATAGAAACACTCACGCTAAAACCAAAAACTATAAGTCGCAACCAAAAAAATCCATCCAATATTCCTTTAATTGTTCTTCTTCAGAAGGAAAAAAAAGTAAACAGAAATTCATGTCACAAAATTAACTCTACCTTTTATTTTCTTTTTATCTCCACGGCAAAAGTAAGTGATTTGACACTTTTTTCTTTTATTTTTTGCCCTTTATCAATATTATAATAGAGAAAGTTGAGTAATTTATCATCTCCATTCTAGGCGCCCTCCATTTATAGAGGCAGCAAGGTCAATTTTATTTTTCCTGTTTTCTTTGTTCTAAACATACCCAATCCATGCACACCGCTCTAACCGATCACAACATGAAACAGAGTAATGGAAATCAACTGTAGAAAAGGAAGATCAATTTCTGCCTCGTAATTAAATGTAGGCCCCTTAATCCTCGTAACTATGTACATTGGGATTACACGCGAAATAACTTGCACCATCAGATAGTCTCATTAGGCCAGTCTCAGTGGAGGTTTCATGGAGTTTCATGGACATTAAATACGTTGACATGGCACTGTATTGATAAAGAGAAAGATGATAAAAGTTTCATGGGAGTAGACAGAGTTTCATGGGGGATGAAACTCTTCTGCACTGCTTCCAAAATATGGATGTGTTGGAAACTGGGACATGAAACCTCCACTGAGACTGGCCTTATATTACTGCTCTCTACAGTTAATTCTGTAATTCCAAAGGAAATAAAAGGAGAGTGATGGAGTTGGGCGGTACCTGCTAGAGAATGAGAAAGCAAAGCACTCGAGCTAACCCACTTAGAGCAACTCCAGCAGTAGCCCTCAAAATAGGGTCCCTACTTTTCATTTGAGGGCTCCTCCTACTTTTGAGG
Organism: Dendrocalamus sinicus; assembly: GCA_036346575.1. Classification (NCBI taxonomy): domain Eukaryota; kingdom Viridiplantae; phylum Streptophyta; class Magnoliopsida; order Poales; family Poaceae; genus Dendrocalamus; species Dendrocalamus sinicus. Next base: position 120,964 of record JAYEVI010000089.1, on the reverse strand, counting down.
ACCTAGTTTTTTTGCATCTACTCCAACATCACCCCTCAAATTTAAGCCCTCAAATCCATTCCACTACAACTGACACATGGGACCCACTCCTCATTCTCTCCTCACCCCGCCGTCTCCACTCTCCGGGCATCCCCACCTCCTCTTCTCCCCGCCTCGCCTCTCGTCTCCGCCTCGCACCTCCCGCCGCCTCTGCTTCCTCCTCCTCCCTCCTCAAATCCGCCGCGGCGCCTCTCTCTCCTCGGTTCAGCGCCTCACCCGTGCGCCTCACCACTCTACTCCGGCGCCCCTTCTCTCCTCGGTTCGGCCGCGCCGCCGTCTCCCCGCGCCACCAAGCACCAGATCCGCCGGCGCATCCATCCACCACCGCCGCCTCTACTTTCACGCCGGTGCCGCGGCCATCAACATCGACGCCGACTCCTTCTACATCGCCCTGCGCCATCATCGCCATCCTCCATTGGCACCACTCCATCTTCTCCATCGACGGGCGAGATGCGTCGGAGCCGGAAGAGGAGCCGCGAGGAGGGCGGTGGCGCGCGGGAATCGCCGAGGCGTGGGGATCTGCGGCGGCGGAGCGCGAGGATCTGGCGCGGAGGAATGGAGGCCGAGGCGAGGGCGCGCCGGGATTGGAGGCGGCGGGGCGTTTGATCGTCTGGGAAAAACGAGCAGAGCTGAAAAATGAGAGCGAGTAGGGGCCCCAGGAATGAGGGCTGAAGGAGGATTGAGGGCTCCTCAAATTTGAGGGCTCTAGTAGGCCTCTTTGGACTCTATTTTTGCTTGGCCCTCAAATATGAGGTTTGAGGCTCAAGTAGAGCCCTGCTGAGTTGCTCTTACCAATTGAAATTGGGAATGATCTTCTCAACCAAACATGACCTAAATTAGGTAGCTTACTATTACATGTTTGGTGGTGAAGAATTTGGTCTGTTTCAAATAGTTTCTAGCTTTTGGCTTTTAAAAGCTGGCTTTTCAACGGAATGTCTTTTAAAGGTGGTTTTTATAAATTGTTTATAGGAGTTACTGTAGAAACCGTTTTGAATGGAGTAGTTTCTTAATTCAAGTGTTTTTTTACTCCATCGATTTCTCTCACGATCAGCCAAAAATAAAAAATCGCAATAAAAAAAAAAGTCAATATTTCTAAACAGGACCTTTGTCTACTAGGAACCACACCCACCGGGGGATGTAATATCGTTTTCAAACATGACAGGTGCATGCGTGCGAATTGATTTCTTGTCTTATTCGGTTTCGATCTAATCCAAGTAGTTCGATTGTCCCAAGGTCCATGGTCGTTCAATGAAGGAAATTAATTGAGTTTACCAGTTTAATTAGATCAATCTGTTAGGAGAATTAAGATTATGTAAAATGGTGTAAGGTCAGTTGTATATAAATCTTGTCATGTAAGATATAAGATAATGTAGAGAGAAGAAGCATAGAGAATAGGATGTCTCTCATGCAGCAATCAACTGTAACATAAGAAACATGGCGCATTGTGCCATAGAGGAGCTACCTATAGAGACAAAACAAGACAATCTATTATAGAAACTGTCTTTAGTGTCATCTATAGATAAAATAGATAGTATGATAGACAACAGTTATCTACATTATTGTACATGTCCTAAAGCCATCCGCACCGTTATAGTTTAAAATTCTTTATTGTACATTGTTACTAAAATTAGTAGTCAAAGTTTTATCGCGGAGGTTGCAGTGTTCATATCTAAGACAGTATATATTAATTTGTGAACACGGACAGTAATACTTTCCTTTCGAGCAACAGTGGCAGTAATAATACTTTACACGCTGAGCAAACTGGATAGTTGCATTTGGGTTGACTATGCTTCCACCTAAGGATGAACGACACGGCACGTTGATAGCTGCATTCAACCTATGGACGTCTATTGCACGCCTGAAGGATTTCGCCGACAGTTCAGTCCTTGCATATTGGTCAAGTACAGTGGCTGAGTCTACAGTAACACTATACATCCTGTTAATTCATCTAACGACAACACATGATACAATAGTAGCTGCAGCAACAATATCTCAAGCTCCCAAGACCCAACCCTGCCTTTTCTTCCCCTTAATTTCAAGGTAAAATTGGCTACATAACATTACAATTTCGTAGCGTTTGCTATGGAACATCTAAATTCTATGTCTTTACCGAAAGACACTATAAAGATGGTGCTCATTTGGGCTTATAAGTTTAAACTTCTGGCTATTTTATACTATAGTTGCTAAAAATTCACTGTAGTTGATGTTAGCTTAATCAGTGTAATTAAACTTTAAAAATAAAAAATTATGTGACTGCGGACAATGCAAAGGAATAAAAGGAAAAAAAGGCAAAAAAAACTCTAAAAAGCCAAAATGACAAAAAGGATGAAATTAAGAAGCTCGTTGGAGCAGGGCTAAAAATATGCCTATTTGCTGTGGAACACTGAGGACATTAAATAATATATTTAGCTAGTTTGGAGAGAGAAATAGTTCAAAATAACCTCAATGCCCTTCTCTTTTTCTTGCCTTTTCCTCTGCATGCTGGTTCTCCCTAAATCCACACTCTCTTCTCAACGTGAAATTGCAATGTCCAGTAAGTAAACTTTCCTTATTTTAATAGCCTCCGTGTCTCACAGCAAAGAGGCATATTTTTGTAGTGCCTTTCAGCGAAAACACGAAATTTATGTATCTCATAGCAAACACCATGAAATTGTAGCACCCTATAGCCAATTCTGCCTAATTTCAACCATGGTCAACTTGATTCGTTACAAGTTGAATTAATTGAGCTGAGATAGCTTCATTGAGAGCCCTCAAGTTGAATGAACTGGAAAATTTATTTGGAGGCTCGCTTATTCTCGCCAGGGTGAGGCTAATCTGCTCGCTCCTCATTTCTTGGAAAAATTCTAATATGTAACGGTGAATCCAGTTGATGTAACAAGCTAATGAGAGGTGACACGTGGCAATAAACACTGTAGTGTCACTTTAGTATCCATTAAAAATATTTTTTCCGTACAACTATAGTACTACTCTAGTACTGCTACAATGCTACTACAGTATTGATGCAGTGTGTTTGTGTCCATGTGCCTGCACCAGATTGGCTAGTGATATAAAATTGGTTGTGCAACCGTGATTAAGTAAAATCTCTCCATTTCTTGAGGGGGGAAACTTTTTTGACAGACCCTCTCAACCTTAGATCCATGGGTGGTCCGTGGACCAGCACTAGGTGACGGTCTATGTCGGTGGCTCTATCACTTAAGGATCAAGTGAATGACAGTGGCTAGCAATGAGGGCAACGGCAGAAGGGACTACAAATATCATGATGGAAGAGGTGGCGAGAGGAGAGGTAGTGGTTTGTCATAGCTATAAGTGACAGAAAAATAGTGGTAGGGCAATGACATGTGAGCTGAGGAGGGCGGAGAATGATGGGTTCTTTTCAGCTGTGTAAGTATTTATATAAACGTACTAAATGATAATGAATTATTTTGATAATACTATCTCGATAAGTCATTTTAAAAAAAGACAAATAAATTATCTTATTTATTTGTTCGAATGAACTATCATAAACTATAAACTGAAAAGTATAATACCGAAGACTACTATAGAAAGGTTGTTGTAGTATAAAGTGTGTGATTCTTGGAGTGTAGACTGCTCGTTTCAATTTTAGCTTCTGGTTTCTGGCTTATTTCATTATTCCTTAATTTCGTTTCTTTCTGGCCTTTTGGCTTTTTAGTCTTTTTTTGCTTTTTCTTTTTTCCGTATTACTTGGTATTGTTCGTAATGGACTAACTTGTTTTTTTTTTCTATTTTTAAATTTTTTTCAATTTAATTACACCAAATAAACTATCATAAGCTACAATAAAAAATAAGCAAACTACAGTGAAAAAAGATATAAACTATTGCTAGTCTGAACGCTCCAATGCAAGATCCCGAGGACAACATAAAGAGTGGACTACCTAGGGTGGTAGTAGCGTCAGGGTTGGGAGTTGCCATGGCGGACTTCGTAGGGTAGGGTGTGGCATTTGATATGTAGACAAGTGGGAGTGACTCAGAGCAACTCCAGCAGGGCCCCTACTTGAGCCCTCAAACCTCATATTTGAGGGCTTGAGGCAAAAATGCAACTCCAGCAGGATCCCTACTAGAGCCCTCAAATTTGAGGAGCCCCTCAAATCCCCCTCCCACCCCTCATTCCCAGGGGCCCCCTACTCTGGCTCTCATCCTACCGTTGTTCAGTTTTTTTCCCCGCCGCCCGTGAAATTCCCCGCCTCTGCCCGTTTCCTCGCAGCCTCCGCCGCTTCAACTCCTGAATCCCCCGCCTCCGTCTCCGCCGCTCATCCCGCGCCTCTCGTCTCGCTTCGCTCGCCGCCGCCGCCAGCCTCGGCTCGCCGCCGCCTCTCGCTCTCGGCCTGCCCGCCTCGTTCGCTCGCCGCCCTCCTCCGCCTCCTCGCTCGCGCCTCCTCCGCCTCCCTCGCTCGCCGCCTCCTCGCTTCCCCGCCCGCCTCGCCAGCTCCTCGCTCGCTCGCCGCCATGCCCGCTCTCCGCTGTCCGCCGCCTCCACTCGGCCGCCAGATTCCTCCCGCCGCCTCTTTCCTCTCCCGCCTCTTTCGTCTGCCGCCAAGAGCCGCTCCCAGAGCCGCCGACACCTCGACGCCGCCTCCACCTCCTCGCGCGCCTCGGATCCGGCGGCTGGGCCTCGGTCCGGCAGCTCCGCCACCGGATGCAGGGCGTAGAACCCGAATCCAAAGACGGGATGACGACGTCGGCGGTGGGGTGGGGACTCTCGGCGAGCTCACGGCCGGCGCGTTGCGGCGCTCGTGGGCGGGGGCGGTGCAGAGGACTCCTCGGCGAGCTCACGGATGAAGACGACGAGACGCCGAGACGGCGCGAGGGAGAGAATGGGAGTGGGTCCCATGTGTCGATTGCGATGAAATGGATTTGAGGCTTAAATTTGAGGGTCTTTGTTGAGTAGATGCAAAAACAGGCCCTCAAAAGTAGGAAGCCCTCAAATGAAAAGTAGGGGCCCTGTTTTGAGTAGTACTGCTGGAGTTGCTCTCATGTAGGATGCCTGGGGAGAACGATTTAGATACTAGTATGTAAATAAGAAACGTTATAACATCGTAGTTCTTGATGGGAAAAACTGGTAACTCTTCTTCAGGAAACAAACTAGCAAATGTTACTTCCATTTAAAAGGACGCTTATTTAAGAAACAAATTCCAATGCACGTTTGTGGGTCTCTTTAGCAATACGCTGCAAAAAGAATACCAGACAGCCGGACGGGGTCGCTTCTACGGGTGGAAACGGATTGGGTAAGGTCGGATAGTCTCATACGAATACGACTCTATATTTTAAAATGAACACAAATATGAATTTGAATATTCTTAAATATGAATATAAATATTCTCGAATACAAATATGAATATTTTTGAATACGGATTTTCTTGGATACGAATATCGGATAAAACAGTTTTCTAGCGGTTTTGCCAATTTTTCACTGGTTTTTGATCGGTAACCGGTTTTAAACAACCTAAATTCAAATTTTGAATCACAAAATTCGTACGGATTTTTCATAGGTTCTAGAAACGGATGAATAGTCTCGAATACGAATATGAATATTCTCGAATACGAATACGAATATTCTCAAATATGGATACGAATATTCTCGAATACGAATATGCACATTTTCGAATACAGATTTTGCTTACCATATTCGTATTTTCTCATATACAAATATCGGATAAAATGAATTATCCGTTACCGTTTGCCACCCCTAGTCGCTTCTCTTGAACAAAACGATTTTTCTTACCCAACAAAACGACCAAACCTAACCTCCCTACAATAATAAATAATAAATAAGGGGCATTATAGGATTTACTCACTTGATATAGGTGCAATTGAGGATTTAGACCCGCTCAATTCGGTTTAGGCTTCTAGATTATTTTTTACTATTTCTAAATTTCGTCCTTTTCTGATTTTTTAGCTTTCTGTGAGTTTTTTGCCGGTTCTTTTTTCCGTATTCGTTTGTATTGTCCATGATGGGTTAACCTGTTTTTATATTTTTAATTTTTTTAAATTTAATTATGCTAAATAAATCATTATAAGTTACAGTGCAATTTCAACTATAAGCTAGTTTATTTTAGCTTAATCGAGCGGCACCTTACTCCATATGTCACTGACAGGTAAGCTGCCCTTGATATATCACTTATAGGTGGATCTTAAGACCGCAAGTCAGTGAGAGATAGTACAAATTCTTAATTAAACCAATAAACAAACCAAGAGACACAGGCGCCCGCACACCCCCGACATCCACCCGTCCATCTCCGATCCAACGGCTGCTCTCGATCACTTCGCCCCTACACAACCATAATTACCACTACCACCGTTATCATCGCCACGCCACTGTCCGATCCCCGCACCGCCTCCTCCATTTCTATTCCCCACTCCGTCTCCGTCGTCGTCGCCGTCGAGGGGCTGGCTCGAGCGAGGAGGAAGATGATGATGACGCGGGCGTCGATGGGAGAAATGGAGGGGGCGGCGGTGGACGAGGTGGTGCGGCGGCTCGTCGAGGGCGGCCGCGGGGGCCGCCAGGTGCAGCTGTCGGAGGCGGAGATCCGCCAGCTCTGCGTCGAGGCCAAGCGGGTGATCCTTTCGCAGCCCAACCTCCTGCGCATCCACGCGCCCGTCAAGATCTGCGGTGAGCGCCCCCCTCCACTCTGACTCTGCCATCCCGTCCGATTCGGTGCGCGCGCTCTTCTTGGCGCGTTTGTGCATTTCGGGGCGTAATTGCCCGGATCCCAGAGCGACGATTGCGTTCGATTTGGTTTTTGCACGTCCGTGCCGCGTTCTTGGGTGATTAGGGGCAAATGTCGCATCCTGGATTCGTTAATCGTTTCTTATGAGGACTTGGTAAAAGTTCGTTTTTTTTTGAAAAGAAATTTCGGCATTCGAAGTGGTCGAGATGTCCAAATTGTGAATTCTTGTCGCGTGGTCAATGGCCACGGTTGGTACGGTCTTTACTCTTTAGGTACACTTGGTGTTTTCTCTTTGTACATTTCTGGGAGGAAGGAACCTGTATTTCTGGTGAGGTGTTTCACACGATTTGTGCTTATCGGTTAATGTTAGGTTTGCAGCTGTAACATCATCAGAGAATTGTGGAAATTCTCTGTACCTTTGTGTGGAAAAAATGCAGTGTAAGATGCTCTGGTGCTGTTTCTTGGTGTTGGAGTTTGGTAGTCTCGTTTTCGGTTGTGGGCACAGCAGTCCTCTTTTTTCTTTGGCCTCCCAAGAGTATGGATTTTGGAGTCATGGCTAAATCGGTGGGCAAAGTATGGCCTGATTTGTGTGCATTGTATGATTGATGGATTATCTGCAAGGTGGTTCACGACGAATTGGCAAAATCTGCTGGTCTTCATTACCTTTGCTGCATGCTGTGATTTTTTATGCTTAAGTGAAGGTTGGATTTGTACACTGGTTGCAAAAATTATTGTTGATTATTTGGTGCTTCGTATTTCACTAGTTGGAGATACCTTTATGGGTAATGAATATTCTGTATCCTACCATTCTGGGCCACAGCTATCAATCGCCACATAGTTAAGAGTTATCCATTTATCTTCAGTTTCTTTAGCTTAAAGTTAACTCTTGACACTTCACCAGCGCGGCTATCCTATGACCTAACAATTATGATTTAGGTATTTGATCGGTGTATTTGTTACGTGTCTAGTACATAACATAACGATTGCAAGGTTTCTGCATTTCCCACAGTTACCGGAAGGATGGTGATTTTGTTTCTATGCAGTTATTAACTTATTTTGTCTTCGTAAGTTTCTTTTCTGTAGTTATCAATAGGCCGATGCCTCTAGAGCTTCTTCTTTTTTTTTTAGAATTTACATTATTCTTGAATTTGGCAATTCTACTATTGAACCATGAACAAACTGAATTTTGGTATTTGTTTGATTGCAACAGGTGTACCAGTTGTTGTGGTTGTTTTGGATCACAACTACTTTTTTGCCTGTGCATATGCAATATGAGCAGATGTGTCATGCAAGAGAGCTGCATTGCCTCATTTGTAACATATGAGAGTTTTCCTGGTTCAATATGCTGGTTGCGTTGTATGCTTATGTTTTTTATGCACTGTACAATCTGTTTCCATTTATGTAGTTTCTTTACCAAATTTAGTATATAGGGGGGCATTCATATTAATTTTCGTTGGTAGCTTTTGTGTTTGACTGACGAATAATAACAACTTGTAGAGAGAGAGAGAGATGCATGCTATTTTAGCTGATATAAATGAAGTCATTACAGTGTCTACTACAATTAACTAGTAAACTCATCTTGAAAAGACACTCTGTTTAAAAGATATGTTCTGTAGAAAAACCATTTACCGTAGAAAAGTGGCTTTTACAAGTCAATACGAATAGAGCTTAGTTTAACAGCATACTTTTGGAAGGTTAAATTGCTTATTTGTAACACCGTAACAGTAAGGTACTCATAAATCACAAGCAAAAGGTGTATTTAGTGAACCGCCCCAAAAAAACTTATTTTCCGCATTACCATCTTCTCCTTCCTTATTTGGTCATATCACCCGTGATCATGTTTCAGAACTTAGCCTCAAAGAATGTACTTCCAATTTTGCATGCAGGTGATATCCATGGTCAGTTTGTTGATCTTTTGAGGCTGTTTGATTTGGGTGGTTATCCTCCAACTTCAACTTATCTTTTCCTTGGAGACTACGTTGATAGAGGAAAACAAAGCTTGGAAACCATATGTTTGCTTCTGGCATACAAAGTGAAGTACCCTGATAAGGTTTTCCTGTTAAGGGGAAACCACGAAGATGCAAAGATTAACAGAGTTTACGGTTTCTATGATGAATGTAAGAGGAGATTCAATGTTCGACTATGGAAGATATTCTGTGATTGCTTCAACTGCTTGCCTATGGCAGCGCTTATTGATGACAAGATACTCTGCATGCATGGTGGCCTCTCACCTGAATTAAATAGCTTGGATCAAATAAAGGATATTGAGAGGCCTACTGATATTCCTGACTATGGTCTTCTGTGTGATTTGCTTTGGTCTGATCCTAGTTCTGACACACAAGGGTGGGGGGAGAGTGATAGGGTGTTTCTTGCACTTTTGGTGCCGATAAGCTTGTAGAGTTTTGGAGAAGAATGATCTTGACCTTATATGCCGAGCTCATCAGGTAAGCAGAAATTGTTCTGCCTTTATTTTATTTTCTTTCTGTTGAGACTTAAGACTTATATGACAATTGAACATGAATTTCCCTAGGTGGTAGAGGATGGCTACGAGTTCTTCGCACAAAGGAGACTAGTGACAATCTTTTCAGCTCCAAACTATTGTGGGGAATTTGATAATGCAGGTGCTCTGTTGAGCATAGATGAAAGCTTAATGTGTTCTTTTCAGATCCTGAAGCCAAATGAAACAGGTGCACCGCATTCAAGGAGACCGATTTCAATCAAGGTAAATCATCAAGCTTCGAATGATTTCATCTTTTTTATATACCAGCATATTGGACAACTGGGAAATAGATTTTGTCACGAGTTATAATCGTTAAACTGTATTTCTTGAAAAGTACATTTGAAGTTATATAAATATCACGAGAATCATTTGTTCATGTGCTATAAGTTTTAGGGCCAAGTTTGTTATGCCACTGCCAAGATTTAAAATTTTGTATTTGCCACTGTCTCACTCACATGTGGTTCTGGACCCACATTGTCAGTCCCACAAGACTATATTTGAAAGTTGGGAATGACTTATACAATAATTGCCCTAATTTTTTTGTGGACAACTAGGCCTAACAGACTAAATAAGTTCACTACTTGTTTGGATGCATTTGTGTTTGTCACATCGGTGTGGCTGAAATATTAAATCAGTACTTAGACAACTTTAAGGAAATGCTTATTGAAGGTTGTAGTGAAGTCATAATCCAGTAATATCTTTTGCCCGCCAATGTAATCTGGCACCGGTGTACAGTCAACACCCCAACCGCCCAACTTCAAATGGCATCCTTGCAATATTCATTTTTTTGAAAATAATCTCTTGCATGTTTCCATTCATACTTCATTCCTAACTGGATCTTGTTGCATGCCTTCATTTTTTTTCTGCAAGCTAAATCATCTTAAGCTAGTTGCATGCTTACCAGTTCTTACTTTTTTTTGGCCCTTTCTTAACAGACACCTAGAGGAGAAAATGTTTAACTTGTATCCAGTTACATAGTCATAATTGTTGTCAGCTCGAAGGGGGTGATCTCTTTATGTTTCGGATCCACCAGGGCATGGCATTAGCATTCTCCAGCCAATTTCTCTTACCCTCTGGAGTGGCAGGCTCTGCGCCACTAGCGGAATATGTGTCGACTCTACTGGCGGTACTGCATTCTTATGTACAGCAGTGTATCTGACTCGGCATCTGTCATTCTGATCGTTCGTCTTTTACGTTGCCGCTGCCATGTCTGGCGGCACAGGGTGTTTGGTTGTGTATGCGGTAGTTCTATTTTTGTTAGTTCCGTAGTGTTGTTTCTGTTGCCTCATTGTTGTGAGCCGTGTTTGCGTATGTAATCTTCATTAGATCTATGCTTGGTGGAATTGTGTAACCCTTTGTTTTCTGTTCACTCCCACGATCATGCGTCCGTGTGAGCAGCTGAGCATATATATCTGTACATGCTCACATGTGTGGAAAAAGAAAAGGGTTTATGGTCACCCGTTCATTTTGGTGTCATTCCTATGTATTTTACACAAGAGTCGACGTTGGTACAGTAATCTTTTTTTTAAGTTACATACAACGTTTTCTACCATTATATTGCATCGAGCTCGAAATGTGTAACATCCTGGAAAATATAAATATTAAATTATGGAGTTTTTGGATTATTTTATTTGCTTTTCGTTTGAATTTGGAGTTTAATGACTTTTTGTAAATATAAAGGAATTTCAAAAATAAAAAGAGGGAAGAAATCAACACATAAAATAACAAAACATGAGCATCAAATAAAGAATCTGAAAAGATGATCCATAAACTACCAAGTTAAGAAGTGAAAGAAAGTATAAAATAATATCCCTAAAAATGTTTGGCAAACAAATTAATAGAGGTTAGCATTTATGCATATATGCAAACACATATGAATAACAATATATAAGGATATATATATATATATATATATACACATGAATAACATAAATAAATATATGTGTACATACACAAAAATAAGAAGGAAGTGAATATATGCACATACATAAATACCCAATAGGAAAATACAAAAGAAAAAGAAAAAGAAAATGAAATTTAAAAGGAAAACCGGCCGCCATCACCCCGCCCACCTCTCTTCGCGCGGCGGACGCCCACGCCGCGTGGGCACGCCTGCGCCCAGCCAGCGCCGCGCCCATCGCCTCGCCTGGCCGCCACGCCCCACACGCCAGCGCCTCTCCCCTGGTGGTGGCCCGCCTCCACCCGCGCCTTTCCCTCTGCGCCGCGGGCCCGAGCCGTCAGCTCTTTCTCCTTCCTCCTTCTCATCTCCACGCACACGCAGCCTCTCTCTCGCGCTCACTCCCTCTGCGCAGCAAATCCCCGCTCCCTCTCTCACCTCGCGGACAGATTTAAAAAGTACGGCTACAGGAGGGGGGAAGCACCTCTCCCGCCACCTCTCTCCTACAAAATCCCGGCGGGATTTGGTTCATTCCCCCGCCGGCGTGAGCAGGGCGGAGCCATGTGTCGAGCTCGCCGTGCGCGCCTCTTCCGGCTATAAAAGCCGCGCCTGGGAGCCCCAAACGCGCCGCACTACTTTCCTCCACCCTCCCCCGTAAGCAATCGAACCGAGAGCCTTCAATCGCCGTCGGCTCCCCTCGTCATCCCGAACTCCGGCGAACGCCCACCCACCACACCGAGCCACCAGAGCTCAATCCCTTGCTCATGAACCATCTCGGAGCGGCGGCTAACCCTCCTCCATGGGTCTCCGTCGCTGAGCCACGGCGACGACAGCCTTCCCGAACCTCCGCTGCCGCACGCCGCTGGCCCGCCACCGTACTCCTCCACCCCAGCCGCCTACACCAGAAGACTCCCCATCGTGCAAGGATTGTATTCTACGCACGACCCGAACGTCTCCGGCCACCGCTCGCCGCCGACGCCACCGTCTTCTTCCTCTTCTGCCCAGCCCCTCCCGGAGCTACTTCAAGGGGATTACTTACCCCTATAGGGTAAGCAACGCTCAGGCGAACCGAGTGGCTTCCAGCGTTACTCTTTCCCTCCCCTCGCTCCCGCGGCGCGCGTTCGAGCCCCGGCTCCGCGCCTGCGGTCGAGCATTTCTTTTAAAATGCATCTCGATACTGGTCCCACTGCGGTGACTCAAGACCGCCATGACCACTGACAAGGGGTCCCACATGTCAGTGACCGGACACGCTGACATATGGGCCCCACTGGTCATAGAGACAGGGAAAAATGATAAAAGAAAAGGATAGAAATTAAAAAATGACATGTGGGTCCCACTGTCAGATATTTTACATTTTATGGAATTACTTCAATCTGAGAACTTCAAATAATCATAACTTATTCATTTTAACTCCAAATTGAGTGAGACAAATTTCTAAATTCATCTAAAATCAAGATCTATCCAATGGAACTGAAATCCTAATTTTTAGAGTTCATTTGAATTTCTGGTGTTATTTGGTTTGATTTGCTGCTTTTCTTTTTGTACAAATTTTTGTCGCGCGCTAAAATAGCATACGAGGCACAAGAAGAAGAGATCGAAGCAGCGACACTAGAAGCACCAGAGAATCCGGATCCCGACCACTGTGACCAAGGCGAGTCAATACTTTGATCATGTTGAACCCACATTTATGCAAATTACTTGGTTTTAAATTAACAAAATGCATGCTGTTATTTTTATGCAAATACATGCTAAACTTGATATTCTAGTTAAATGCCAATGCTTACCTTGAATAGTATTACCCTCCTTTGGAATGATTGAATGTGAAAACCTTGTCGCCCTAGCAAAAGTATAATACTAATATTTCGAAAATAAGTCCCTAATGATATGCTATGCTTAGTGTTGCATTAATACTCAGGGGGCGCTGAAATGCCCCAAGTTTCATTGTCACTTTTAATCATAAGAAACTGGTTTGGGCAGTCATGGTGGGAATGACTGCTATACTTGGTTATGGATATATTTTGCTCCCAAAATCTCAACATGCTTAAATATCTGGGCGGACTAGTTCGAGTGTGTGAATATGTGGTGCAGTGGAAGCACAAAGTGGATTAATGGTAGACCGCCCAGATAACCCTAAGGACCGAATCTTGTCATGTCACCCGTGTAAAACAGTACAACCACAAGTCTGTAAAATACAACTTGGCTAAGTAGATTTATCGAAAACCCCGGACTCATCTCGCTAGTAGGAGATAGAAGTGATTATGCAAGGGCAAGGGAAGGCCCAAAGGGACACCGAGTGGAGGGTGAAGTTTCCCAGTCGTGCTAGCGCAGAGGGGAGTGGAGCCCGTACGCTAGTAGCTGTGGGGAACATCCCGTGCAACATATGGGACCCACCGCAAGTGGGCAGTCTCCCATAGGGTGAGATGAGAAAAAGGGTCTAGATACTTTGAAAAGTCACTGTGATGGTCTGCTCAACCGCATGGCTAAGGAATCATGTGGGGCAACGGGTGGATTTATCTCTTGTGGTGAAAGTGTACAAACTCTGCAGAGTCAAAACTATTCGAATAGCCGTGCCCACGGTCAAGGCGCGAACATGGGAACTTAACCGGATATAGTTCTATTTCAAAATGATTTATGAATGGGAATGGAAAAGTGGAGGCGATGTAAGGCCCTAGTTTGGAATTGTCCCGGTGTCGTCCCAGTGGTAAGTTAAGCGGCTATAACGCTGAAGAATTGCTATATGGTGCAGATGCCATGTAATGGTGGATGGAATCTGAATCACTATTATTACTGCATTCAACATATACGTATGTTCAAAATGCTAGGTCTTAAGGATTTTTTTATATAATTGTATTCAAAAGCACTCTTCGCAAAAGAAAATAAACTTAAGCCATCCTTGATGAGCCATACATGTTATATACTGCATTCTGTGTGTTGATTCGCTGAGCACGGGGTCGGAGTGCTCACGCTCGCTTTGCGGCAAAAATCCAGAAACAGGAGCGCAAGACCACTACGCCTACGAGGAAGCTCCCGCTACGGAGGAGAAGAATGACGAAGAAAACTAAGGCGTAGGCTTCGTTGTTTAGTCATGGACAAGTAGACATATGGCGTTGTGTGCACGTATGTTACTAGTTAGCTGGTGACATATAATGCACACAGTACCTTCCAGTCGCTTGCCTGTGGATTTGGGTTTGCTTTTGCTGTATTTTCGCTGCATGATTGTAATAAAGACACTTGGCCTAATCGGCCCCTTTTGTAAACTGTCACCCGACGTGGTGTATTTCAATTTATGTAATATAATGGATGATTATGCGATGTATGAAATGATTCAGCAATGTACCTGTGTGCACTAACTACTGATCCAGGGATTAGTGCAGTGAAACACAGTAAGATTCGGATTGAAAAATCCGGGTCTGACAAAATGCCTTTTTCTGGCCCAGCCTTCGCTTCAGACCTGATTTGAACACGTGATCTTCAAGTTAACGGTGAACTGACAAGAACGAATTAGCACATTTAACGAGTCAAGCACTCCCATCCCTTTCTTCTGCAGTCGTTACTGATCTCTAAGAGATGGTGTAACCAAGCATCGCAACGATGCGTTTGCTCGAAATGAAAGGTTGCCGGTTATAGTTGAACTAGTTGGGGATGCGGACGACGATGCATGGACAAGGCTGTATGTAATAAAATCGTGATCCCTGAACTTTTTGACAGGATTGCAAAGTTATGAACAACACGACCTCTCGAGCTGCAGTATTTGCCTCTGAGAAGCCTACTGGTACTTTTTTCAAGGTGCTTGATCCCAAGGAACAGCCAAGATTATCATCGATGACAACGGAGTAGCTCTGAAGCTGAATGGAACTTTCATGGTTCAAATATCATCGCTGCCTTGCTTGGAAGAAACGTAAACCTTCAACTTTGGTGCCAGGTTGTTGCATTTGTGAGAGCATACATAGATAAGCAACGGTCCCAAAACAAAAGTATATAATACCCTCTTAAATCAACGGTCAGATTTTATTTCTATTACCAGTATAATGTATTATTAAAAAAAATCTTTTTTTAAGTGTTGTGGCTTTTGTTTTTTGTTGTGTCTTTTGGTTTTGACTTAAATAATGTTGTAGCGGCTAATAGATTTTTTGGGTATACAATTAAAGAAAAAATAAAAAACATCGTTATATCTCTACAAATAATACAAAGAAAAAAAGAAAAGAAAATTAAGAAGAAAAATCATATTAAAAAATCAACACGTTCTAAATAGTTTTTGACTTCTGAAAACAAAGTCATCGTTGTCTGGAATGGAGTCATAATGTCCTGCTACTGGGCTAGGCATATGTGCATGTGCATGGCAGCATGCCTACTCCTTTTTTGTTTTGTTTTTTTTTTACAAATATAGAGGAGCTCTTCTATTCTTTGCAGAAGAAATACAAATTGTCAAAAAACAACGGTGCCGGAGCACCCTACGACTAGAGAAAGAGACGTTACAAGGAGGACCAAAGGCAATGGCCCTGTTCTTTTCAGCTTCTAAAAGCTGCTTTTCGGCTTTTCTACATTAACTAGCTTTTAAGTGGAGTATTTTTTTAGATAGGGTCTACTAGTTAATTGTAGTACATACTTTACTGACTTCATTTATATCGGCAAAAACCGTATATAAGTTTCTGTTACTATGTAAACTCTCGTACAAATAGCCCAAAAGTCACAAGCCGCAGCCAAAAGCTATAAGAGCAAGTCCAATAATAGAGTAAGTATTTGGCTATAAGTCAAGTTATAAGAGTCAAGTTATACAATAATTTGTCTTCTATTTGTCTACAAAATTTTTTTTATTATTATGTGGTACCATGTCTCACATTCTCTTTCCTATTCCTCCTCACATACATTTATTATCTTGGCCCACCACTGCATAGGCTCTTGTGCCCAGCTTGTTGCTTGCATGAGAGCCAAGCTCTCATCTCTCTCCTCTCTTCTTTCTTCCATATCAGCAAAAATGCTGACTAGCTTGGCTATAAGACCATTATTGTACTTGCTCTAAACCGCAACAAAAAAGAACATGCCCTAAAAACTAGGGAGCTACTAGTCAACCGGCTGAAAATCTCTCCCTCCTCACCCACCGTGCCCTAGCCCATCCACTCTGAAAATTTCACAAATCCTAGTTGAATCTTGAGTTCTGTTTCGTTTTGGTACCTTTTGTGTTCTTGTTTAAATTTGCCAGGTTCTTTTAAGGATGAATTTGTCAGTTTTTATTGATTAGAAGTGCACACAGGTATTGTTCTTTTGAGCTGCTGGTTTCCATTTTTTTTTTTTGTAAATTTGCATTGTGTTCGTTTGATTTGGATTATTTGGGTGATCACTCGAGTGATCCCTTGTACTTTCTATCGCATCTGTACTGGTCTCCTCAACCAAACACTGTAATGGTTTCCAAAACCATTCATTAGCCAAACCAAACAAATTAGGTAAATCATCCTTTGCATTACCATACCCCCTGTATTCCCGTTCCCATTACGTTTACGTTATCATTCTTGAACCAAACACAACCTTAGTTTGATGTAAAATTGGTTTAGCACAACTTTACATGGCCAATGGCTAAAGTTGGATTATGATCTCTCTAGATCGTTTGACTAGGCTTCCTTTAACGCAATGCAACAAATCAGGTAACCCACTTTAGGTCGTAATCTACGACCTGGTACCGATTGGGCACAAATCAACATGAAATTTTCTAAAATAAAATAGTGATAATTTTTTAAAATATATATTGAAACATAATAGAATACGAAAAGATTAGCTTATTTTGACTATCTTCACAAATGAGAAACATCACTATTTGCCTCAATTTCTTGTAGGATCGTTGAGGGCAATCAGAGGGGGGTGAATGATTGCAGCGTTTTTTTTTCTAAAATTCTAACCTGCAAAAATGACAAGAACAAACGAAACCAAAAGAACAAAAAAGAATAATAAAAACTTACTCTAACTTATTGATCAGTGAGCACATGATAGCAGGAAAATTCTTCCAGACAAGCATGAATGCATGCAAGGAATTTCTAGTCGGTCATGCATGCAGGAATCTAAAGCTTAAAGCTTAACGCCCAAAAAAAAAACGGCAATTACCTTTCTCACCTAATCTCTTTTCTCTTAATCTCTTTTTCCTCTCTCTTCAAGAATTGCATGCGGCCATGCACATGCATGCATTAATTGGCAAAGCTCCTTTTCCTCTCTCCTTCTAATCTCTTTTTCTTCTCTCTTCTAATTAATGTGATGGCTCCGATTGACTATTTAGACTGCATGTGAACCGAGCAGCACCCAGACGTTGCGTACGCGTGTGCAGCGATTGAATATCTCCCGCACGCAGCCCAAAGCAAAAGAAGATGAAGACGCCGTGCGCCTGCTGTCTTGATTCCTGTCGCCCGCAAGTATGAAGGACCGGTCGATGCCTTTTTTTCTTCGCAGCGCGCGGAACGAAGATGTCGTGAACTGATGGCGCGAGCGAGCGGACAAAAACCGACGAGCGAAACAAAAAAACTCGTTCCCCAAAAAGCTGTACCGAACAACTCGGCCAGCCCCGCCTTTTATTACGAGATAGAGTTCGCCTCCGTTTCCAAAACGACACCGTCTCCGAAAACAAATCTCAGCTCTTAATCCTAATCCAACTCTAATTAAACCTGGGCCTGTTTACCTCAACTAGACTTTTGGCCCACTAATTTCAAGGACCCGAACCCTTCCTAACACGGGTTTCACACTCCGATTTTTCAACTCATCGCGTGTCGAAGCCTCCGGGACCGCACCTCCGTATCTTCTCCACGCATCATCCACCTTTGATCTCCATGTGCTCCAGCGTGAGCCCGACCACCTCGTGACATCCTCGACCGCTGGACCTCAGATTTCCCCTCCTAGTCCGGTCTTCCTCGTCACCAACCATGACCGTCTCCACGCCCAACCTGCACATGCAAAGACCAAAGAACATTCTTCCCAGCACAAATTCTCACCAACTTGACCGATATTAGTCCACGCACACACGCACACGCCTTGAATAACAATATTAAGCAATGTTGTCAATTATTCATCATCATAAAAATTCTAAATCTAGCCACATGGTCTAACAATAAAGATCTGGCTAATATAAACTATGAAGTATGAATCACAGTGTAATTAGACCCTTCTATTCTTCAGCAAGTCTTGACACACTTGTAGTTGTCATAACACTCGGTCCATTCAACATGTCAAGACTTCCCTGGAGAATATGTGGAAAAACGTGTCTCGTTTTCTGTTTGGCTCTGTAGATACTTGATTCTTCGACGTACGGCGATCGGACATAAACGACTTCACACACTGAACAAAGAATTCCTGTTCTCTCAGCCATTCACAGAACCATCTTGTGAGGGGAAAGATCCCAGATGGAGACGGTGTCTTCTGCAGTTCTTGGAGAACTCATCAGCAGATGCATATCGTTCTTCCTCGAAAAATTCTCAAATCGTATGGCACCGCCGTCCCTGGAGGAGGGCTTACAAGGCCTACAACAAGTGCTTCTCCGGGTTCGCATCATCGTCGAGGAAGCGGAGGGCCGGGGCATCACAAACCAAGCGATGCTCCAGCAACTCAAGATTCTTAGATATGAGATGTACCGAGGCTACTACGTGCTCGACAACTGCAGATACAGGGTCTCCAACGATGAAGTAAGCGGCCATTCTTTCTCCTTGTCTAAATTCAATCCTGCCAAGCGCTTCTGCTTCACTGAGGAAAATAAGAAGAGCAAAAAGGAGCTACAAGAAGTGCTTCAAGGCCTAACCGTCCTAGTTGCCAATACAAAGGAGTTCGTCGCATTTTTGAAGAGCCATCCTCGGATGTACCGCCAACCCTACAGCATGTACTTGTTTATGGACAAGTGTATGTTTGGCCGTCAAATGGAAATGGAACGGGTCATCAGCTTCTTGTTGCGAATGGAGCCCCATGGTGCAGATAGATTGGGTGTTCTCCCAATTGTCGGTGTGGCAAGAGTTGGAAAGAGCACCCTTGTTGAGCATGTCTGCATCGATGAAAGGGTGCGTAATTACTTCTCTCGAATTGTTCTCTTACATGAAAATGATCTCAAGGACGGCAAGGTTACCAACCTAAGTGATGGAGGTGTAATCAAGTTTCACAACGATGCGCCTGCTGGAAATGAAAGGTTGCTAGTTGTTGTTGAACTGGTTGGGGATGTAGACGAGGATGCATGGAGAAGGGTGTGTGTAGCTTCAGGAGCCTGTATTGGAAATGGTAGTAAAATCATTGTCACTAGTCGATCTGATAAGATTGCGAGATTAGGAACAGCACAAGCTCTTGAACTAAAACATTTGCCTCGAGAAGCTTACTGGTACTTCTTTAAGGTGCTCACATTTGGAAGCATGGATCCTGAGGAGCACCCAAGATTGGCATCTACAGCAATGGAGATAGCTATGGAGTTGAATGGAACTTTTTTGGGAGGAAGCGCCATTGCTAGTTTACTGAGAGCTAATGTTAACATTCAATTTTGGTGCCAAGTTCTTGTAGCTTTGAGAGTGGTTAACATACGTAAACATCAATCCCTGTCTAGTGAACATCCGATGGGTCTTCGGCAGAAAAGCAGACATTTATACATCCCTAAAATAGCTAAAACTACTGAAGATTGTTTAGTTTATGATCAGCAAGAAAGTAGCGCCGGCGTTGCTCAGGACAATATTCCCAGGATAACACTGCATGAGGTATTATCTGGAAGTACGACACCTCATGGGAAATTTGAGGTCTTAGCATGGCAGTCTCACATCCCACCCTGCTACGGCTACACGTTTTGTTGCAACGCACCGAGGCCAAAACATTTGATTGGCAGCAGGACGAAGCGCATCAAGAAGAAGAGCATTTGATCCGGGTTAGTGATGATTAATTGGTTACCTGATTCTGATGTAGTTGTGAATTTGTATCTTTTTTGGCTTGAATGTCCTGGTGTTTGTTTTGTTACTTTCAAAGTATTGGGAGTGATGGATCTTTGTGCTGGTTAGGCATGGAGGTTTTTTTTCCCTTTTTTTTCCAAAATACTGCGAAGTAAACCGGTAAACAGCAACTAAAATTGCTTCATGTAACAAAACCGGTACAGCGATGAAATGAATAGGATGAAGTGTGCAGAATCGAGGGGGGCCGAAAAGACAAATATCATCAGTATTTGACGATCTAGAGTGGGTATAACGAAACATTGAAAACTGTCAGAACTCAAACACTGTTACACTGGTTTCAGAACTGTGTGAAGCATTGTACAGATTACATAAAACTCTTCAAGAATCCTACTCTAATTATGATGCTGTGAGCTAACATACAGAATTACAGATCGCGTGTTATTATTCAGTTCCTTCCATCACACCACCTTTATCGGTGTGTTATTTCTCCGTAATACAACTTCCTCAGCTGACATGAAAACCGGATTTTTCATCTATAGCCGAGCCTTGACTTGATTCGCTGGTGCACTCTGCAAATGAAAATTTATTACCAATCAGATGCTATGTCGATAATACTATCATGGATACAAAACGGATAGGTCGATGCTCCATATCAGGTTACATGTTTGCATTCTGGCTGAAACAAATAGACACTAGTACTTTCTAAACAAATAGGTACAGTAAAGATTCAGCTGAAACAAAACGACTTGCTCACCAGAGGGATCCCTTTTGCCGCTCTTTCGGCAAGGTAGGAGCAAGGCTGGAAGACGTTGCCGTACCGCTTTGCCCACTCCTCCAATTTGGCATGGATGTACTTTGCACCGATGGAATCGCCCCAGAACATGACACCACCCCTGATTGCACCAATCGATAGACAAGCAGTTAGTTAGTCATAAGAGGCACATTGGACTAAATGTCTTAAAACGAACCTGTAAGGTGGGAATCCCATGCCGAAGATTGAGGCGATGTCAAGGTCAGAAGCCTTGACTGCGATGCCCTCGTCAAGGACACGGCAGGCTTCATTTATGACTGGGAAGAACACCATCTCAACTATGTCCTTCTCGCTTAGCTTCAGCAACTGGAACAATTGTACAAAACGTTTTAACGTTAGAGGCCAACTTATCCGTTTTTCAAGAAATAATGAAACATAACATTTACCTCTACAAGAATCTAATCAATTTTGTTAGGATATTTTTACCATTGTAAACATCCATTTAACATAAAAAAGGTACCCTTATATCAGCTAATCTAGTCCAGGGAGTTGTAATACTTAGTAGATACTTGATACTACAGATTGTTTCGAAACCTTTGTTTTGCTTCCACAACTGTCATTCATATTTCAAATATTTTTTTTTTGAAAACGCAGGAGAGCTGCATTTCATTTCATTAGAGAGAAGGGGGGGTCCCCTACAGGATCCTCACTCATACGGGGACCAAATATGAGCGAGGCTTTACACAGACTCAAGAAACAAACAAAAAGCGACCAAACACAACTCGACCTAGCCCTATCAGACAAAGGTTGCAAACGCAAGACCTAGCCCTTGCAGATTCTTCGCCCCAGCCATGCACCAAAGGCTATGCTCGTCCTTCAGCTCACTCCAAATCGTGTTAACCGAAGGAGAAGCCCCCTCAAACACACAAGCATTCCTGTGTTTCCATAAAATCCAGGTGCCGAGAATAATTAGAGTGTTCACTCCTTTCTTGTGCTCCTTTTTAACTCTTCTCATCGTCTTACGCCACCAATCTGCAAAGCTCCGTTCGTCTTGTCGGGGGACTGAATCTGCTAGGTCCAATGGATTGAACAATCTGAACCAAACTTGTCTTGCCATAACACAAGTTGTTAAAAGATGTTGAATCGTCTCATCTTCTTGATCGCAAAGGGGGCAATTATCTGGATGAGAGAGGCCCCTCTTAGCTAGTCTATCCGCTGTCCAACATCTGTTTCGGATTGCCAACCACAAGAACATTTTGCATTTGGCCAGGCCCAAGTCTTCCATAACCGACGCCAAGGCTCAAAGGTCACAGGCCAAAGAAGTAAGCTTTATAGGCAGATTTGGAAGAATAACATCCGCTTGCATCTAGTCTCCAGAGTGGCGATCCTCTTGGTTAGATAACGCAATTTCCATGAGGCGATCCATAACCAAGGAAATCTCCAAAACCAGCCCAAGACAGGCCTCCTTGAATGTCCTGGTCCATCCATGTTGTTAAGAGCTTCACCACGATCAGGCTCTTGCGGATTCTTGGAGACACAAGCAAAAGCTGCCGGCACAAGATTTTCAATCGAGCATCCATGCACCAACGATCATCCGAAAAGAGTGTTGTTTCCATTCCCTATCTCCGTAGAGACTGCGATGGCAAAAAGAGCTATGGAGTTAGGATGCGAGGGAAGCTCAAGGTCAGTCCATGCCCGATCAGCTCTGGTCTTTTTAAACCAAAGCCACCTGATTTGTAGGGCCAAGGCCATCACCTCCAAGTTGGGGATGCCTAAGCCTCCAAGATCCAACGGTCTCATTACCTTATCCCAAGCCACTGGACAACAACCTCCATTAGCCTTTTCCTTACCCTGCCAAACGAATCCTCTTCTGATTTTGTCCACCGCCTTGATGAACCACTTTGGAACGCTGATGGCAATTAACAAATAAACCGGCATGGCGGAGAGAACAAACCGGACTAACGTGGCACGGCCCGCCCTGTTCATGAGAGAAGCCTTCCAGCACGGGAGCTTGTCAGCGATTTTCTCAACCCAAGGCAAAAGATCCCTCTTCCGAAGCTTCTTATAAGATAACGGCAGGCCCAAGTATTTACAAGGAAACTCGGAGATCGAACACGGCAAAGTATCTTGAATTGTCACAAGGAACCTTCCGCATACCGATGGGAATAATATTGCTTTTTGGATATTGGTTTGCGATCCCAAGCCTCCCAAACACCTTGAGAATGTCTCTAGTAATCTGCAGCTCTCTTTAACCGGTTTGATAAACAAAGCAACATCATCGACATATAAGGACAATCTTTGTCCACCAAACGTCTGGATAAAGGTTGCAAAACCCTCATTCCACGCCTTCACAAACAAACTATTAAGCACATCCATCACTAATATAAAGAGCATGGGGATAAGGGTCCCTTGTCAAGCCCTCGCGATCTTTGCAAGAGATCTCCGGCTCACCATTCAAAGAAAATTCGAGTTGAGGATGTTGAAAGCAAGCTAGACACCAAGTTGCACCATGACAAACCAAAACCCAAATCTGCAGACTTCCAAAAGAAACGACCAAGAAACCGAGTCAAACGCTTTTGAGATATCAAGTTTGAGGAAGAGGCTAGGCACCTTTTGCCGATGTAAAACTTTAATCTTTTTCTTTGCACTAGGATGAAGTTATCATGAATGCATCTTCCTCGTATAAAAGCGCTCGATTTGCGTAAATCAAAGGATCCAAGAAGGGTGCCAACCGATTTGCGGATCTTGGTTATTAGCTTAGCGGCTATGCACTAAGTCGATGGGCGAAAGTCTTTATGCCATTGCATCGCCCTTCGGGATCGAGTGATGTAGGTGCATTTAACAATCCAAGCCCCTTGCATCACCTTGCTTGCAAGGTGATAATAGCCGCCATGAAATCCGCCTTAATCACCGCCAACATGCCTTGTAAAATCACTGTATAACCATCGGGCACTGGGCTCTATCTGCTTGACTTCTTGATTGTTTCCCAAACTTCATCCTCCGAGATTGGATTCTCGAGGACAGACAAATCCATTGTGGCCCTATGGAAAAATTGCAAGTCCAAGGATGCAGATCGGATCGGAGCTGAGCCTAGCAGATTCTCATAAAAATCAAACAAAATCTTGTGTTTATCATCTTGAGAAGTTGCAACCCGATCGCCATCCAAGAGCTTGGGAATAAAGTTTTTCCTTTTACGGAAGGCAGCCTGCTTGTGAAAGAAAGATGTATTTGCATCTCCATCCTTTAGATATCTTACCCGAACGAAGCCTTGCGATAGTTACGTCGAGAAGCTAACTTGGACAAAGTTGCTTCAATTCCTTCGCAGACCAGATCCTCCTCCAAGACAGAGACCTCCTATCTTGAGCCATTTCAATCTGTGCAATACTTCACGTGCTTGAGCTAAGCGAGTTTTTATGTGTCCAACTCTTTTCGCACTCCAAGAATGCAAAGCACGAGTCAACCGCTTAAGCTTGAAGGAGATGCGGTCAAGGGGACAAGCCGCCTACTGGTTCATCCCAGAAAACTTCACCGTGTCTAGGAATCCGGAAGGCGAGTCGAAACTTTCAAAGTGAAAACGCTTCTTACCCTTAACACCAACATTAAGCCCAAGCACAAGCGGACAATGATCGGACATTTCGTCCCGACTTTGCAAAACACACCGAGGGTATAAATCTTCCCAATCCGCGATGATACAAAGACTCTATCCAACTTGACCAAGTATAACGACGACCCAACAGAGGTATCTCTTTCGTTCCATCTCATTGACAAAGCGACGAACCGACCCATCGCCTATTCACAATGTCGTTACTTTTATCTTAGGCGAAGATCATATTGAAATCGGCTAGCATCCGGGCCCAACACAAAAACTCCTTACTTCTCGTAATTCATCCGGAAGGCCGGTTTCTGCATCTACATGGGGACCATAAATTCGGAGAACCACCAAGGCGCTCTCCTTCCTTTTGGAACTTGACCAAACAGAATGTCGGTGCACTCGAGAGCACTCTGCAGAAACCGAACCATCCCGCCAAGCTACCAGAATTCCCCCTCTTGATTCTTGCGCCGACAGGAACACGAAGGAGCTGAAATTCCGCCCCAAGATCGAAACCACATCACGTGGGAAATATGAGATAATTTGGTTTCTTGTAGACAAACCACCACCTACTGGCAAGATCGACAAGATGGTGAACCACATCACGCGCTTTTTGTCATTGAGGCCACGCGCGTTCAGTTAAGAAATTAGAAGAATCCATTGAAAACAAAGGATTGAAACGACCAACATAGGCACCTCATAAAACTGAATCGTCGCTGCGATTCGCACTCATTCTCGGGTGGCGCAACCCACCCAAACAGTGGTCGCCAACGCTTGCAAATGCTCCGGGATAGAGACGGTCAAACACTCGGCATAGCGTTCCAAGGAGGCGTGAGACTCTTTCTTCACCGCCGCAAATCCTAGATGTCGGAAACCAAATCGCCGCATTATGATGCACTCTTGGGGAAGATTTGCCACACGGCGGCTCGTCTCGAACAAAATCGGAAGGCAAGACCTTCTTCCTTCGTATTGAGTGGGGAAGCCGGCAGATAACGCCACGATTTTACCACCTTGGAGATAAAGGCCGTTCTTGGGAGGCGGGAGGAAGACATGACCGGTTGAGCCACATCAACAGAGTCCCAATCGCCCCCCTGGACAGCAGAAATCGTATCTTGCAGAGCTGATCCTGCAGGCGAAGACGCAGACATGACTACAACGCTGGACAGACCAAGGAGATGGTCTGGTAGCGGAGTCGGAGCCGCGCGTACAACACCCGCGGGACTTGGACCTTGCGAAGCGGAGGATGTTGACTGGTCGAAGGCGACAGCCGGAGTCACACGAAGATCCGCCAAGCCCGGGGAACGGGCCTGCAATTTTGCCAAGGCCACCATCGCAACGTCACGGCTCGGCCATGGTTACCACACTCGCCGGACCGGGAAGGGAGGCCGGGAGCGGAGCCACGGCCACGCCTACCCGAACTTCCTTACGAAGCCGTCGCCTGGAATAAGTTTTGACGAGAGCAGCAACACCGGATTCCAACGAGGCCCCGATGATCGCGCACAAGCCGGATCGGGGTGGTGAGCACCGGCAACGTACGCAGCGCCGCCAAGACCGGATCGCGTACTGGAAAAACACCCAAGGAATCAACGAGGCCACCAATACCGCTGACTTCTGCTGACCGCCTCGGAGGGCTGGAGACTGGGCCTGTTTTAGCAGGAACGTGCAGCTTGACGACCGGGGCGATCTCCAAAGGGAAAGCTCCTGGGCCTTCTTGCAGATGACTGGCGGGCTGACATCCAGGCTTTTGGCTCAAGACGGGGCCCAAAAGCCCAGAAACTTCATCTGAGAAATCAGAGCACAACACCTTGGTCGGCAAGCGGAAAACAGTCCGTCCCCGCCACCCGAATCCAAATCCCGGCTTTTCCGGATCGCCTCCTCTTTCCCAAGGCTAGGCTCAATGACAAGAGCGGCAGTCGTCAATGATACCGAAAAAGGAGCCGGCGCTGCATCGCCGGGCTCGGGATCGCGCGCATCAACCGGCGCCTCAAGATCCGCCACGTGGGCGCCACCATCGGGCCGGGGCCCACCGACGGCACAGAGACCCTTGGGCACCACCTGACGAGCAGTCGAGTCGAGGCGAGAGGACTCCGGCGAGGCGGCTCGCCTCGGCGTGGACGCCGCCCACGGTCGAGTCTTCACGCGGCGGAGGCAATGGAGGATCGTCGGCCGAGGCACAAGCGTCGCGGCGATCTTGATTTCGTAGCTCGAGCACGCTCCGCGAGGTTTCTTCGGCTTGCACCGGGGCTCGGCGATGACTAACTCCAAGACCGTCGGGATAAGCTCGCCGGGAGCACCACGCATTGAGCCGGAATGACGAGTAGTCCCGCCGGCCGATCAGTATCAGGTGGAGCTCGCGAACCCAAAGACCATTCGTCCAACAGATGCTCCGCCGTCTCGAGCTCCGGCGCTTGGCCGCAGATGCCACTCAGCTCGACGCTGACGAGCGAGGGCAACACCACCGCGGACGCATTCTTGAGACGGGACCATCGCCGGAAGCAGAGGGTGAACGGCGGAAGTAGCAGGGGCCGCCCTTCATTGAAGATCCGTGTCGCCGAAGCTTCGTCGGGGAGAACCAGCAAGCCGTCATCATGGCTTAGACGGTGAAACTCCAGAGACTCGACCGGGAGTTCAAAGCGACGAGCTAGCTCGCCCACCAGAACATCAACCGAAAGAGTTGCTAAGTCTCCAACGATCGTAACCGAGAGAGCTTTACAAAACTCGTCCTCAGCCCTCGCCATCTTAGCAGAGCGATCAATGATGTGGAGCCGGCTCGAACGCCGGAAGACAGAGGTTTGCTCGCCCGGCAAAGCGAAGAACTTCTTGAGGCGGCGCGCCGATAACATCACCTTCCGGCATAGAAGGCCCACCTGCGCGATGGACAGCTCCTCCTGCTCGCCGCCTCCTCCTAACTGCTGCGGCGCCGCGCTCGCCTCGAGACCAGAGCTTCGGCACCTCCAGAAATCTCGCCGCTGGGCATGGCTTCCGTGGTCATCAACTTCCTTGTGTCGGAGGCGCAAGGCGACGGCTTTAGCCGCCAGACGGAGGGACGCCGAGGTCCCGCCGGGAGCTGCGCCTGCCCGCGACCGAAACAGTTGAAGGAGCGGTGCCCTAGCGCCTGGCACTTGAAACAGCGAGGCCCCGTGCGGCAGTCGGCACGGTGCGAAGGGGAGAAACAAGAGAAGCACCTCCCTCTGAGGTCCTCCGGCACCGGTCGGCGAGAGCCGCACAGCTTCTTCAGGCGATTCTTGCGAGAACGACGACTTTCAAACCGCTGCCAACCGAGCGCATCTGGGCCCTCCTTAGCGAACACCTGACGAGGCCGCTCCTTGAGAATGATCTTGGGTGGCGGCGCCCACCGCCAACACGGCACTGGCCACGCCGGAGGCGAGCCGCCATTTGCCAGCAGGACATCCCGAAACGAGGGGGCGGCGGAGGGGTCGCCAGCGGACGAGGTCGGGCTGGCGTCGCACCACCTCTTCTCTTTGGACCGCCCTAACTGAGAAGGAGGCTTGGCGAGAGGGTCAAAGATGGGAGAAACCAGCACTGCGAGAGATACAGCCGGGCTCACGGCCAAAGGGTGCCGCGGACAGGGGCTGAATCCACGTGGGGCTGGTGGACGGAGGGGCACCGGGAGAGGAGGGGTTGGAGCGAGGGTTGAGGACACAGTACCATGCATGGCGAGAGCCGTCAAGACTTTTCAAATATAAACAGCAGCATAATTATATAAAGTTAATAGCACCATATTTTGAGATATCATACACTAATGCCCTCTTCTCAACTGCTAGAATCCTAGGAACAGACTACAAAAACAAATGTACCATACACCAACCACAACACCAAGTCATTCTATTGCTACACATGCTTTTCAGAAAAAAAACGCAGATTTCTCTAGGGAAGCACATAAAGAGAATAGCATAACGTCGAAAAGATCAAGCCAAACCTCAGGGTCTGGTGTGACTCTTGCCATGCTCCTAGATTTTTCAATATATGTCATAATTTCAGGATCAGGAGTTGCCTTCCTCTTGTCCTCATACTTGTAAAACCCCTTCCGAGTGGCCTCACCTGTGTCAGAGATTGGTACATCGTGGTAACACATTTTCGGAAACCAGTAAAAACATGAGCTGCAAAAGAACAAATAGACATGATTTGACTGTTGTTTGGTTAGTTTTACCTGCCCTTTTGTCCTCCATCATAAGAGGAATTAACATTGACTTGTAGACCCTCTCCGAAGTTCTCAAGGTACTGCATACCAGTGGCCACAGCAACACCAAAACCAACAAGATCTGCCAGTCTGCATACACATAAAAGAAAAAGGGGCAGCTTGATTAAGTACCATCTGACGCCGCTCAAACACCATCATATGAAACATTAACGATGCTGCAGGAACTTATATATTCAGGAAAACAATAAAAAATTCTCTTATCTGACCTGAATGGACCCATGGGCATTCCAAATTTGGTACATGCATGATCAATCTTGTAAACATCCATACCATGATCAACAAACAGGAGCGCTGACTGAGTGTAAGGAAAGAACATCCT
This sequence comes from Dendrocalamus sinicus, assembly GCA_036346575.1. Classification (NCBI taxonomy): domain Eukaryota; kingdom Viridiplantae; phylum Streptophyta; class Magnoliopsida; order Poales; family Poaceae; genus Dendrocalamus; species Dendrocalamus sinicus. The sequence goes on along the minus strand of JAYEVI010000089.1, from coordinate 92,076 downwards.
GTTGACTGCAAAACCAGTACAGTTACCAACCACTATTGGTGTCTTCTTAATCTTCTTCCCAACATCCAGCAAGTCAACAACAACTTGAGGTGAGGTGTGCTGGGTACGAACTATTTCCAGAAGTGGCATTACATGTGCAGGACTGCAAAGTGCAATCAATGAATAAAATATCATGCAGCTAAAGAATTGTTCTGCATCAATATACGCTGCATTACCTAAAGAAGTGTGCACCGACAATACGGTCTTGGGACTTTGTTTTCTCTCCAATTAGATTAAGATCAATTGTAGATGTGTTAGTAGCAAGGACACAATGGGAAGGACAGTACTTCTCCAAGTCAGCAAATATTTGCTGCTTCAACTTCACATTCTCAATAACAGCCTGCAATTTGATAAAAAAAACAGAGTTAGGGGAAATGGGCTGACCAAACGAGCAATTATAATTTTGGTCCATGAATAAGGATAGTGACTTGCCTCAATAACTAAGTCCACGTCTTTGAACCTTTCATAATCAAGGACACCTGTGACAAGAGAGAGAGCCTTCTCATATCTCTCCTCGCTCATTTTCCCTTTCCTTACATGACTCTGCAAATTGGCTGGTCAAACGAACTAGTGAGAATTTATTTCCTTATTGCACTGATATAAAGGTGTAAGAGATTCCGACAAAAAAAAATGTAGGCATGATATACACTGAGGTTAAATCATGTTTGTACCTTTGATCCTGTCAATTCCAGCATTTAGAAATTTTTCGTTTACTTCTTTAAGTAGCACAGGATAGTTACTCAGTATCATTGCGGTTGCAATTCCAGAACCCATAAGTCCACCACCTAGAATGGCGACTTTAGTTATTTTCCTAGGCATCAACCCCAAGTCTGTAGCACCAGGAACCTGTAGCATTTTGGTGTGCATTAAGACATGGTATGATTCCATAGTAACCATTAAGAAACAAGTCCCTCGTACCTTTGATGTTGCCCGTGAGAGAAGAATACATGAACTAAGCTTTTACATGTATCAGAGAAAACAAGGTCCTGGAAAGCAGTTGCTTCCTGCATTTGCATTAAAGAAATGAATCCAAAATTCCGTAAAGCTGTTTACATCAGGAAAATAAGTAAAAGAAGCAGGAAGAACGTAAGTAGCATGAAGTACCTTCCAGAGCCCAGCTCGAGGTCCTGAAACTATACCTTCTTCAATGACATCAATACAAACAAGTGGGTGGTGAAGATTGGCAGCCTGCTTTTGAGCTTGAGCTCTTGCAAACTTGAGAATCTCCCTAGCCTCACCAAGGGGCTCTAGTTTGTCAGTCTTGTAAAGGCTTTTGATCCATGGCCTTTTAAATTCACAGATATCCAAAGCCCAACGACGAGCAGTATTCACCAAATCATTAGGAGAAACTAAGGAATCAACAAGACCCAGTTGGTTTGCCTCTTCACCCTTAATTGGCTTGGATAGCTGATACAGATGGGATATATAGTTAATTGAAGTAGGTTGACGAATCAAGGGAGATCTCAGAAAAGAAAACCGTAGGCTCAAGAAGTAAACAAAACATGCAGCAGTACTTACCAACATCATTTCAAGTGATTTTGTCAGTCCAACAAGACGTGGGAGTCGCTGTGTTCCTAGAAATTATGAATAGGGTCAATCGCGGGGAAAATATGAATGCAGCACTGGATTTCATCCCCTTGATATCGAAGGTCAAGCACATGACAATTTTGAAAGCAAAACTGGAGTCTCAGTGGTACAATACTAACAGGACAAAGTATATGTTTTAGGAGCCACTTCACTGTATGTACCAAAGGATCCAAATAATGAATTAACTCTAACACCTGGGACATAAAGCACATATAACATAAATAGAAGAGAAAAAAGATAAAATTACCTCCAAATCCTGGAATGATTCCAAGTTGAAGTTCTGGAAGACCTAATTGGACTGTGGGAGTCGAAATGCGTGCATGGCATGCCTAGTTGAACATGCAATAATTTTCACGAAAGTTATCACCTCTGAAATTTAAATGACAGTGACAAGGATAAGGTAGACAAGTACCATGGCAACTTCTAACCCTCCACCAAGAGCAAGACCATCAATTGCAGCCACTGATGGCTTTGTCGCACCTGTTTATGACAATAAATATGGAAAATGCTGAACACAATTCTTCAACTGAAAAGCAATAATCAATCAAGAGAGAAAATGAACAAGTCAAATACCTTCTAGAGTATCAGTCAGAATATCTATTGATATGTAACCAACCTTTGGCTGCTCCACTGTTAGAAATGTAAAATTGATAAATGATGATGAAATTTGTAGAATAGATAACATAGTAATTAAAATCGAGAATAGTGTGAAAAGAGATGAGAAACATAACAAACTTTTGCCACTCTGAAGACCACCAAAGGAAGTAATATCAAATCCTCCAGAAAACTTTCCTCCTTTCCCTGTTAAATGTTAGCAAAGAACATTTTCGTCACTTAAACAAATAATGACTTGTTTTTGGACGGCACAAGCTTGGGAACAGCACGCCCGCACAGAGAGAAGCAGGGTGGGGCAAGTGCCTCCAACAGACCAACAGTGGCATGTATATTGCGTAAAAGAATAAAACTGACCATTACCTGTAACAACAATAGCTTTAACATCATTTCTCCGAAGAGCTTCTTCGTAGTTTTCCTTTAAGCTTAGCAATACTGAAAGAGAAAAAGTCATGGTGAATATACAACTGCATTACTTTACAATTTGTAAAATGCCATATGATTTTGCTACAACACCATGTTTTATAGTGATTGTTCTACTATTTCAGAATGGTTCATATCCAGCCAAACTACCAAAGCTGCAAGAACCTTTCAATTTCATGTGTTAACAAAACTATTTCAACAAAACATCTCGCAGTACCTCGACCAGGCAACAATTTTTCATGAGAAACTACAAATAAGTAGCAGCATTGTTTCAGATTAGCCTTGAAGGCTATGTGGTGAACAGAAAACATATATAAATATTTCTATTATCAGGTTGTTACAGAAATTGTTTCATACTTTCCCCATGAAAGAGTTTTTATGTTCCGCAGTTAAATATTTTGCCTCCAGGTAATATTTTCCTTATTTAAATATGCAAGCTATTAGATAACTATATTACATAGCCTACCTATTCGCTCAGTCCATAATCAAACTCATTTATGTTGTGGCACACACTCAAACAGAAACAGTTGACCAATGTTGTGATACTTTAACGAAGATGAAGCTCTTTCTTAGGCAGATGAGTTTCATGGCCTCATTACTGTAACAGACGACAACAGAATGGCTAAAAGCACCACAGTTCTGGCAAGGAGGCAGTTAGATCACAACAAGGGGGCAAGAGACACGCAAAAGAGGCATCTTTCTGAGGGAGATTTTTTCAGCAGCGTCAAATTATCCCACCGCAAATCTAAATCTTGCATAAGAACACCCAAATTCTACAACCAATTAAATCGAAAATAATTATAAGCTCCGCATAAAGTTCTACAAAGAAGCAGTTAAATCGGAAAGAATCGAACAGCTCTGCATCAACCTGCACCTCCACATGCCCCAATCTCGAATCAGACAGCTCAGGGAAGCAAAATTAAGCCTAGTAACAGCTCAATTCACAATCCTTAGTGATAATCACATCAAGAAGACTTTTTTTTACAGTTCCCCTCGCCAAATTTCACCAGCCGCAGAACTCAAACCCGAATCTTGCATCTAACCGCCCCCAAAAAAGAGAGAAAAGAAGGCAAGGTAAATCGGGGGAGAAGACGAGGATGGTAGTAGCACCATCGACGGAGAGCGAGTTGACGGGCGGGTTGCAGATGGTGATGACGGCGACGCCGTCGGCCCCCACGCCCATCTCCGTCGTCCCCTTCGCCGCCATCGCTGCGGTGGTTGCAAAGATCTCGCCCTGGTTTCTTGCTGCCGCTGTTTTCTTGCAGGTCTCGAGTAGCTTGGCGTTGCGAGTTACAAGTTACGTCAGTCCCCCGTGATTTATAGCGCGTACAGTGCAGGTTGTTGGCGCGCTGGCGCGATCTATCTACTGCTTTGCAGCTCCCGGGTAACTCTGGGACTTTACCACAGTAATTAAGCTCGCATTTGACCTAGACCCGCTCGGTTAGGCTAAAAAGTTATAACTTATAGCTAAAATTACAAAATTTAAAATAGAAAAAATATGCTAGCTCATCATGGATAACGCAAACGAATACGGGAAAAGAACCGTAAAAAGCTCAAAAACTAAAAATTCAGAAAAGATGAAATTTATAAATAGTGAAAATAAGTTAGAAGCCGGAAAGCTTAAAGTTAAACGAGCGGGACCTGCGGGTAATACTGTCCGAAAACATTAGCTCAGGGATATGCGCAAGTGGAGTACACTTTTGTCCATCCTTTCTTTTCTGATTTTCGAGGAAAATTGCAAATGTCTCCCCTAATGAATCTAACGTTATTTTAATAGAATAACAGTGGCGAAGCCACGTTGATACCTCCAAAATTTTTGCAGAAAAATCCGATATATATCTCTCTTAATATGAAAAGCATATACCACATACTAACATATATATTCCTTTAAGACTTCAATTGCAGTCTGCTACCTACGGCCCATTAGGCCCAATAACATAAGAATCACAACACAACTGAGTAGCTCATAACGTCATCCTTTGGAAAGAATCAATCGATCCCCTTATCCCTAACTGGCCACCAAAATTGGCAAATTCCTCAATCGATCAAATCTCTATCTTTTGGCTTCACTCTTAAGACTTTTGCCCTAGCTAACAGCAGCCAGCCGCCACCATGCGCTGGCCGCCCAGTCAACCAACTCACCACTTACAATTGGTCACATGTCGACCACCCTCGTCTTCTCCCCAACCGTGGCCGCCTCACCTAGCCGCTCTCGCTCCCTCCCAGCCGGCCGCCACCACGTTGCGTAATTGTGTCGCCGCGAACACAGCAACCCTAGCCCAAAGAACCATGTGCCGTGTGCCGCAGCGGCGTGCGTCCGTGTATCATGCCACCATAACAACTAGCCATGCCCACCCCTCGTGCAGTAGTGTCTTGTGAGTGACTGAGTTCTAATTTGTGATGCTTGTTTTTTTTAACTTTATAAGTTCTATTTATTCTACACTTCTACTTATTATCCTACCTTGTAAGTTCTAATCTAGTTAGTCACCACTAAGAATTTCTATTTATTGTTTGATCTAGTTAGTCATCACTGGGTATTTCTATTTATTGTTCTGATCTAAAAATATTTTGTGATATTGGTTATAGTGAAAATATGTAATTTGTCACATTTGAACTTGTGTTAGAATATATGCATCTTAAGTTTGCCACCCCATCATTAAAATGCTGGCTTTGCCCCTGTAAAATAATGTCTAAATTAATGTCCTAATTAGAATATAAGTATTTCGTAGGAATTTAATAGAAAATAGTAAAATTCATGTATTTCGAATGTGTCTAGTTATAAAGGAAATTTTATATTTCCCACAACGTTTAATGTAAAGGCCTTGTATTCAAAATTTGAGTTTTGGCTATATTCTAAATGCTTTCGACTTTTGATTTTTAGAAGTGATTTTGAACGTAGTGGCTTACCAACATAATTTTTATAAGTCGTTTGTAAGAGTCGAGTGACAACATCACCGTCCTTTACTCTCTTAATTTCTCTCATAATAAGCCAACATCTACAAGACTATATGTAACCAAACAAAATTGGGAATTTAACTTTTTGCCACCCTTATCGTTGCCACCTATCCAAATGCCATCCTTATCGTTGCATTCAACAATTTGCCACTCTTAACATGTGCTTCACTAATTTTTGCCACTTTCGAGCCCACTGGCGCCATGTCGCTATTCCCCCGCCTGCCGGCCCGCCATGTCGGCGCCTCACGCCCATTCCGCTGGCGCTGCCGCGCCACTCCCCGCGCCTCGCCTCGCGCCTCCCTCGCCAGCTCGCCTCCGTCCGCGCGCCTCCCCGCGCCGCGCCTCCTCGCTCAGCTCGGCGCGGCGGAGGCACTCAGCTTCGCCGGCGGAGGCGAGGCGGCGCGCGGCGGCGAGGCGCGGACGGAGGCGAGCCCAGCGGGGAAGCGCGGGAGGCGCGGGACGAGGCGGCGGGGAGGCGCGCGCGCGGCGCCGGCGAAGCGGCGCGCGGCGCGCGCGCGCGCAGCGCGCGCGGCGAGGGCGCCGACATGGCGGGCAATGGCGGGAAGCGCCGACATGGCGCTTGGTGGGCTCGAAAGTGGCAAAAATTAGTGAAGCACATGTTAAGAGTGGCAAATTATTGAATGCAACGATAAGGATGACATTTGATAGGTGCAACGATAAGATGCAAAAAGTTAAATTCTAACAAAATTAGGAGGCCCATTATTGTGGTCATCATGGTGCCGGTTGCGTGACGTTCTCCGATATCAGTCCCATGTCCTATCATTGGTGGTCCACGTCAGGCTTGATCAAGACGAGGAATTATCTTCTTCGTTTCCCTGTCGGGTATGGATTTATTTTATCCTTCTTTTGATGTGGATTTATCTGTTTAGTTTTCCCAAAGTTCGTGTTCCACACGGGACTAAACTAGAAAACGGAATCCGTTCATGGCTTGCGGCCTTCTGAGTTCCGACGGCGCCTTCTTCTTAAAAAAAGACTTACCCAAAAAAGAAAAGAAAGATTGCTTGTGTCCCAACATGGCAATATAGTTTGACTAGGATATTGATCGAAGTTCGAAAGCAAGTTATTGTTATTAGGCTGCATTTGGTACCAGGTTAAAATAACTGGGCTCGTTGCTTTTTTTCCCTTTTACGGGGAGCTAGTTTGGCCAGTGGTAGAAAAACATAATTTAGAGAGGCTAATTGTTGAGGTTGGCTTATTCCACATTTTGGAAGGGTTAATTTAATACTTGTTTATAAAGTTAAAGGAAAATTGAATATATAGGACCGAGTTGAGAGTGCTTTTTAAAATAGATTGAGTTGTTAGCGCTTGTAAATATAGGATCGAGTTGATCAACTTCTTGAAAATATGGTATTTTTCCAATTTTATTTTCATTTCATTTTCAGCCATTTTTCTCCACGCGAAATGTCACTTTTGCCCTCCTCCTCCCCGCCACTGCGCCGCTCCTCGCCGGGCGGCGCGCTGCCTCGCCTCCTCGCGCCAGCTGCCGCCGCCTCCTCGCTGGAGGATCTCCCTGGGGCGAGCGGCGCGGGGAGCTGGCAGCCGGCGCCGGCCGCGGCGGCGGCAGCGGGGAGGAGCGGCGCAAGGGCGGGGAGGGAGGAGGGGCAAAAGTGACATTTCGCGTGGAGAAAATGGCTGAAAAATGGAAATAAAAATAAAATTGGAAAAATACTATATTTTCAAGAAGTTGATCAACTCGGTCCTATATTTACAAGCGCAAATAACTTGATCCTATTTTAAAAACACTCTCAACTCGGTCCTATATATATTCAATTTTCCCAAAGTTAAAAGGCTTTGATCTAACCATTCGTAAACCTATGGAAGCTTGACGGGACAAACCCTTAACCCAGTTCTTAACCTGAACCAAACACAACCCAAGAGTTAAGACATTCGACAAGTGGTACTATAAATGCAGCTACAAGCAAATAATCCCAATTTACATTTTAAAACCTCTTTTAGCTAAATTTACGGGTTACAGTTTTGACAAATGGAATTATTTCTGTTTCTCTATAACAAGAATAGGCACTCTAAATTACATACCATTTATCCATTATAAGCCTGGTGCAAATTGTGGTCAGGGGCGAAGCCAGGAAAACTAGACGTTGGGGTCACTAGACCATTAGAGCATAAACTAATTATAATACTAATAGAGTATATCATACTATGTAACAACTAGAATATCTCACACCAAAAGATTACATAAACAATTGAATATACATAGACATAATAGTTTTTCTATATTCAAAAGGTAAGACATACCAGTTAGGGTGAAGTCATGAAACCACTCGTTTACACAATTTAGGAGAAAAGAAACCAAGTCCCAAAAGAAAACTTCGTAGCTTCAATTCTAGCTTCCTAAAAGCAATGAATAAATACCACATGTTATAATTCAAAATTGACAACGGTAGTACGAAAATTTTATAGACTAAAGGAATATCATTGAGCGAAACATGTAAAGTGACTCACATTTTATAGTTGTGCTTTGCGAGTTTTCATCTTCATGAAGCGATCAATCATGGCATCATTCTGAATAATAGAAAACATGTCTTTCTCCACATAGCAAATTAGACAGCCGCTCATGAACTCATCTCCAATTTTATTACGCAACACGGTCTTGACAATATTCATGGCTGAAAAGCATCTCTCCATTGATGCTGTGGCAACAGGCAAAATTAGCACTAGCTTTAGAAGTCGATACACCAAGGGAAAAGAAAGATGCTTCTTTGTTTCCACTAGTAATTTAGCAAGATCAATAATGCTATTCAAATTGGAAAAGCTTTCATCTGCCCGCATATTGTCGATGTAAATGCGAAGTTCATGACCAAGAGCCATCAATTGTATTGAATCAAAATTATCTGGATAAAATTTAGCTAGCTCCACTAAGCTCTTCAATTTAAAAGTAGCAAATGAGTCTGTTGGGCTGAAAGAAGCTATGTGCATGAGCAATGTAGAATTTACCTTATTGAAACGTTCATCAAACTCTTGTAGTTGCCAATCAATAACTGAGTTAAGACACTCCGACCCTCCTGTTGCAGTGAAGATTGTGAGAGGGAAATAATTTTTTAGGAAAAATTTTATATACGTCATTTCTTAGTGCTAGTTTTAGAAATATACCACTCCTCATCTGCTTCTTCGAAAGATGTCCCTCGCAAGTTAAGCTGTTTTGAAATATATATAATTATAGGGATTACATGCCATTCTCTTCTAATACGGCCACGTATTTGCATTTCTATTTTCGTATGGACCGAAAAGCCCTCGCTCATCTAATCAGTCATTCGAGTTCGTTCTCATCCCCTTCTCCAATCCCCCACCCCACCGCTGGCCAAGCCCCCCACTCCTGCCACCGCTGGGCAACCCCACAGTCGCCGCCGCCCAGGCCCCCCACAGCCATCATTGCCGGGGAACCCCTCTCTCGCCGTCGCCCATCGTCGTGCACCTCCTCTCACGCAATCATCTGCCTCTCCCTCATGGCGATGCGGAAGGTGACTAGTGCGAGAACAACATTCCAGTAGCTCAGGCGGCGGCTCATGCGATCTTCTTGTGCTGTGAGGATGGGTAGTGATTAGTTGCTGGTATTAATTTCCTACCATGTCTTGGTGATTTCTCATTTTTGTAGTGCTCTGGTAGTAGAGTCGTTGAGGTCTGTACCTCAGGCGGCATGTTGTGAACTGATGTCATCGTCCTCCAGTTCAGTAGTGCTGTATGCAGGCTACTTGTTTTTTGTGGACATGTGGTCGTAGTTGTAGCAACTCTGTTTTATGGTTTCCTTAATGAAGCTGGAAAGAGGTTTGCCTCTTACTGTTTCAAAAACAAATGCGGGTGATTTGAATACTGTGAAGCAACAAATGATTGCTGTTTTGGCTGTCCTGAACAGTGAAATGTGTAGTCTTCGAGCTGGCATTGTGTTGGCTTGTCTACATTGGAATTTCGTAACTGATCATGCTTGTTTTTGTCATAATGGAACATATCAAAATTTTCCCTTTTTTTTGTGGCAACGAGGGAGAGAGAGACGCGGAACGGTGACACGATCATCCTTCGTGGGTTATTGTGGAGTTGAAGAGAATACGATAACGATTGGTAAGGAGAGCATAGTTACTCAAGGCAACTTTACTTGTAAACTGGAAATACGAACCATTACATATATAGGAGGGATCAATCGAATTCAAATAGCCGAACAAGTTCTTAGGAAACAAATCCGAGTTCATACATTACCAAAACAAGAAGATTTTGGGGGGGAAGTTATCCAATCCTCCTTGGCACTCACTTGTGCGGGGGATTGGGCACAGCAAATAGCGCTTCGATAACCAACGGTGCAAATGGAACCACGGCAGCTGCTAGGCACGAGTGGGCAAAGAAACATGCGACGTTGGTAGCTCTGACCGTCGCCGGCGATGGATTGATCTGTGGGTCAGGACTCTCCACAAGAGACCGAGATAACAGCAGCCGCTGTGAGCAATATGAAGGGATGGGTGTAGGCTGTGTAGGTACCGATCCAGCCATCACTGGAGCTCGGTACCGCCACAAGCAAGAAGCCGGTAAACGTGACCTTGATCAACTCGAGAGGCGCCGGTTTGGTTGTTTCTTCGGTGGTTTTTGGATCGACCACCACAGCCTCTCCGCTGCCGGGTGGCGGTTGCTGCTGGTCGCCTTGCCGCTGTTCCTGGTTACCTTCCCTTTCCATTTGCTGGCTGCCATCTTCTTGTTGCTGCTGGCCGCCTTGGCTGCAGCAAAGGTATTTGAATACCCCCGCAAAACACGACGCAAGTGGTGGAATGACAAGCAGGCACGCCCACGGCTTCGTGATCACCCATGTAATCCAGATCACTATCCCAGATACAGCCGCTGCTAGCAATCCGTTGGAATATTGGACAGATTCTTGCACACGATTATCGCCTTCAATACCGGCTAGAAGCGGGATCGTCCCGTAGAGCGTGAAGTACACGCCCAGCACACAGACGACGAAGCTGCCGACGGCCAACTCAGCAAGGTGGCTGCCGACGGCCAACTCAGCAAGGTGATCGCCACCGACTTCCATCGCGAAGCGCCCCAATCCCAGGAACACAAGGGTCGTGATGGATGCCGTGAAATCCACGGATTTCTCGAGTTCCTCGTCACATTTTATAGCCTTGTACAACGCCGAATCTCGATCTTCGTCCCGTTCCGGTTGCATACTCGTGCAGCAGCATACAATGGTGAAGAATGAACAGGAATCAGGACAAGTAACCCGAGTTTCTTGTCCATGCTGATAAGAAGTAGAATGTCGCTTGCGAGGGCGAATAGGAGCATACCACAGAGGTGGACTAGCAGCTTCGACACGAAATACATGGTCTTCTTCAGCTCACCGGTGAGTAGCTCAGATGAACTGAGCCAAAGCCAGATGAACAAAAATGTGCCGCCTTCCAAGGTAGCCGCCGCGAATGGGGAAATACTCCCTCGTACAAATCTATTTCCCTTCTTGTTCAAGTCAGCCTTCTTCATGTGGAGGGCAAGAAACGCTGGGCCTGCCATTTTCACGAGGCCTTCAGTGAATAATTGGATACGTTTCTTCAGGGCTTCCTGGCACATGGTAAAGATGAGTTATTCATTCTCAAACATGTACCATACCGACAGTTATGTTCAATTGATTTAGTCTGGGAGTAGAACTTATTTAATTGTTGTACTAAGGCCTAGGAGTTCTGAGCTTAGTTTAGGTAAGGAGCTTCCCATTTTCAGAGTTGTATGATAAATATTTGAATAACCTTCAAATCCCATCCCTTTTAACAGCCTGTTCCTGGTTATCACGAGAAAATAACTCCCTCGTTTTTGCGAGGAGAAAATACCAATTTGATGTGTGTTCTTGTGGTGAACTGGTTGACTGCTCCTTGGGGGACTGAGGACATCCCCACCTGGTTCACTGTATGAAGATTAATTTCAACATCTTTACTTTTATTCAAAGAACACATATCACATTGGATTGCCACCTCAAACGTTCGCACTTGGATTGCCTTCGCTGATCGGAAAGATTAATTTCCACATATTTCTTTCCTGTTAATATAGAGAAGATTTCACGTCGATATGTTACCTGTGGTGGATTGGTTGGCTGCGGAGCCTGTGGTGGCTGCTCCGCAAGGCCCGTGGTTGTTCCCGCCTGGCTTGCCTTCGTCAATTGTAAAGATTATTTTTTACACATTTCTTTTCTTTTAATATAGAGAAGATTTAACATCGATATGCTACCTGTGGTGGATCGGATGGCTACTGCGCAAGGCCCATGGTTGTTCCTACTTGGTTTGCCTTTGTTGATTGCAAAGATTAATTTCCACACATTCCTTTCCTTTTAATATAGAGAATATTTCACGTCGATATGCTACCTGTGGTGGGTTAGTTGGTTGCTCCATAGGGGCTGTAGTTGTTCCCACCTGGCTTGCCTTCATCAATTCAATAGATTATTTTTCACACATTTCTCTTCTTTTAACATAGAGAAGATTTCACGTCGACATACTACCTATGGTGGGTTGGTTGGTTGCTCCAAAAGAGCCGTGGTTGTTCCCACCTGGCTTGCCTTTATCAATTCAATATGGGAGTGTATAGGCATCACCCGGATGTTTTCTTCCTAATTATCATCCAATGGTCATAAATCTGGATGATAATTAGGAAGAAAACATCCATATGACGTTTAACAAAACCCATTCAATATAATGTTTTTCATACATTTCTCTTCTTTCAACATAGAGAAGATTTCGTCATAATGATGTGTTACCTGTGGTGGATTCGTTGGCTCCTCCGTATGGGTCATGGATGCTCCCATTTGCGGTGAATTGGTCTCTGTAGGGTCCGGTGAAGTTCCGTCCTGGTCCGCCACCATTGATTCTCAAGATTAATTTCCAGATCTTCCTTTTGATTCAATGAGAATAATATGCCTTATCTGAGGTGAGTTGCCTAAGATTTCACATCGATACGCTACCTGTTGTGGGTTGGTTGGTTGCTCCATAGGGACCGTGGTTGTTCCCGCCTGGTTTGCCTTTATCGATTCAATATATTATTTCCACACATTTCTCTTTTTTTAACATGGAGAAGATTTGATATTGATGTGTTACCTGTGGTGGATTAGCTGGCTCCTCCGTAGGGGTCATGGATGTTCCCATCTGCAGTGAATCGGTCTCTTCAAGGTCCGGTGAAGTTCCGTCTTGTTCTGCCACCATTAATTCTCAAGATTAATTTCCAGATCTTCCTTTTGATTCAATGAGAATAATATGCCTTACCTGAGATTAGTTTCATATTCTGTGATTGAGCAATTACTAGGGCTAAAACCAGGTCAGATATGGGCGGATATTACCCATCCTATATCTTAACCCATATATTTTTCTCAGATTCAGAGTTGGATATGAATACGAATTTAGATCAAAATGGATAAAATAGTCGGATAGTAAGCAGTTGTGCATGCACAAAATGGAATATATGATGAACCATACTACCATAGCTTCAAATTTTCAATATGAGTACCTACATAGGTCTCATAGGCAGACACAATTACATTAACATAATAGCATAGTATGCTTCAACACAAGTTCATACATAAAGTTGACATGATCACACACGACATAAGGTGTAGCAGCCTCAATTTTCAAATTCTAGCTTAAAATAATTATTTTATCACCTATTGAATTTTTGACCAATTTTCTAAAATTTCCTAAATTTATAAAATCTTTTCCTATTTTCCCCGAGACTAAAAGCATTCTTATAGAATTAATAAAACCTTTTAAAAGTATGAAAAATTTTATTTGGGTTCTAAATATTCTAAAATACCTCTATGAGTTTTTAGCTTTTAGCATCTTTTGCTCTTTTCAAAGATCAAAAACTTTTTTGGAATTTTTCTTCTTTCTAAAAATATGAAACTATCCGGCATAATACAGGAAAAATCTATAGTAGTTGCCCTGGATTTGGCCTCAGATTCGGCCATATAGTAAAATAGGTTCCCAGATTCGAATGTGATATTCTGGTTGCTTGAGAAGAAAGAAAGATAAAAGGAGAGGAAAAAAATATTAGGCCAAGCCGTGACCGAGTTGACCACGGCGTGGGCATGCTTGTATGCGTGCTATAAGGGGCTGCTGGATGGGAGGAAGCCGAACCCTAGCTGAGCCCTAGCGTCACCCGCACCCTAGCACCGTCGCAGAGTGCGGCCATAGTCGCTGCCGTTCAGCTGAGTGGGCCGCCGTGCCCGGCCGCCGTGCCATTCCCGTTGCAGAGCATCACCCACTACTACAGAAGTTCTATTAGTAGACGTCAAATCACAGACGGTTTGACAAAACCGTCTGTAACAGAAACTATCACAGACAGTTTTAATTTTGACATCGTTTGTGTTGATGGTGTCGGGAAAAACGAGTATTATAGACGGTTCTTATCGATGAACCGTCTGTAATACTAGAATATCACAGACAGTTTTTATTTAAAACCGTCTGTGATAATTTGAAATTATCACATATGATTTTTTATTAAAAAAACCGTCTGTGATAATCCCGCTACGTATTTATTGCGCCGCTCAGAACCGCATCTGTCTTCATTTTGATCCAGATCTAGCCGCTCTGTCTTCATTTCGCTCAAGAGGCAACCTAGGCGATTTCAGGCCAGTTAATTTGGTGGGGGAGACAGAGATAGAGTTTTGAAGATTCATATGTTCCTTGTTGTCCTAGATATGGTTAGTAATGAAATTTATTTTTCTTTGCATTATAATTTAGATCTAAGTTTTGGTGAGTGTTATTGAAAATGGTTTGCATCTACTTGAGCTCTAGATCAGTTCCAGTCATGTGGGAGGCCAAATTTGTCAGAATTGTTGGTTATATACCTTCTCGATCATTGAAAAAATAGTCTTTGTGTTTATAATATGAATTAAGCCAACAAAGCCTTAATGCATGTGGTATATATGTAGTAATAATTAATTAATTTAATTTTTAATACTAAGTTGTTATATTTACGCATAACGTAGGGCCAAATCGGATGTATGCATGAACCGAGTGAGTGAAGAGTACATTAATGGCGTGTCTGTTTTTACAAGAGCTGCGGAGGAGGATATGTTGAATAAGGGGGTGGAATATATATGTACTGTCCATGCACTGATTGCGAAAATTTGAAGATGTTTAAGAACCGAGAGCAGATTGAAGCGCACTTAATTCGGAGGGGTTTCAAAAAGGGTTATACGTGTTGGACCAGTCATGGCGAAGTCAATGATATGCCGCCGGATAACATCGCCGTGAAGTGAATGATATGCCACCAGATGACATCGCCGGTGAAGTGAATGATATGCCGCCAGATGATGTCGATTTTTGTTCGGATTCAGATAGATTGCACGATAACAATCTGGATCAGATGCTTCGCGATGTAGAAGAGAACTATGATGAGAGAGAGTATATTAAATTCCGGGGCTTGATGGAGGACTCGGAGAAACCCTTGTTCACGTGCTACAGGTCAAAGTACACGAGGTTGTCGGCCGTGCTTGAACTGTTAAAATTGAAGGTAAGCAACGGTTGGTCCGACAAGAGTTTCACAACGCTGCTAGGTCTTTTAGCGGACATGCTTCTAGAGGGAAATGAGTTACCTAAAACCACATATAAAACCAAGAAGGTTCTTTGTCCATTGGGAATAGAAGTAGAAAGAATACATGCATGTCGGAATGACTGTATCCTCTACCGTAAAGAGTATGCAAACATGCATGTATATCCGGTGTGCAACGTATCCCGATACAAATGTAACAGTCAATCAGATAACGGTGAGGGAACAGAGGTGAAGAAATGACATCTTGCTAAGGTGGTATGATATTTTCCTATAATTCCCCATTTGAAATGGTTTTTTGCAAATCCAAATAAGGCAAAATGCTGCGTTGGCACTCGGAGGAGCGCAAGAAGGATGGAATGCTAAGACACCTTGCTGATTCTGCCCAGTGGAGAAATATCGATAGGAGTTTTGCAGACTTCGGTGCATAACCAAGGAATATAAGGTTTGGACTGAGTACATATGGAATGAATCCTTTCAGTAGCATGAGTAGCCGACATAGCACATGGCCCGTGACTCTCTGCATCTATAACCTTCCTCCTTGGTTGTGTATGAAGCGAAAGTATATTTTGCTGTCGATACTTACCCAAGGGCCAAAGCAACCTTGGAATGATATTGATGTGTACCTAGCACCGTTGGTGGAAGATCTAAAAGTACTGTGGAACGAAGGGGTACAGGTATGAGATGCATACAAATGAGAGAACTTCACTTTGCGCTCCTTATTATTCTGCACCATAAATGATTATTCTGTCCTTGCTAACCTGTCGGGCTAGAGTACAAAAGGTGGCAAAGTTTGTACTCACTGTTTAGATGGTACCGAGAGTGTGTGGCTGAAACACTCACGCAAAACCATGTACATACGTCACCGCTGGTTCCTTCGGAGGGCTCACCCATACCGCAAGATGAAGAAACAATTTGACGGAGAGAAGGAAGACGGTTCAGCTCCAAGGCATTTTAGGGGAAAAGAGGTTTATAATATGGTTAAGGATTTTGATGTTGTCCTCGGAAAGGGACATAAATTGAGGGCTCATGAGAAGAACACCTGGAAGAAGAGATCAATATTTTGGAACGTAAATTGAGGGCTCAATCTTTCTACTAATCATGTGTTTCATGCCAGAACTACACATATTGAGGTGGATTTTTATTTTGTTCGAGAACAAGTGGCAACGAAGGCGTTGTAAATTCGATTCATATCAACACGAGATCAATTGGCCGATAGTTTTACCAAACCGATTAGAGTACAATAAATAAATATCCTCGACACAATCTGAACCTCACTGGTTATGATTGAAGGGGAGTGTTAAACAAACTAGGATAGTTGTATTTTCATTATTGTTTAGTACTTCTATATTTCCATTGATGTTTAACATTCCTATTAGTGCTAATATTTCCACTAGAGGTAGTGCATAGTATTCACATGTGAAAATGTTCTCACTAGTGAAAGTGTTTCCACTCATGCATTTGTATATAAAAAGATGATCAATAGAATGCAAATATGTGCCAGTTGCAAACTATTCTCTTGATATTTTTGACAAAGTGAACGTTGTAGTTTGTTACTCTTGGTGATTGCCACCATCTGAACAGCATGAAAGAGTCATGGTTGGTGATCTCCTCAAGAAGAGTTTGAAGAGGTCTAGGTGTTATGAGTGGCTTGCTGCTCACCATCTTCAGAGTGGAAAAAGAATAATCCCTAGTGGATTGAGGGAATGACTCAGTTGTACGGAGCTAGCCTATTTGTTAGGTTTCCTCAACATAAATTAGGTGAGCTTAGTAAATCTGTGAGCACCAGGGAAAAAAAGATCACTTGTATCAATTGTGTGGTTTCTCTTTTTTGTTCTTACATTTGTGCTATTTACATTCCTAAATATTGATATTTTTTGTTTACTCTAGAATTGTAAACCTTCATATAGACTAAAAGTGTTGTTGCACTTAGTGTGACACTAGATTTTTTTAGGCTTTCTCTTGTGCGAAACCTATTTGTTTGAGTTTCGCATAAATCTTGTTTTTGGCCAAAAAAGTTTTAAAACCGCTATTCACCGGGCATTCTTTATCCTACAGAGTTATGAGGCACATGATACATACATACATACATTATCTCGCGTAACGGAGAGTATGTACGTGCAGTATACGAGTATTTAAGACCATATAGGTGGTATGAACAATTTTTCAGAGGTGGTATGCATATTTTTTTGACATACTCCTTTTTATGTACGTATACAAAGGTATTTATAAAATACGCTAAAAATTATGGACTTCCTTACAATTTTTTCGTGTGGTTCACATTGGACTATCTTATAATTAGTATATGAGTATACCTAAAGTGATAAAGGAGTATTTCAAGTTTGTTTAGGTGGTATATTAGAGGTGGGTGTAATTACACCCGGGAGTAAATAGGAAGCCTCTTTTCTACTCCCAGGTGTAATTACACCCTATGTCGTATCTCACAACATAGGGTATGTGTGTGTGTGTATATATATGTATTTTTCCTATATATATGTATGTATATATGTACGTACGTACGTATGTACGTATGTATATGTGTGTGGGGGGATGCTGAAATTGGGCACCATGATGTCTAGGCACCAAGCTTCTCTGCTTTTGAATTGCTTTTAGATGCGTGCAATTGCAATGATATATAATATATTAGACAAAACCGTTAACATTCATTAATTCGAATAAACATCGATTTAGAAAGGAAGTCGTTGATTTTGCATGCTAAATCATTCATAGATGGAAAATCTCAATCATAGAGTCTAAGCACCATGATGCTACTGTTATATATATATGTGTAGATGTATATATATGTGTGTGTGTGTATAGATTGATAGATAGATAGATAAAATTTTGCTTTTCAAGGCACTCGTGTATGGGGCAAATTTTAAAAGATATGAATAGAGCTATCAGTTAGTTCTTTGTTTCCGGGATTAGTAGTCAGAAAATTCCAAAGACAGCAAAAATGAGAGAGAAAGGAAAACACGATGATACAAGTGACGCTAGTACCGTATTGTCGCACCAAGCTGGCTCTTCCGACTCTCCGCCGGTTATGTGGGAAATCTTGAGATGCTTCGAATGTAACTGAAACTCTACCATGACAAGCTGGCCACGCGAGGAAGAAGCTGAAACTCTACCATGACAAGCTAGCCACGCGAGGAAGAAGCATTTAAGAAAGAGCAGGGGCTACGTTGACCTGACTTGGTCGTCGCAAACAGCATATGTCTTTTTCTTTTCAATTTATAATTTATAATCTTTTTCAAACAAATAAATAAATAGAATAATTTTTTGTCACCATTTTAAAGCGATTTATTGATACAGCCTTTTTAAAGCAGCTTATTGGTTTATCGGTATTCGGTTTGTTTACACAAACGCTCATGGTAGAGTTAAAAGGTATAAGCCGCAGCTAAAAAGAACCCATCTTAAACAAGTGGATTGCTGATTTGCCATTAATTAAGTACAAACTATAAGAAAATGTCAAATACAGTTTACTCATAAATTTCTTGGTAACGATAGGAATTTGTATGGGTTCTAGGTTGTGGAACATTTCCTCAGCAGCATCCCAGTCCAACCATCGCAATTAAGAAGAAGGTTCGGACAAAGGGGGCTAGCTAGATTCCACCATGCAGTATATGTAGCCTTGGGTGATTTCTTTTTCACTTATCTTAGGTTTTGGTTTTACTTTCTATAGTAAATAATTTTTAAACAATGTATATTTTTAAGATGGAGTTTACAAAAAAATTATAGTAGACACTATATTAAATTTAGATATACTAATCAAAATTATATATAATTATTTTTCTCTATATACTATATCTCATGAATGTTTAGAATTTAAAAATGATAAGCTAAAATCCAATTCACAGCCTAAAAGAAACTAACGAAACGACGACTTCAGGGAAAACTTGAACAGGTAACAGGCTACCGCGTAACTTGACAAGTATATACACGCCGCGTAACAAGTTCAAAGACACGTAACCATCTTAATGCTTAAAGACGACCAACAGGCCACTTGTTTGTTTTAATACCAAGATAGAGCTGACAAGTATCTATTCCGCGTAAACTAAATCCAAATAAAAATTTATTAAGGCCATCTTATCGACCACTAATTGGACCACTCCTTATTTTTGACACAGTCCAGAGACATTATAAATTATTTGTTTTTGGCCATCACTTCCAAATAGAAAAAAATTAGAGTAAACAACAAAAAAAGATGCAGTTTACTCACCAGAATTAGTGATTGCCGCATCAGCAACGAAAATCTTCACAAAAAAGTAACTGTGAAATCATGTGAGAAACCCTATGGTTATGATGAGTAATTGATTTTTAGTTCAGAGAGTTACCAGAATTTGAATTTAGTTTTTAAGAGTTTTGTAATTTTTTATTGCATTCTATTACCGGCGGTTTGACCGGCATTGGGGCATAGTCAGACCGATTAGGAGTGATCTGACTGGCCTAGAGCTGGCGGTCAGACCAACTGTAGGAGGCGGCAGTCACACCGGCCTTTGGTTGGCGGTCTGACCGGCTGAGGTGCTGGTGGTCTGACCGGCTTGTGGTTAACAGTCAGACTAGCCTTGGAGGTTTGAAGTGTGAGTTGATTTGGGCTGAGTTAGTTAAGTGTGGGCACGATATGGGTGCCTTTGCTTGTGTGCATTGTGGTTCATGGAATGGTCCAAGGATTAGGATCAATGGTTTGGGTGCATATATTTTGCGTGGTATATTGTATACTCTAATTGGGTCAATTGATGACTTTATGTATTGTACGGTGCTATATGACGTTTGTTTGTTGTTATTGGTTGTAGGACTCCGGAGCTACATAATGGTGTGAAAGACGGGACCGAGACTAAGTTAGAAGAGTTTGGGTTCAAAGCGGTCAGGGGATTGGGAATATGCTCAGGGGTAGCCAAGGTCCAGGCAATCACGGAGCCACTGGAAGATGACCAAGGCTAGCGAAGCGGTTATAAACCAGGATGACGAGGAACTAGAGTGGGAGCTACCATTGGTGGACATGACGGGTAACGATAAGGTGGATTGGGACTAAGCTTAGAGAAAAGCTGAAGTCCAAAATGGTTAGGGAAGACAGATGTTGTCATGATGCGACGAAATGCCTATGCGCACCAAGTGGCTTTGGTCCGTTTACAAGCGAGGATAGTTCGGTGGAATTCAAACGTGCGAGAGGTTTGACGGTAAGTCATTGGAACCACATGGACTTGAAATTGAAGCACGGGGTTGCTTCAAGGCAAGGAAGTGAGAAGCTTCATAGAAGACATTAGAGTGATATTTTGGTAAATTGTCTAATACGGAAAAGTAGCGCTATTGGAAACCACGTCAATGGCTTAAATGGTTAGGTTATGGATGTGCTGAAAATGCTAAGTGGATCAAGTGTTGACTCATCAATAGATTAATAAGTATGTGCGTTTTAAGAAAAGTGTATGCGTAAGTGGAGGAACAATGGAGGCCTACAACAGAGAAAAATAAAAAACACGTACAGCTAGGAAACTGGTCGTGCTGGCCTCGCTCATTTCGGCTTCGGCTTCTGATTTCCGGCTTATTTTTCACTATTCCTAAATTTCATCTTTTTCTAATTTTTTATTTCTATTTCAAGATAGAACAAAAAATCAGCATGATTTCAAAAACCAAGAATATGTAGAACTTTTGATCCATTGGTCCAAATGACACCAAGATCAAGAGGGAAAGATGAGACACAAAAAACCAAGCTAAATTAAGCTAGATTTCATCATTTGAACACAAGAGAGAAGGATTTGAACGAATTTGATAGATATATTGATAGTTAGAGATGAATGTTTAGAGACATTCACTAGCCATACACAAAGCCTAAGATTGACAAAATGATCAGTCATAAAAGTCTCTCACATCTCCCACAGGATTCTCTCTTAGAACCCTAACTCCTTTCTACATTGCATGGATATCTTAGACTAAACTCTCCCTAAAGCTTAACCCAAGCCACCTCTCTCCCTCCTTATATATGGAGGCTCACAAAGAAAACCCTACCCAGCACCTCTAGTTGAGTTTCAACCACTTATATAGGCTAACCCGTTAACCCAACACAATACCGAGTTTTACACTTACACTTTTCTCAAAGCGCACACACCCATTAATCCATTGGTGAATCAACACTTGATGCGCTTAATATTTTCAGCACATTTATAATCTAAACCATTTAAGCCACCACCGCAGTTCACACATTGCCACTTTTTCATATTGGGCAATTTACCAAAATGCCACTTTACTGCCTTCCACAAAGCTTCTGCTTCCTTTGCCTTTAAGCAACCCCGTTCTTTGTTTTCAAGTCCATGTGGCTCCAATAACTTACCGTCAAGACTCTCACATGTCCAAATCCCACCGAACTATCCTCGTTTGTAAGCGAACCCAACTCACTTGGCGCGCCATAGGCCTTTCCTCGCATCATGGCAACACACGTCTTCCCTAACAGTTCTGGACCTCAACTTTTCCCTGAGCTTAGTACTGATCCATCTTGTCATTTCTTGTCATGTCCACCAATGGTAGCTTCCACTCTGGTTCCTCATTGTCCCAGCTTGTAACCACTCTGCTATTCTCAGTCATCTTTCGGTGGCTCCCAGATCGTTTTGTCCTCGGCTACCCCTGAGCGTATTCCCGATCCCTTGACCACTTTGGACTCAATCTCTCCCAGCTTAGTCTCGGTCCCGTCCTTCTCACTATGACGTAGCTTCGGATTTCTACAACCAATAACAACAAGTGAACCATCACATAGCACCGCATAATACACAAAGTCATCAATTGACCCAATTAGATCATATAATACACCACGCAAAATATATGCACCCACCATTGATCCTAATCCTTGGACCAATCCATGAAATTCAGTGCACACAAGTAAAGGCACCTATGTCGTACTCACACACAACTTAGCTCAAATCAACTCGCACTCCAAACCTCCAAGGCCAGTCTGACCGCCAACCACAAGCTGGTCAGACCGTCGGCAGCTCAGCCGGTCAAACCGCCAACCAAAGGCCGGTCTGACCACTGTCTCCCATCGTCGGTCTGACCACTAGCCCTAGGCCAGTCAGGTAGCTCCTGGCCTGACTTTGGCCCCAATGCCGGTCAAACCACCAGCAACAGAATGCAACAAAAAAGTGTAAACTCTAAAAAAAACCAAACTCAAACTCCGATAACTCTCTGAACTAAAAGTCAATTATTCATCACAACCATATAGTTCCTCATATGGTCTCACAATTACTTTTTTTGTGAGGATTTTCGTTGCTGATGCGGCAATCACTAATTCTGGTGAGTAAACTCCATCTTTTTGTTGTTTACTCTAATTTTTTACTATTTGGAAGTGATGGCCAAAAACAAAAGAATTTATAATGTCTCTGGACTGGGGTAAAAAATAAGGAGTGGTCCAACTAGTGGTCGATAAGTTGGCCTTAATAAATTTTTATTTGGATTTAGTTTACGCGGAATATATACTTGTCAGCTCTCTCTTGGTATAAAAACGAACAAGTGGCCTGTTGGTCGTCTTTAAGCATTAAGATGGCTACGTGTCTTTGAACTTGTTACGCGGTGTGTATATACTTGTCAAGTTACGCGGTAACCTGTTACCTGTTCAAGTCTTCCCTGAAGTAGTCGTTTCGTTAGGTTCTTTCAGGCTGTGAATTTGATTTTAGCTTTATGATTTTTAAATTTTGAACATTCATGAGATGTAGTATGTACAAAAAATAATTATATATGATTTTAGTCAGTATATCTGAATTCGATATAGTATCTACTACAATCTTTTTATAAACTTCGTGTTAAAAAAATATATCATTTAAAAACTATTTACTATAGAAACTAAAACCAAAATCTAAGATAAGTGAAAAAATCACCCAAGGCATGAACGGAGCTTGCCTGTTCCTCCACATATAACATAATTAATCTATACTTACTATTTATTCTAATTGATCTATACTAATTATTCACACTAGTATTTTATACTAATTAATTACCAGCCTAATTAATCACCTATATTAATTAATTACCTTATTAATTCACTAGAGAGCCAATTAAATTATGGTATGTGAAAGAAACATGGAGGGAAACATGTGGAGGAAACAAGCTCCATTCAGGCCACATATACTGCATGGTGGAATCCAGCTAGCCCCCTTTGTCCGAACCTTCTTCTTAATTGGGGAAATTTAACTATTTGTCACTCTTAAGAATACCACATATTCAAATGTCACCCTCTTCCTTGCAATTAATATTTTGCCACTCTTAAGATGTGGCTGACTAATTAATCGTCACTTTCGAGCCCACGAGGCACCAAATCACTGCCATGTCAGCGCCCGCGCCTCCCCGTGCCGCCGCCCACGCCTCCCCGCGCCCGCGCCTCCCCGCACCCGCGCCTCACCAATCTTCCCCAATCCCGGCTGCCACCACCCTTCTCACCGCCGCCTCTCCCATGGTCAATGCCGGGACAATTCCTCAAGGTGAGAGTGACACCGAAGCATGCCAAACCTTTCCCCCACCACTGCCGGAGCTGCGGCCCACCCCAGCTCGCCGGTGCCGTGCGCCTCCACTGCGCGGCCCAGCCTCACGCCGCCGGCTCCCCTCGGGTTTGCTCCGGCTTGGCCCAACGCGCGGTGAGTCTCCTTCGGACCCCTGGTACCTCATGCGCCCCGCACCTTCTTCCTTTTCCCCTCCGGTCGCCGCCGCCCTGTCCCACCCTTTCCTCCGGCCGCCACGCCCCGCCGCCGGCCCGCCTCGGGGCCTCTCGGCTCACGGACGTGCATCCTTCGGACTCCCCCTGGCTTCGGGGTCCCGTTTTGCCGTCTCCGGTGTGTTCCCCGGCCGCCCACCGGCGGCACCGCCGTCTACCTCGCGCCGCCCCCTCCTCTGTTTGATTCGGCCGGTTCCCTGTTATTTCTAGCTTCTTCACGCAGCGCGCGGCGCAGGCGCAGCGCGGCGCGGGAGGCGCGCGGTGGCGCGAGGCGCGGCGCAAGCGGCGGCGCGGGGAGGCGCGAGCGCTGACATGGCAGTGATTTGGCGCCTCGTGGGTTCGAAAGTGGCGATTAATTAGTCAGCCACATCTTAAGAGTGGCAAAATATTAATTGCAAGGAAGAGGGTGGCATTTGAATAGGTGGCATTCTTAAGAGTGGCAAATAGTTAAATTTTCCTCTTAATTGCGATGGTTGGACTGGGATGCTGCAGAGGAAATGTTCCACCACCTACAACCCATACAAATTCCTATCATTACCAAGAAATTTATGAGTAAACTGTATTCGTCATTTTCTTATAGTTTGTACTTAATTAATGGCAAATCAGCAATCCACTTGTTTAAGGTGAGTTCTTTTTAGCTGTGATTTATGATTTTTAACTCTATCGCGAGTGCTTGTGTAAACAAATCGAATATCGATAAACCAATAAACCGATTTAAAAAAGCTGTCTTAATAAATCATTTTAAAACGGTGACGAAAAATTATTCTATTTATTTATTTATTTGAAAGAGACTATAATTTTTAAACTGAAAAGAAAAAGGCATACGCTGTTTGCGACGACCAAGCCAGGTCAACGTAGCCCCTGCCCTATCTTAAGTGCTTCTTCCTCCCGTGGCTAGCTTGTCATGGTAGAGTTTCAGTTACCTTCGAAGCATCTCAAGATTTCCCACATAACCGGCGGAGAGTCGGAAGAGCCAACTCGGTGCGACAATACGGTACTAGCGTCACTTGTATCATCGTGTTTTCCTTTCTCTCTCATTTTTGCTGTCTTTGGAATTTTCTGATTACTAATCCCGGAAACAAAGAACAAACTGAGAGCTCTATTCCATATCTTTTTAAAATTTACCCCCATAGACGAGTGCCTTGAAAAGCAGGGTCGAGGTAGTTAGGATTCCTCGTCAGAGATGTTTGCCAGTGCGAAAGAGGAAGGAGAATAGTGCAGTGACAGCTCAAAGCTTGAGAGAGGAAACTGAGAGCAGGGTGGGATGGTGCAGAGTGAAGCGGAATTGGCTATTTATAGGGGCGGGGGAAAGCAATGGCGGCTAACCGCTTGTCGGATATCACGACGAGTGGTGGCGGTTGCAGAGGGATAAGAACAGGGGAGGGCGTGAGGAGGGAGCCGGTGTGAGACTTATGGGAGAGGAAGGGGAAGACAGTGGCGGCCACGCGGAGGGATAAGGAAGAGTGGCGGCGGTAAATCTATCAGTAAGGTTCTTTACTTTGTTGAAGTAGTCGATTATTGTCATGTCCTATTTCTAGAGTGTAGCCAACTATCGTTGGATTTATATAATACATGCCCTAGATTGAGTCGCAAACCTATGCTCAAGGGCATTCCAAACTGTAGCTGATGATGACAGAAACAACACCTACCCCAACACCTCTGGCAAGATGGTGGATAGCAGCAAGCTTAGGCATGTCTAATCTTGTTGGAGCCGGATAGTATATGCAGGATTAGGAATTCGATGTCACGATCAACTAAGATGGCGTCGAATTGGTTCCTTCTACGAGACTAAGCCACTGTGTGCCGCGAAGGACAGAAAGAACTGTGCCTTCCACAGCAGGCAGATGTCGTGGGACAGCTTCACATTGATAAGATTACTAAAGGATGGGTGGCCGATGGATGTTAGGGTTTGTTTAGCACACTTGACCTTAATTAAGTAGCAAGAAGCTCAAACAACACAAATCAATTAACCCAATCTTCGCTAGCACTAAAATGCTCTCAAGAATATCACATTGATGCTCAATATCAAAGCTTGGCATGCAATAGAAGCTCCACGAATTCTGAAATGCATGCCCGAGACTTCTATTTATAGCCCCCAACTAAGAGCAAGTACAATAGTATAGCCAACTAGTGGCTATAACACTTGTCCATTTCATCTATAGCCTTCAAAAAAATAGTTCATACAATAAGATAGCTATTACAATAACTATTTGGCCCCACGTGTAAAAGAGTGAAATGCATATTTTTACGTGCTATAGCTAGCTGTAATTTAGTAGCCAGCTTCCTTTTCTCTCTTCCTTTCTCTCTCTGCCACGTAAGATTTGATTGATATTATATTTGCTATAGCCTGCTGACTAAGCCTTAGGGCATCTCCAATGGTCTGAGTCAGCTAGCTATATGCATGTACACATCAGCATATATCCTATGTGAAGGAAAGAGAGTATGTAAAAAAAATCGAGCCAGCTCTTCCTTAAGCACTAGTCTATAACGCCAAACGAGGCAGGCTCTATAAATTCTATGTGTGCATGTAAGCATCAAATAACTATCTTTATAGATAGTTTTTTAGAATGCTAGCTTTAGTGTGTACTATATAAATGATGTGGAAGTCTTATAGTTAGTTGCTAATTATAACCATTGGAGATGCTTGTACCTGCTCTAAATAGACTGAGCCGTTGGAAACAACTTCCTCTAAAAACAGACCATTCGAATTCCCAAATTCGGGCCTTCTGAATTCGGCAATGGTCAATTCTAAATAAAAATTCGGACCATACCAACCACAAAACCTTTAGAGCACACCGAAGCCTCTGCTAAAATGCCGGAAAATTAAATTTGACCTTCCTAACTCCAAATTCGGACTATCATACAGCCCAACTCAGTACTGCTCTCCCACTAGAAAGATCATAAGCTTACCTTCAAAGACTATAAAAACCGTATCATACGAGGGAGACACATTCCAA
Source organism: Dendrocalamus sinicus (assembly GCA_036346575.1). NCBI lineage: Eukaryota > Viridiplantae > Streptophyta > Magnoliopsida > Poales > Poaceae > Dendrocalamus > Dendrocalamus sinicus. The sequence continues at coordinate 65,274 of JAYEVI010000089.1, read as the reverse complement.
GTTGCACAATGTATCATGATGGCTCATCAGAGTCTGCATTCAATTAAATATTAAAATAGGTTTTTGTTGGATACGAACTAATTTTCTTTTTCGTTATTTCTGAATAAAGGATAGAACATCAAAAATGGACCAAGAGAAGCACGCTGAATTCTTGCAAGCTGAGTCTCAATTTTCTATATCAGCAATGAACATATTGATCATTGATCTAGCAGTTACGGGATTAGTGTGGATCCCTCGGTACAGAACCGTACTCACGATTAACATACTGGTGATGGTCGGCTCTTTACATATGCTCGGGTTTATTATTCGTGTATATTTGCGAGAGCTACGTTCTCTGTGGAGCAATTTTGCTGGTATGGAGATCTGCATCTTCAGCACTTTGGTAGCGAGTACAGCTTACGCTCAGTTACTTGTAATCAACGCAAGTTACATAATCGGTTCCCCGGTGCTCGCTATCATCGTTTTCTTCATAGTCGCGTTCTGGAAAAAATTCGGGGAGAAGGATGATCCTAAATACAGTGTTGACAATGTTGTTGTGTTGACGTTCATAACACTGTTGCCGTATAATCTGCTTTGGTCGGAACTGCTAATGGGAGACAGGGGCGGCAGTTTCGTTCTCTCCCACTTCCTTCTCTTCTTGAGTTCCGCGCTCGGTGCTGTGGCGGTAATGGTATCCACGCTTGCTGTCGCAGCTACTCCTGCTGGAGAACAAGTGCTGCAATTGCTCCACAAGACCTGTACTGTGGTGCTGACGGTCACGGTGCACACCATGGCCGCAGAACGGCTTGGGGAAGACATGGTATTAGCTTGCATGCCAGAGCTTATTGCAGTGCTCCGATGGTTCACGATTCACTCTGACCATGCGGGTTATATGGTGATCCTCTACCGGCTTGTCCCATCACAGAAATCAACACTGTTCACTCTCAGCTCAGCCGTAGGCATTCTGGCATTCTTGATCTCCATGTATGGTAACGGCAGCGAAACCCTGGCTTCCTTGTACACTAGGGCCCTGGGCAACTTTTGCTTTTCGGCGGCTCTATCCTGCTTTGACTTGTGCATGCTACGTCAGTGGCCGGGAAGGCCATCCAACTCCAAGGGACCGATCCAGCTGCTCCAGGTTTCTGCAATAATCTGCTCTAGTGCAGCTGCTATGATGATGGTTGTGATGACAGTAGGTCGATGCGTTATCGATCAGTCCATAACTGCCTTACGCGTCAAGACCGTTTTGGCGGCACTGCTCCTGGCTGCGCTTGTTTTGACTATCGTTTGCAGGATTGATATCCTTATGAGGTACCTTTCCATACTTTTAAAGACCGCCCTAGGAATCAGCGGCGGAGCCAAGCTTAGCCCAAGTCCCAGGCAGGGTCAACTGGTTTTGGGTCGATATGGGGTTTCATTCCTAATCTTTCACCCCTAAGTTACTATTCTTCATGAGCTTTCGTTTCCAGGCCTCGAGCTATGGCCTGGTTCCGCCCCTGCTTGGAATAATTGAATTGCAGGATGATGCCCCGGTTAGGTCTGCAAACTCTTGAGAAAAATCTCACTTCTTTGTTGTTATTGCCTAATTGTGTTTTGGGTTCTGATTTGTATTTCGATGTGAACGTGTACTCAGTTTCTTGTAGTCTCTAATCTGCATTGCATCAAATCCATCCTCGTCATTCCGGTACGGCTTGTCATGGCCATTTCGGGGATTCTCTGATTCTATCTACATATTCCTACTTCAGTTTGTGGATGCAACATGCCTACATCAGTGACCAGAGAATACGCACTCTCTCTGAAAGGGTCAATCCAGCTGCTCAAGTTTTCCGCGGTTATTTGCCAAAGTACAATACTACAGCAGCTATTTTGTTTCTACAGCGCTGCAGCTATCCACAGGATTTTGTTTTTAAAATAGCACACATTAGGTGCCAATATTACAGGAGGAGCACAATCTTTAAGACAAAAAAAATAATAAAAAACATCCGGATGATGTCTAAAAACACCCAACTAGGATTCTCACGATGCGGCGAAGGAGTGTCGCGCCGCAACTGAGTCTGCAGTGGAGCCCCAGTGCAATCGGGCCTCTGCCGTGCTCCCCATCTGAAGCAAGATACAGCGTAGCAAAGCTCTGCCGGATAGTGGCAGATCAAGAAAACTTCACGTTGTGTACAGGTTGTTGAAGTCCAAGCCGCCACAGCCCCTGATGCTTCTGGAGTAGAACGCCATGAACGCCCCGAACATGGCCTGGCTATTGTGCCCAAAATGTTTCACAAAACAACAGGTAACTACAGCGTGTTTGGTACCCTGGATTTGCCTTCGCCTGGTTCTATGCATGCAAGATATCAATGTTTGGTTGCTAGCAGCCTGGTTCTATGCATGCAAAATGCAGCCTTGCGCCTGGCCGCGCGGAAACGAAAATTAGTTTCGTTTCTCCCTGGCCTGGCTGACGGGAGCCAGGGAAACGAGCCTGAGTGGCGGGAGCCAGGGAACCAAACGCACTGTAGGTGTACCATCTGCTAATTGCTGTATATCCGATAGTGCTTTCTCTTAGGATTGTACTATACGACAGAGCTTTCAAGCTAGTTGAATTATAACTTAGTTGCTGAAAAACAACACTACACACAAATATGGTTTGTTGGTTTATTAAAAAACGGATGCATTTAAGTTATTTGTCTTCTTGTTGGACCCGAATTTGTCATCCGAAACCCTCTATATAAATCAGCACTAGTCTCTGGATCAGTAACTAGTGCACACAGTAATATCATTGTATATCAAAACACATATCTTATAAAAGTAAAGCTATTAGATAATGTTAAATAGCACGAAAATAGACAATATGATCACTTGACTTACACACAAGCTAATCAGGCCAAAACATTTAAAAAGCAACAGCAGAAACAAAAATAACATACATGTGGGACCCTCGGGATATGCCCACAGACAATCCACTGTGGCTTGCGACCTAGTTCTTAGTCTCTTTATCTTCCAGTCTTGTCAACACCTTTAGACGATCGCATGGCTATTCTTTCTCCTTCTTACTTAATGAATGATAACAATTAAACAACAGTGACTACGAAGGTATTTAGCAAACCACTACACAGAATGCAATTATAATAGATGCAAGCTTGAGATTCTTTTATTTGCAGAAAGCCACATCTACCCTACTCTATAATACACCAAAATTTTCTTTACTAAATCCACCCCCCTCAACCACCCCCACACTCATGCCTAATCTAAGTCCACCCAGATTTGTGTACCACAGTAATCCAACTTCATACAAATGAATGGTCCGGATCTCTCCTCAAGTCTTCTTCTCTTACTCATTGAAGATCCTAAGGCCAAAATCATCCAGATCATGCACATCATTTGAACCAAAAAGCCACTTCCGCTCCCCACCCCCTCCCGCACCCTCTCCCCACGTTCATTCCCTCCCCACCCGCCGCCGCCACGGCCTCCTTCCCTCCCCATCCCGCACCGCCTCCTCTTCTGCCCCCATGCGCCGGCACCTCCTCCTTACTCCTCTTCCCTCCCCACGCGCCGCCTCCTTCTCCTTCCTCCCACCCCACACGCGCCTCCTCCTCCCCCCGCCTCCTCCTCCCCCCCCATCCTCCGCTTGCCGCCCTCCTCCTCCCCCCACCTTGCGCCGCCGCCGCCCTCCCCGCGCCTCCACTCCCGCCGCTCCCCGTCCTCCACCGCGCCACCTCCTCCCCAAGGATGTCGCTGGATCGGCAGCCGACGCGGCACACGGCGCCGCCGCCACGGGCGACGCCGACGTGAAGCCGCCGCGCGATGAGGTACGCGTTGTTTTATTGGTACCGCGCCTCCGCTCCGCTCCCCATCCTCCACCGCGCCGCCGCCCCATCTCCGTCTCTCCCAGCGCCTCCACTCACGCCGCTCCCCATCTCCGCCTCTCCCGCGCCTCCACTCCGCCGCTCCCCGCACCTCCACTCCCGCACGCGCCTCCCCCGGCGACACCTAGGGTTAGGGTTCCGGCTATCGCGGGAGAGATCCATGTCCACCGACCCGCCCCCGCCGGCGTCGCCGCCCGGCGCGGCGGATCCCAAACCCGCGCCACCGACCGAGCCCCCCGAGGTGATGCACAAGACGAGGGCCGTCGACTTCCTCGGCGCGCACACCCCCATCGTCTACCAGAACGACAACGACTCGTGCGCCTTCTTGCCATCCGTGAGAGCCCGCATATTATCGAGCGAGCTAAGCGAATCCTCGATTTATCACTTCAGTTTTGATCGCATTTGGTGCGCTCCCGTGCTCGAATTTGGTAGCTTGTAGGAGATCTCTGCATATATTGGCCCCTTGGAGAAGCTTGGGGCAGACGGATTCGGCGTGATGGTCGACGTGAAGCCACGGGGAGGAGGGCGCGTTGCGTTGGCTGCGGCGGCGTGTGAACTGAACCTCATTGCGCCGCGCCTCCTCACTCGCCACCGCCACCGCCACCGTGCCTCCTCACCTCCTCGCTACTTCAAGGGACTTCACATCGCTCGGCTCGGCCGAGTGGCTTCCAAGCATCACCGCCAAATGCATCTCTCGGGAGGTTGTATATCGACGACCCACTGTCGTCGAGAACTTTGAATGATCATAACTTCTACATTTTAACTCCAAATTAAATGGGACAAATTTCTAAATTCATCTAAAATCAAGCTATCCAATCTAAAATTGTAATTTTAGAGTTCATTTGAATTTCTGGTGTTATTTGGTTTGATTCTTGTTTTCTTTTTATACAAATTTGGCCGCTAAAATAGCTTACTTAGACTCAAGAGGAAGAGATCGCTGCAGCCTAGAAGACCGATCAAGGACCCGATCATCTTCTTCAATACTTTGATCATGTTGGACCTACATTTACGCACCCATTGCTATTAGTTTCATGAAAATGCATGCTAAATTTGGAGCTACTTCAAGGTCCGTAACCATTACTTACCCTATAGGGTAATCATGCATCGCTCGGCTGGATGCGGCGATGGAGGCACAAGTGGGTTAGTGGCTTAAGGAGGATCTTGCGCCAACTCCTCCTCCCCTCGCTCGGTCGTGAGCGGCTTGAATGGGACACCCGTGCGTTAGCGAGTCCGTTCGAAGGAGGACATCCGACTGCGTATGGGACCCACCGCAAGTGGGAGCGACCCATAGGGTGAAATGATGGAAGGCGCGCTGCGGTCGCTCAACCACATGCGATTGTGTGGGCTTTTGTCTCTTGTGGTGAAAGTGCATCTCGAATAGCCGTGCTTACACGGTCAGAGCGGACATGGACCCCTACAAAACTCTTGTCGTGGGAAGTATAACGTCATTGCTATATGGTGAGATGGACCGATATTAATCTTGCATTCTGGCCATGCTAGACACACTCTTCGCAAAAATAATAAACTCGCGAATAAAGAAAAGTGCTCAAATAAAATAAAACGGAGGAAAGAACGACGAAGAAAATAAGACATGTGGGACCCGGCGTTGTGTGCGTATGTTACTAGTCTGGTGACATATAATGAAATTTGATAATATTCATTGGAATTAAGCTATCACCCGACGTGGTGTATTTCAGAGAACTTTGAATGATCATAACTCCGATCCGAGGATTACATTTTAACTGGGTCCAGCGTACCGTATCGGAGCATCCGATCAGAGGTACAAGCCGTAGAATGGTCGTTAGAAGAACCTTAGGGTGGTAATTTCTAAATATACAAAAGCATTTATGAAAAATATAGCATACTATTTCTATCCGTATCCCTCTTAGATCTGTTTCTACTCTACCTTTCATTGATTATTTTGGAAAATTTCTAGCCCTAGTAATTTAATTCTGAGATGGCAGAATGGCGATAAGGGCAAGCCAGCTACAGCCTGCTATATGAGGTTCATGAAGGGGAGTTTGCTAGCATACTACGCAAGCTCTTGCACTATTTAAACTACAAGGATAATCCCATTTACCATAAGCTCAAGTTTACTGATGAAGGAGTAGGTAGAGTAGTGCCGTACTTACCATGCGTGGTGCAATTACTAATTCCTGTAAAATAGGATGAGGTACTAGTCCTTTAGTACTGTAGTCGTCATCATAGCAAACCTTAGTATATTGGGTAACCGCAAAGTCCAGCCTAATGGCTGGCTATGTGAATGCTTGTATGATAATAAATGGCCAGGCATAAGGCCTTGTGTTGAATGTTCTTTTGTCGTTTATCTTATGATTCTTTTTGCAAAGAGGGATGATACCCTTCCTTTTTCTCAAGGGTAGTGTTAGTACTAAGTTATGAAGCTATAGCTACAGATGGCCAGTCCAAGAGTTACACGATCTCGGGCTCATGCTAACCCTCAGCATGCTGAGGTAGACTCAAATCATGGCGAAAACCCAGAGAATCGGAACCAAGATCTCGACCTCCCAAACCCTCAGATAACCCCACAATGGCCCAAGTGATGGCACAACAAACTCGGATCTGCAAGCCATTTATGCTTGGACAGCAAGGCTCTCGGCGGACACGAGCTGATCTAGAGACTTTCAAAGGACAAGACCAAGTACATTCACTTGGCAGAAGAACCTTGAAGCCGAAGATTGGCTTCAGATGTTGAAAGGAAGCTGCGCTTAATCAAATGCGCGAAGAGGATAAAGTCATATTTGCCACCCACCTACTTTCTGAGTCAGCTGCATGACATGGTGGGAAAATTTTTAGCTACTAGAGGCCAAGAAGATGATACCACCGGAGGTGACACCGAGCTATCCCATGGACGAGTTCAAGAAGGCTTTCAAGGACAACTTCATTCCAGTAGGATAATGCGGATAAAGAAGAATGAGTTCCGTAATCTCAAGCAAGGGAACTTATGTCAATGAATATCGACAAAATTCACGCACTAGCACTTGTGCTCGAGAAGGATATCAAGAAGAAGAAGAAAAGATTGATAGATTCTTTGAAGGATTGAAAGATGAACTAAGAGTACAACTGATCACCCAGATCTCTCGACTTTCACGGTGGTAAGCAAGGCATTGGCCTTAGAAAATGAGAAGAAGATTCTTGAGGCCAGTCGTAAGCGCAAGATGACAACTCAACAACCTCAAGGAAGGTTCATTCAGGGATTTTTGAACAAACCTTCCTTTTCAAAGCCTAACCAATCCAATGCTTCATCCCCAACACCCCGGTCCAGTGGTGGCTCCCTCCAAACGCCACGCTCAGCAAGCCAGTCCACTGGGGCGCACCCTGTCACCACCAGGAGCTGTTTCGGGTGTGGAGAGAAGGGACACTTTGTCGGCCCAGTGCACGCAACGGCGGACAAATCGGTGAGAATCAATTTAGGGCCTCCCGCTACATGATCAAGCCTTGGTACCAAAGAAGGGAATCGAGCTCGCAAGCCAAAGAGAACACCTGGCATAAAACCGCAGCAAGTTAATCACATCACGGTGAGGAAGCCCAGAGGCCGCCGTAATTCTTATGGATGCGTTCTTTGTCGCTTTAATAACAACGCATGTTCTTTACACAATCGGGGTATTCATCTTTTAGAGCCAAAAGATCCAAATTAAATGGGACAAATTTCTAAATTCATCTAAAATCAAGATCTATCCAATGGAACTAAAATTGTAATTTTTAGAGTTCATTTGAATTTCTGGTGTTATTTGGTTTGATTTGCTGTTTTCTTTTTTTTTATACAAATTTGGCGCACGCTAAAATAGCTTACGAGACTCAAGAGGAAGAGATCGAGGCTGCAGCACTAGAAGACCCGGATAATCAAGGACCCGATCACTGTAACTCAGGCGAGTCAATACTTTGATCATGTTGGACCTACATTTCTGCAAATTACTTTGTTTTAAATTAACAAATTGCATTGCTATTAGTTTCATGAAAATGCATGCTAAATTTGATATTCTAGTTATATACCGTTGTTTACCTTGAATAATATTACCCCCTCCTTTGAGTATTTGAATGTGTGAACCTTGTCGCCCTAGCAAAAATATAATAGTAACATTTCGAAAATAAGTCCGTAACCATATGCCATGCTTAGCCTTGAATAGGAATCTGGACGCTCTTCGTGCAAGACTTACTCCGGGCAACATCCGTTTGATGAAATGCGTAAGAGAGAAATCCCACGCTCGACATCGTATGTGTAAGCCATTTTGCCTTCTACGTGTGTAAGCCGTTTTAAAACTCGATCTTGTTTGTATGTAGGATAACCGCAAGGTCGTTGTTGATCCCTACATTGAGTGCGAGTTCATGGTACGATGCTCTGCGAGTTCGAATTTCCCATGATGCATGAGTTAGGCCTGAACTCTTCTTACCCCTCTCTAGATTATCTTGATCGATCCGATTCTACACAAGACAAAGGCATACCGTCACTGCTTGTTTAATAAGTGAGCATTGATTCATCTCTTGACAAGGTGGGAATCTTATGATACTAGGCAAATGCACTCGAGTGTTATTCGCCTTTTCAATCATCCTAAGATGTAGTCGACTTTTATGAAGTTCTCGCATCCCATATTTCTTTTTCTTAGCTCTTAGTACTAATGCTCTAAGCATGCGAAATTGTCCAAAGTTACAATTTTCTTATGTGTCCGATTGTGCTCTTGTTTGCAGGAATACAAGACTGCCCATTCGATGCATATTGTTCTTGACGCATGTATCCATTTTATTTATAAATGTTTAACTTCAATTTGGGTCGTTTCGAAGTATCTATTTAACTTAAGCAGCCCATAACTATGTAAGTCAGAATATCTTTTTCAAAAGGCAGCAAAGTCGATGGGGATTCTTCCAGGAGCATGTTCTCAACAATTTTCAATTGCAGCAAGGTTATTAATGTTGACAGAAGTCAAATAATCTGATGTTTCTGCTGCTCATTGTCTTAACAATGAATCCAATGTTCTGTTGTTCTTCAGGTTCTGGGTGATGCATTGTTAGGGAACATCATATTTATGGCCATGTTAATCCTGGGAGTTCGATTTATCCTCAAACAATCTCTTGATTTTACAAGGTACTGTTATACAGCCTGTTTTAAATACCTGGAATACCTGTGAGGTGGAAATTTTCAATTATCATGACAAAATTCTCTTTTGGTGTAATTCAATGGTATATAATAGAGAGAGTGTTATTCAGTGGCATTTTATAGAAGCAGACGCTATTCAGTGGCATAGAATCAATTATCTCCTTAAAAAAATACATTTATTTGTTGTTCATTATGTGTGAATGGGTTGTTCAAGTGTTCTCAATTTTATTTGTGTAACCAATAGACATTCTGTAATAGTACATTTCTGTTCTAGAGGGTGAAATCATGTCAGAATTTCACATTTAATTTGTTCTTTACTTGGGTTGACAGTTTTACTTTGTCATCACTCAGGTATAGAGAGGTTCTGTTAGCCATCATCATTTCAAGCTACTTCAAGTTATTTCTTATTACAATGATGGTATAAAATGTTTTTGTGTATATAGGATTTTCTTTATGTTTTATTTGTCAATTTTTTTTCTTTAAAGTTGATTATCTAATTTGCAAGTTTGGGAGTTTCCATCACCTGCTATATTCATTGTTGAAATATTTGTTCTCTCATCAAATGTTGTAGCCCTGATAGGTAAGCATTGCACATTTCTTCAGCAGTTCAGTGAATAAATTGTTGTCTTCCTTTATGAGTATCTTCTTTATTTTCTTCATGTTTTCAAGCTGTTAGGATGCTTCCATGTTGATAACATTCATGGTTGTTGAACATAGCTCAACGTTTAAACACATACATATGCTGGATATCATAGATAATAATGTCATGGCTCTGTGTATGTAGTGTCAACTGGCATAGAATCATATTTTTCCTATCAATCCTGCAGCTTTCCCATATGAACATTTATACGATGGTTGGGTGAAAAAGGCATCTCTATGGTCACAATCTTTAGTGGTTGGATCAGACAGATGCCCCAAGCTTTGCATCAAATGATTGAGGTCTTTCGCATCCCATTGTATCCTACAGAATTGATCGATAGGTATAGGCCTCAGCTTTTACCATGTCCAACCTCTAGAATTTTCTCTGAAGTAAGCAGCACCTTCAATACAGAAACCTTGTTAAACCATGTTTTTTAATTTTTTTTTCTTGCATACCTGCTATACACGTGCACCAACTTACTAGGATGGAAATTTTTTTAATATCTGGATTCATAGTTATGGTGGTGTATGGTCTAAATATTTGGCGACGACATGATTATTCTTTAGTTTTTGTTATTGGCATTTGAATCCGGTATACTGCTTTATGTTATCCGCTTTTCCACCGTGTTGGCCTTCATTCTCGAGATAGTTTGTCTCCTTTCATCCGGTTTGAGTAGTCTTTGAATGATTATGGGAGCTTCTCCTTCGTGGGTTGTTAGGAGGGATTGTTTTAATACTATGATGGACACAATATCTATCTGTGATGGAAATTGGGAGGTGGTTTTGGCCTACAGTCTAAAATCTACTACTTTATTTTACAAGTTTTCTTTATTGGCAATGTCACATGTCTCCATATATAAAATGATACAATCAAGTATGTCTTGTAAGCTGCATTATATTATGCATCACAATCCCTTCGAAAGAAATTATAAAGATTTTTTTATTTTCTTAAGATTTTTGACCATTTTGCTAATGGCTTGAAATTACGCTAACTATTTGTTCCTTGGTATGCTGTTCTCCAGAGACAACATTGGCATTAATTCGTCATCCAGATTGCTGTATCTCAGGTTACTCATCAGTAAGCACACTTTGTCCTTCAATTTATATTTGTCAGTTTATGCAGCAGATTGCAGTTTATCTCTTGCTTCCTTCCAAATGTATGATTATTGAACTAATGTAACATTAATCCTGTAGTAAAATGTTGTGCAGCTTTACTGTTCCTCCCGTAAAAGGAAAACAAAGTTTAAATTTTTATTTTCATTTCACCAGTAAAGGCACAATCATAAATCGCTAGCATCCGGATGCTGCGACTTCATCGGGGAGATCTGAACGTGGTCGAAAGGGTGTTCGACCATGGTGAACAGTGATCGCCAGCATCTGAGTGATCGTAGGAGTTTGCGATCACGGTATTTCGAGCGTAGCGACAAAGCAAAGTGGTCGAACGGCTACCTGAGTGGTCGTACGGCAACAAAAGTGGTCGGAACCGGTCGAACCGGTCGTAATTGATTAGAACCAGTCGTAAACGACTCTAACCGGTCGTAAAAAAAGTCCTGGGAGGTCGTAAGGCCTTTACAACAGTGTTTTAAGGAGACTAATGAGATCATTAGATTAGGAACCAGTTTGTCCAATAGAACCTGTTCCACCTGCTTCACCCAGGTACGTCGACCATACTGCCCAACAATGAGCAGCAGGACGCCTCCTCTTTTCAGTTCCTACTAATTTGCCATCTTAAGAAAAATCTCATCACAGTGTCATGCAAATAAATTGCCTACTGTACTGCAAATTTGGTTTGTGCTTCCATTGACCTATACTGCAATGTGGATTACTGCAAATCATTTGAGCACCCTATTGCCGGATGCGCTACACTGTCTAGCCTATTTTTGCTTTTTCACTTACCCACAGTATATGTACTGTTTGTGTTATTATAGACAAAAGAAGAAGAAGAGGAATAAGTGAACATTGCCGATACTACAAATCAATAACTTGTCCTAATGGACCGGACAAAAGGAGGCCGACGCGTATTTGGAGATGTATCAAATAACATAAGCACAGATGGAGACAAGTTTAAACAATGTGGGGATGGAGAAAGTCGTCGGTGGGTGAGTCCAATGATGTTGTCGCCTCCTCAAAGGATCAGTCGTTATGTGACATTCATTATGTGACAAAAATATTTGGTTATAAAATATATGAGATGTGAATCTTAATTAATCTGATTGTTCGTTTTATTTTTTACAAATTTTATCTTGTTTTGTATTTTACCGTAGCGTTAAGCACGAGCACACTACTAGTTTGAAATAGGATATGTAGAAAGCCTAAGACTTAGCATTTTAATTAAACCATATTTTTAAAGAGTATAAGAGTATGCAATAATAATAGTAGTCTAGGTCCCATCTACCTATTATAGAGCATAGTTTTATGCACCATATGCTCTTTTTGTTACAAGAGTTCCATCCACCCATTAGACTTACTGCGTTCTATCCACTTAGGGAAATCAAATTCAAGGTGCTATCCACCCATCATGTTTTTCATCCCAACCATAAATATTTTTTTTATAAACTAGATATTAATTCAAGTAACTTCCTACGCCTGCCCTTGATTGTGGGCACGGTTGTGCAAACAGTTTTCACTCTGCAAAGGTAGCACATTTTACCCATAAGAGATGCCCAACTTATTCTACCACAATATTACCTTTGGCGTGAGGCTCAGATGGTCATCACAAGACCTTTACAATGCATCTTCCCAACGTGTCTACACCTGTTAAGGTTTTCACCGTCGTGGACTTCATCCACCTGCTCTGGAAGCCCCATCTTGCACCACACGTCAAGGTCTCTATCTGGTACTCTTGCCCGTGTTCCACCGGATGGTGCATCCAGTGCTGGGTCGATACAAATTAATTGGCTAGGTTATACCCATTATAGACTTGTAGTTACACTATTTTACTGTCACAACATAGGTTTTTATGTAAATAAAATAAAATAAGAAAAATTAATTTAATTAAAAAGATTAATTTGGTTTCCTATAAAAATTTCTTTCAGATTAATTAATTTAAAGCATTTGGTTTTATTTGGGTTTTCAGTGTAACCTTGGAATTTAACCTCCAATTCCAAATTCAAAATCCAAATTCCCAATTCAATTTAAATTCAAGAATTAAAAATTCAATCTTTAGAAAAAATTTTATTCCATTTTCTCCTGAGCCAAATTTTGTTTTCTTCTTCTAGGGCCGAGCCCAATTTTTCTTGGCTCGGTTGGCCCTTTTTTTCTTCCTTTTCTCTTTCCTTTTGGCCGTGCAGGAGTAGAGATGGCAACGGGTAAATACCCATCGGGTATTGCCATTCCATACCTGTACCCGCTAGGTATAAATTTACCCGTCGGGTTACCCGTATCCGCACGCGGGTAGGAAAATTTACCTATACCCGTACCCGCGCGGGTATTACTACCCGACGGGTAACCCGTACCCGCGCGGGTATTACTACCCGACGGGTAACCCGTACCCGCAAGCATACCCGGTTCAACACATAAGAATATCATCAATTTAGACATTCATTAATCATACATGCCAAGCACAAAAGCGTCTAATGATCAAAATTAGTATATCACATAAACATACTTGACATGACCATATCAACATATGACAAACAAATAAACAATCAACAACAAGTAGATAATAAAATTAACATTTGAGTGGGATGTCTAGTTGTCTAATGCGGGTATTCATTACTCATGGGTAGGCGGTATGGGTAGTATATACCCACACCCGCACCCGCCTACCCGGCGGGTAGAGGATTTCGCCCAATAACGTACCCATGGGTACATAAAATTTTTCATACCCGTCTCTTTATCGGGTAAAACCCGTCGGGTATTCAGATATCGGGTACCCATTCAGGAGGAGGACCACGCTCAAATAGCTATGTCATAATGAAGAATTGTTCGAGAGTTGTACTGTGCAAGATGAAGGTAGAACCCATCAGATGCTATGTTTCCGGAGAAAACAGGATGGCCAACGTAAAAGATGCAAAGGGCCTGCTGTTGCTGTACGGAGTAATCTAGTTCAGGTAAACACGGCATTTATGAACCTGACTAGGAGAGTTCAACCTCTGACGACAATGGAATCTTGCATCTCTAGATCTTTTATCGCGACAGGGATGGATTTTTCAGCAAGTTTTCTGTGGTACTTGCGATCATTAGCTTTCCTTCCTTTTGGACGAGGAAAAGTATGCTAGCTAGTGTAAAGCTGGAGATGAAACAAGGGGCTGCAACTTGCAAGCTAAACCAACTACATTAGTTGTATTAGTTGGACATTGTGTTTAGGTTGGTATCACCCAATCAATAGCAGATTGGCAGAGGTGGCACTGGTTTACAGGAGGTTTTGATCGTTGTTTCCCTATTTTGTGTGCCTATTTCTTATGCTCTGTGGTCTGCCTTGCAAAAAGAAAGAAAAAAAAAAAAGAATTGAGAATTCCTACTGTTACCAGGGCTTGCCCTGAAACGAAAAAAAACTCAAAAGCTTAGGCTATTTCGGTCGTTTAATAGCTCTTCTACATAAATTAGTTTTGGTGAATGATCTTTCTGTTGGTGATATGCCCTAGAGGCAACATGGAGATGTTGAATATATCACATACTATGTTTATGATGCATTACTTTGTTCCTTGAAATAGATATTATCATTATTGATCAATGAGTATGTGACTTATTCATGAGACTCTTAATGCTTAAATGTTGCTATTTCTAAATGATCCCTGATCATATATCATATGAGGAACAAATATGATTCAAAGATCAGCATATGTATTGATTGATGATCATGTCTCATGGATCATGGTATGGTGATACCAAATCAATAATATGGACATGTGTTAGTGAACATATGTTGGATAGACCGCCATGAGACACTGCAGAGATTCCATGTGTCATTAGTTGGTCTCAAGTAGTGTTTATGTAGAATTCTTAGACTTGAGATCATCATGGTTCCCAACATGCGTAGTAGCCTATTTTGGGACTACTAACCACTACTCCGTGAATCGGGTAGTCATAAAAGTAGTCTTCGGGTTTCTTTGTGAAACATGTAGTGGGATGTGAATGATCAAGATAGAATTTGCCCCTCCTTATGGGAGAGATATCTCGGGCCTCGATGTAATGGATTATGAAAGTGCATGGCCATGCCAATGTGATTGAGGAGTCAATCACAAGTTTATAATCCATCACGGAATCGAGAGTGATTGAGCTATTAAGAGGATGACACGTGTCTCGCCTTGAGCTTAATCTATATCGTGAGGCAAAGGGATTCGTACATGAGAACATTACAGAGTTCAAATGATATGATCTTTACGTATACTTTGGGGTTAATATGTCTTGCTAGAGGCCGCTATTAATGTGGTAACCGGAAAGGCGTTTCGGGTCACGACCAAGTATACGTGAACCTATAGGGTCGCACACTTAACGGGTTGGAACACTAATTCGAATGTGGGCTCAATTCGGATAGAGATCCGGATAGACACACTATTGGGCCTCGGTCCACAAGGCCCAAGTGAGGAGGTCTATATATATGGAGGTGGGGCTGAGGATGGACACACGCTCGCTCCTCACGAGCAAAATCCTAGCCGCCACCTCCCGAGCCAAACCCTAGCCGCTCGCGAGTCTTTGGTACACTCGCGATCGGCGTTCCACCGGACGTGTGGATACCGATGGAGGCGCTGCTCGTTGCGGCGTTGATCGGCATCAACAAACTACGATTGGATCTGCTCGTGGTGTGGTTGATCGCGTGGAGGAGACGATCTGTCGGGACGATCGGCTACTTCCACTACTACCTCGACGCGCGTGGTTGGATCGGCTTCTCCAACTCTTCTTCATTGCATTGCGCGTCTAGTGGTAACGATCTATGATCCCTCCTTAGCATGATGTCCTGGTGTGTGCGGTAGAAATTTTTTATTTTCTGCTATCGTAGCCTACGCGCGTTCCCTCACTTTCTCCCCCAGGAGAACAATCTTATTGTTATGCACGAAGTAACGCATTACACCCCTGCATTTTTCTTGTTTCTGACACGAGTAGCTAGACCAGGATAAAGTTACTCAAAACTAAATGAAATGGAACAAATAAATCCTTTATTAATTTCACCTTTATTTCAGAATGAGGAGGGATGACGTCTCCTTTTGATCATCAATCCCTCGTAAGGGGCATCATCGATGTACATACAGAGAACAAGGGTACACAGAGAACAAAAGAAGGAAAAAGAGAAAAGGGCAGAGAAAAATAAGTGTAGGGAGCGAGATCAACGGACCTCTGATCATATGGAGCCTACCACAATCACAAACAGATAAGGCTGACATGATCAAGATCTACGGTATGGCGGCACAGAGGAGAAACGGGCGGATGGAGTCATCAGATGGGCACCAATCCGCCCCTCACAATATCACATCATCTGGAGATAGGTCCCCCCGCCCCCTCCCTATCTCATCCTGATGAACCAAGAAAACTATATGGTTGGAATGAAATCATTCTTCGGTGAGCGCGCACGTGTGTGTGTGTGTATGTGCATTGGTGATTTGGTATGGGCTGGGCTGTCAGCCATGTAGCAATGTGGATGCAGGTGGGGAAGACAAGGCCATGAGCAACAATGCAGCCTCCTCCACTCCCATTAGAAGCCTCCTTTTCTGAACCACCTGCAGGTTGCTGCTACTGCTGCTGCTGTTGCAGTTGCTGTCTTTTACTTCAGCTGTTGCCTCACCATGATGCTGCTGCTGCTGCTGCTGCTTCTGGTCTAGGCCAAGCTCTTGCCTCCTCTTCTTCCGGTACCGGATCCCACAAGCATTGCACAGCGACTGCGGTCAGAATTGGAAGAGTTAAAAGGCTATATCATCATCACACTAGAGTGAAATTAAGCATCAAGATTTCATTTATGCTTGGTTATCTTATCCTCAAAGTGTAAGTGCATGTGTAACACATTTTTTTTGTGCTAATGGTGCTACCAGAAACACATTGAGGAAAACATTAAGGGCAAAACTGAAAATAGTCAGGTTAGAAGAATCGAAATGGATAACGTATCTCTCTCCATGCACACGATTGGCTTGGTGGTTAGCACTGATGCAAGGAACATCTCACCTAATCACCAAGTTGCAATCAAATTGAATGGAGAGAAAGGTCATCAAGACTAGTCATATTAGGATTCGACCAAAACCAAGACCTAACTACAGACTGTCAAAGGAAACTTCCATATTTCTCAAGTCCAATTCAAGCGAATCAGTTATCAGTAAGAGGAAACTTCAGGAAAAAAAAAATTAAAGCATATTAGTTTCAATGATCGTATTGACAACCCACTGCGTAAGAAATCAAAAACGGAAGACCTGGAGCTCACAGGCTACACATGGTTGAATATGCTTCGATCTTTAGCTGGCTATGATTAAAAAAGACGTTAAATGCACACCAATTTTATTTCACTCTATAATTCAATTGACTAAACTTCAATTTAGCATTGGACCCCCACAACAAAATCATCCATTCTTGTACCAAGATGCCTGAGAGAGCTAGAACTTTCCAACGGAGTACATCTCATTAAGAGAAAAAAGACATTTACTCACAACCCAAAAGAGAAGGATCACGTGTATTCCTAAATAGTAGTAAAAGCTCTAATTTCGTCTGATCAGATGAACATCGGGAACTAACATGCAAAAACTTATCTAAGAAGAAGTCTTAGATGATCACACAAAACAAGCAACAACTACTATCTGCAGCAGAAGCAGAGGCATGTATCTGACTTATGTTCTCCAGGAATGATCAAATCAACTCTGTAGCCAAGAATCCCGAATCTGCTTGACCATGATCCTGATCAACAGTACTGATTACTGAATAGAAAACAAGGAGCCGATAAAGAACTCACCCTGGGCCCGGTCGGCCCGCCTCGCCACATGGGCGTGGTGGTGGTGTGGCATTCGACGCAGCTCCTCCTCCCTTCCTCCACCGCCCCGATCCCATCGACCTGCAAGAACAGCAAACAAAAGGAAGAAAAATTGAGCCAAAAAGAGGCCAGCCAAAGGACATAAAAAGGAAGAGAAGAGCCGGATGTACCTTCCGATCCGAGGAACCCATCGCCGCGCCGGATGGCAGCCTCGATTCTCGGTGGCCGGGTTGGTTGGAGATTTTTTTTTTCTTGTGCGGTTGCCGCGTTTCTTGAAGCGTGTAGTGAAGAGTTGTTGCGGAGGAAGAAGAGAAGGCTGGAACGGGGAGAGGGCGATCGGGGTAAGAGCGTGGAAGGAAGGGAACCTACGTATGTAGCCAGCGAGAGGGGAGAGGAGAAGGTATGTAGGTCTGTCCTTTTCGACTGTGGTTTATGATTTTTAGCTATTTATGGTATATATTATAGAGAGATAGATACTCACTTGTAATTTTGGCTGGTACAAATGTTGGGCTTTTAGCGTGTAGATCGTTTAACTTATAGATCCCGTTTTGAAAAAATACTCCGTTTGAAAGTTAGGTACTGTAGCAAAAGCCAAAAGCCGTCAGCTTTTGAGAACGGCTTTTGAGGTAAAAAACAGTAACTTTTTGCTGATGATTTTTAATATCAGTTTATAAATAGTAATAGTTTATAAAAAAATTATAGAGAGATATGTATGTTCGATTTTGATCGATATAAATGAAGTCACTACAGTATCTACTACAATTGACTAGTAATCTTATCTTGAAAAGATACTTCGTTTGAAAACTAGTTACTGTAGAAAAGATATTTATTCTACTATAATTGACTAGTAGATCCTACACTAAAAAAATACTTTGTTTGAAAGCTAATTACTGTAGAAAAGCTATTTATCATAGAAAAACGATTTTTAGAAATCAAAGCGAACAGGCCAATAGTGGTTGTAATCTTGGATTTGGTTTAAAAGGTGAAAGGTCGGCTATAAAGGTGTTTGGCAAATTTGGTAGTATTTTCGTGGGAAGGTCGACTGATTTTCCTAATAAAAAGAAGCAAGGAAACATACTCTCACTTCTTTTCCTTTTTTTTTTGTGTGAATTCAGAAGGTGTCATTACGCTTCGTTTGCAGGCCGTGCCACAATGGAAACATACTCTCCCTAGTCACCCAACTTGCTAACCTAGGAAGCATGCAGTGGAACTTATTAATTTTGGAGAAAAATTATTTTCACATTTGATAACATAAATATATTATGATAGAAACAATGTTCAAAGTTTTGTCTCAAAGGTCGGGAAAATAAAAAAGTCCAAATATTATGACAGGAGAGTGTATGTAGTAATTAAAATAATTAATAGTCTTAATTTGATTTTTTTGTCTAATTTAAGGAGGTGTTTAAAGTTTTATGTGGCATCTACTGCATGTATTCAAAAAAAATGTTGTTTTGGACATTAACAACCTCTCTTAAATACAGCTTTAACGGCTAATTTCTATTGTATTTGCAAAACAATCAAATTAAAATATTAAATGAGCACTTTGGAAACAAATATATTTGTATCATTGTCGTGTGCCTGGTCTAAATATTCATAAAGATACTTTGGGAACCACCTTTTGGTGTGGTGGTAAAATTGTGTGTGCACGACTCCATCTACGCACACATAAGTGTGTTTCAATAGAAATTTTATAGGACCACGGATTTATCTGTGATCTTCGTCAGTTTAGGCGTATGCTAAGTAGATGCACCCGCGTATGTGTGCATGTGGTGTACCTGCATGGTGGTGGGTGTGCTTATGAGTCTTCATTCTAATCGCAAAATAAATAAATAAATAAAGATACCAGTTTAAAGTTAAATTAATTTGACCGCAGGTATTTTTTTTCTAGGATGACCCCTTTTTCTTAACCGATGGGGTACAAAATTGGTAAATTATGTTGGCTGTTACTACTATCGATCCATGGTTACACGTTAAGTTGCTAATGCAAAAGAAAAAAAAAGATGCCGGCAGTTCTTAAGAATACTTCATGCCAATAACAACTATTAATTGCTTCACTAGAGGATTAGATAAGGTACGCTGTCATCGACAAAGTTCTTAAAAAGTGCTAACTCGTCAATGGACTCTCCTTAGCTAGAGTCCTCAAGTCAACACGAGCCAAACATCAGAGCATCAGAGTTCACAAAACTCCCTCAAAAGAGAAGCTCTAGAACTCTCTGAATAGTTTTACAACTATTTGTTCCGTCAACGTTACGAGGCACACGTACACCACAGAAGTTGATGTGTTGCACAAACCATATATATGCTCATATTTGCACGTATAAATCTTAAAACGACACCAGAATTCAATATCAACATCTAAGCAGTGCTTTAGTTTTCATAACACACAGTTTAGAGTTTAGACAAACCATTTCTTGTGGTATATATCACCAACCAAACACCAGATAATCCTAGTAAATAAGCGTGGGCTTCGCTTCTCCTATCAGAGCTAGCTCTGCCTTCTTCTCCATTAATTAATCTAATAACGATTAGAAAAGTGTAGAACCAAACAAAGCAGTCATGACTCATAAGCCACCGAAAAGGATAAGCCAAAGATGACGTCATAGCTTACCTGTCATCACATAGGCTTGGGGCTCACGCCATCACGAGCTACTAGCTTTTCTACCACGGTCACAATCTACTCTTTTAAGAATAAAGATATTAACCAAAACTTTTTGTCTCAGGATGGTTCGTTGCTCTAAGCAGGAATGAATTTGTAAAGCATGTTTAAAAACTTGCATAAGTTTTTCAACCATGCAAATCTATCTTAAAATGCCCTATGAATCTTACTATATATAATAACAATTGTCCTCCGGATAAGCTAACGGATGGTTCGTTCTGGAGAGATAATTTGAAACTGCCTGACATTTACAAAGGGATTGCATATTGCAGTGTGCGAAAATGTATCCCAGCTTTCTTCTGGACAGATCTCTGGAATGGTCATCTCCTGCATCTTCAGCACCCAGAGTTGTTCTCGTTTGTTAAGTCTAATAAACTTACGGTTGCTCAAGAGACACAATCGCACAACTAATATGCAAGAGCTCTTCCATTTTCCTCTTTCAGACATAGCTTATCAGCAATTCATTGGTATGGTTACTCTAGTTCAGGAACTTGATCAATCTTCAGAAGAGGACATTGATCAATCTTCAGAAGAGGACATGTGGGCATACGTTTGCGATAGTACTGGGCTTCACCCTTCAGTCTCGACTCTGCACTCTGCGGGTGTAAAATACGACAAGTTGAGAACAACCTGTACGCCCAGGATTTGGTAATAGCCTTTTGGAGAAAAGCTTTTGCAATCCAAGGCTCTCCCAGCTGCCAGCCGCCCATATGTGCGCCAATCATCCAAACATGGGTATTCAACTTTCTAAACCCTGCGATGATTGGATGGCAGAAAGGAGATGAGATGCAGGCCAATAATGGGCACTGTACCGAACGCAGTAGGGCACATACCCTCCCACCCGGCCGGCTGCATGATTAGCGAATCTTCGGCGAAGGAGCGGCGCATGATTGGATGATCAAACTGGAAATACGTGTTTCCGTCAGAAGATGGTAACTTCTCTGCCTGGGAATGAACTGCTGGCTTGCAGACGGTTAATTGCACAAAAGGCGGTAGAGGAAGTGACCACAGCGAGAGCTGCCACAGAACAATCACAATGCCCCGATCGTTTCGGCTTCTGGCTTATTTTTCACTATTCCTAAATTTCGTCTTTTTGTGATTTTTTTTGAATTTTTTGAGTTTTTTTAACAGTTCTTTTTTTCCTGTATTCGTTTGCACTACATGTGATGGGCTAACCCATTTTTTTTATTTTTAAAATTTTTTACATTTAATTATACCAAATAAGCCACCTTCAGATACATTGTAATTTCAGTCAACTACAGTGAAATAAGCCATAAGCCACAGCCCAACCGATCACCACCTATGTTCGTAGATTCGTAGTGAACAGCATTATTTCAAGCAAAGAATAATATAGGCATAGGTAGCCAGCCAGCCGGCATACACGTGTTACGCAATTCACACTCAATACACATCAGACAATGTTTAGCAAAAAAGAACCAGGTGACCAAATAGAATACATTGCTCCAACCTTATAACATGGTAGTCCACCGCACCATAGGAATCCAAAACCCCCTGACCATCCATATGCAGTTAGCTTTAGCTAGTGAGCAGAGTTTTACAGCATAGAAATGCTTTGGCAACAATTTGGAGAAAAAAACCCATATATACCTAAGTTCTTTTTTACCTCCACAGGCATAAAAAAAAACGTTCAAGCTATAGGCTAGAGGTAAAAGCAACAGCCAACTCCAACAACACAAGCGAAAAGATCATGTTGTCTCTGGAAGCCCGACCCACTTCCACACTCCATTTTCTCATGGAGGAGAGCCATAACCCAGATGAACCAACCGCCAGACATAGACACCAAGCCACACAATAGCAGTGCAGCTAATTTACCGACCCTGACCCTGCTTTCATTGGGACCAACCATGACAACTGCCTGAGATGAAGCTGACAGGACCCAACCATGACTTGAATAAAATGACTCCCCCAACTTGACTAGCCCCGAAACAAACGGCTAGGGCACACTTTCACCTTCCAAATGGGAATCTGCACAAATGAAGGGTTCCAAAAACACCACTTCAATGGCAACATATAACAGGCAGACAGTCCTCCAATTCAAATCACTAGTAGAAAGAGCATACCTTCAGCCAACGTTGAATCCACCCAATGGAACAGAGACCTACTCATTTCCAAAGTGGAAGCCAGTCTGAGGGGCATCCCCTGAGGGCATGCTAACATCTTCCTCCTCTTCCCAGTATGACTCGAGCAACTTAACTGCCTTCTCATATATCTCAGAGTTGTCATGGTTCTGGAGATTCTCAATCTTGTCCAAGCCCTCAGCATCATCAATCATTTGTGCATACGTGTTGACATCACAAGCCCCCAAGTTCTTTTCAGCCTCCCCAACCTTCAAGATATTCTCAAGGCCCTCCAAACAAACTGTCACTATTCTAAGATCAGGGTGAGCAAGTAAATCGCAAAGTGGCTTGATGCAACCCTGGCTAACAAGATACCTGGAAAACAAATGATGTATCAATAAAAAAAATTGTAGCTAATTACTTGCATAAAAACAAACAGAAGCATAAAAAATAATGGAAAGGACCTAACATACTTTATCTGATCATGCGTCCCACCAGATGTGGCATTAGAGATTGCCCAAGCAGCCTCCTTCCTGATATCAAACTCGGCAGCTTGCAGCAGATGCACAAGAGGACCAATTATGTTTGCATTGATCACAGCCTACAAGCAAGTGAAAATAAGTAATTGAGGGTATACCTTTTTAATTAGTACGTCAGCAAAATACGAACAGCAAACAGAGGATCACTTGAAATTTAAGGAGGATCACTTGATATAATGATATTTAAGATGGTGTTCCCATCACTAAAATATAGCAGTAATTTAGTGATCTGTTATATGCTATTGTACGCTTGTGAGAACTAAATGGTGGATTCCAAAAAAGGATAAATTCCAGAGTTGCCAAGGATACAATTATGTTAAGCATATGCTCTCACTTTCTTTTTCAATTTGCAGTGTAGCAATATGTTGGTGATGTTTACAAACCTGAATCTGCTCCTGGGTTCCAGCTGTTATGTTCGAGATGATCCAGCAAGCTTCTTTCTTGATGCTTTTCTTTTGAGTTGTTGTCAAAAGATTCAAAAGACGGGGAAGTGCTTGGTGATCAAGAATACGCTGCAGCAAGGGATGAGAAACATATAGTGTCTCAAGTAGTCAAGTTTTGAAGGTATGCATATGCAATATTCCAGTTTGAGAACCACGAGTTGAAAATTGGATCATATTTGACACAGTACGAACTACAAAAGGACGAAACGGTCAAGTGAAAACAAATTATCCAGAGTGCTCTGACGGTTAACACATATTAACGGCAATTTTGCTCTGGCACAAGAAAATAGGGGGGAAAATCTTGTAACCACCAGCAGCACCATCTTCAGCATAATAAAAGTTAACATGTCAGCTAAATAGCAATGGATACAATCAGGGAAAAGTGATTAATTAAATTTGCTCTAAAGTAAAATGTTACCAAGCATGCAACACATATATGAATTTCATCATGGTAAACAAACAGTGCAACTTATGGTTGGCTGCAGATACAAAGTAAAAACATCGCAATGACCAGAAATTGCTGGCCACATGCACTTATCAATAACATCACAATATATTAGTTAGCAACTCAAAAACAATTTACACGAAAGATAAACCTCTGTTAGAAAAGAAAATACCTGAGTCTGAACATCATCCCCAGTGACAATGTTACCAACCGTGCGCAGAGAAGGAATGAGCACCGAAGGTGAAGGGTGGCTGAACCGATATTTTGTAGTTCATGCATCAGTCTTTGACTTTAGATTGCTCAAATAAAAAAATAGAAAAAGAAAAACTTACCTAAGGAGCTCAACAAGCCGAGGGCACACACCAACTTCAAGCACAGCTTGTATCTTGTCGTTATTACCATCAGACAAGTAAGAGAGTGCCCAGCAGGAGTCAGTAAGGAGCTCCTCATCTTGAGACTGGATGAGCTGCTGCAATGCTGGAAGCGCCGGCTTCACCTACTCAATCACAGACAGATCAATCAACCAGTCAGGAGAG
This sequence comes from Dendrocalamus sinicus, assembly GCA_036346575.1. Lineage (NCBI taxonomy): Eukaryota > Viridiplantae > Streptophyta > Magnoliopsida > Poales > Poaceae > Dendrocalamus > Dendrocalamus sinicus. Next base: position 41,110 of record JAYEVI010000089.1, on the reverse strand, counting down.
AGAGAGAGAGAGAGAGAAGAATGTATACAACCATAACACCATCACAGCTCCATCGTACATGCTCAAAGTTGGGCTGCGGCTTGCCACGGCAGAAGTTGGAGAGGGTCCAGGTAGCATTCCTCAGCATCGAGAGTTTGGCACGCTCATTGAGCTGCTGCAGTAGTGGGAACAGCGCACCATGTGCAAGCACCAGGTCACGGCATTTTGGGGAGTCACCAGCCACATTTCCCAGGGCCCACACAGCCTGCAAAATCAAAATAAAATAGCCTCTTTAAATTTCCCTATGCTAATGATAATATAAAAGGTATGAGCAATTCAAACTTAAATAATTTGTTTGATTCCATGCCTGTTCACGGACATCGTCGCTTGGTGAGCTGAGGAGCTTCACGAAGATGGGCACGGCACCATGATCAACAACCACCTTGGTGTTTTCTGATGTTCCTGAAGCAATGTTGGTGAGAGCCCATGCTGCCTCAAACTGCAGCCACAATAAAATCGAAAAAAGGTCAAATATTCTTTCCAAATTGTTTGCCATTACCACCATACAGAGAGACGTTTCAAGTATATTAAACCAAACAACATTGTGAATATCAATAGCTACAGCTGCATGCCTTCATACTAAGGTTTGAGGAGTAATAACAGTGTAACTTTTTTCAGTAAAACCATTAATTGAATAGTCATGAGCACCAAATGCATACTCCACACCATCAGCTTTAAAGATATATGGTAGAGAATACCATAAGTCATAACTTCATCCGACAATTGATCGAAAGTGCGCACACATCATCCCAAGAATAATTATTAGAATAAATGAATAATTGACAAAACCAATGGCTTTCAACAACCTCGAGGCGTGTAAGTATGAAAACAAAACAATATAGGATCCGCTTTCTCATTCATGGGGGTGAAATGTTAGTATATATTATAAGATTAACAAACTCTGACAATGTACATAGATCTTCCAACATCAGTCTGAGCCAGATAACCAACTAATCCATGGAAATTGGAAACAGGAATTCTTTTTTCAAAAATCACGGCCATGCTGCTGTTTGTTGTTTTAAGAGGAAAGAAGAATGCCGAATGTTCAAGGCGTCAAACGCAATATCACCTATTACTACTCTTAATTCTTCAAATCTGAAGTCAAGATGTATATCAATACTTCAACACGGTACAACTACAAGCCTAGACATAGTTGCTCATTAAAAGGTCTAGCCTTCTAATCTCAAGTAAGTACATCAGTACCAAAGTACTAAACATTGTTCCTTATTTTTCCTTTATCTGAAGCTTCCAAAAACCCATGAAAAATTATCTGTAGAGAAGAATTATGGTTGGACTGGGACATAAGTAAAAGTAACTTATAACTCAAGTGATCATTCATTTTCAAACTATGTACTATGACAACTTGCCCTTAGTTTTGTTCAGTTGCGCCTAAACAGTTGAACATAAGGAACTTTCCCTTTGCTACAATGTTGCATTACAACTTTTCCAAAGCCCATGTAAAAGCTTAAAACAGGGTTTCTATCTTAGCTGTAGTAGTTAAGTTAGAAGTAACAGCATTGTCGAATTGCATAATTGTTGCATACCTGGAGCTGAGGATAGTCCTCCCTGGCGAGGAACTGCACAAAGCAAGGCACCACTCCGGAGCTAATCACCTCCTCGATCGGAGGACATCGCTCTGAAAAGATTATTCAGGTCAACGCATCAGAGGAGTCAACATATGTTTCAATTGTAATTTGGACAGTGAAACCAAACAACAAAAATATTTGAACGGAAATTCCGTAAAAGCCAGATGATGGATAGGAAAATCTCGATGAAATTCCTAGCAATTTCTGGAAAACAAAAGAAGAATTGGGGATTCGTGCGGGCAAGTAGCAACATACCGATCGAGAGCAGCTTCCTGAACTGCGTGGTCGCCTCCAACTGCATGCTGCTGTCATCCGAGTACACCCCCTCCACCAACGACGGCAGTCTATCCAACTACACAGACGCAACAACAAAAAAAAATCAGTAAAACCGAAAAGCCCATGGAAAGCACAAGAACCCCCAAAACCTACCTTCTTCTCAAGGGCCGACGAGTGCGCGGCCATCGGCACCGCCTCAGGGCGCTGCCTCTTGTCGTTGAGGGCGCGATCGCGGTCGGTCTTGCGGATTTCCACGGTGGCGTTCATGCGCCGGCGCCGCCCCTCGTCCGCGTCCACCGACGCCTTGTAGCCCTTGTGGCGGATCTCCGCCCGCTCGCTCGGCCGCAGAGACATCGTCGCCTTGCCTCCGCTGCCTCCCCAAACCCTAGAGAAACCTGAGCGGCTGAGCCCCGATCGATGGAGAGGCGGACGAATTCGAACGGGACAGAAGGGGAGGCGACGGTGCGGGTGGTGGTTGCCGTGGACGCGACGGTCGATCCCCTCTCGACGCAAGGGAAGGGAGGAAAGGTAGGGGGCGTATCCACCGTCCGTTGGGATCCGACGTGCGCCGTCTACTGGCACCACCATCCAGCAGCACTCCAGCCCCGTCCCTGGGCTCGATCCCGTGTCATCCACGGCTCCACCAGACGATCTCTGCGAGGAAATAGTGCACGGCGTGTTCTTGATGACTTCTTATTCACTGACCGTGATAGGAGGTGACGCGGGTGCGGGTGCAAAAATTGAAGCTTGGAGTATTGTTGGCTTTTGAAGTCTTAACTATGGGAAGCTTGGCTGATGACATGATGGATGACCTTAAGCAAAATGGTTGCTTGACTTTGAAATTTGGGTTGTTAACTATTTTGGCATTTGTAGTTGGACTATTAAATTTGGATGTCTAGGTGATGGCTTTTGATATGGAAGACTTTTAATTAGCTCAATATTTAAATTAATGCATGTCCATGTAAGTTGTAACCATGTTAGGTTGAACTGGAATTGTTAAGATTGCTATTGGCTCCTGTTTAAGAATGCTATTGGCTCCTGTCTAATTACCTATGTTTTCCTTGTATGCTAGATAATTAGCTATGGTTTCATTTATTCAGTCCTCCTCTTGTATGTATGTGTTAATGTGTGCCGTGTGCTCAGTTGGCTTAGCTTAGCTCAGTCCATCTTAGCTCACATGACTTGTGAGCTAGTAATAAGCAACTCGAGCTTTTTATCGAGTCGAGCTGAGCTGGGTCGTCGTCATGTACTCATGTCAGGTTTTACCAGACACCTAGGTATGTCTGCATTGCAAAGGCGTGCGCTGTGAATCAAAGCTGGAGACCGAAGCGTGCTGAGTACTTTTGGTATCGAGTAGTACGTAGTTTGTGGAGAGGGCAGCTCTGGAATCTGGATGGAGTACACACAAGTACAAAACCAAACCAATGTTATTCACTGCTCATCGTCAAGAGGCAGGAGGCTTGACTAGACTTGCTTACCTTTTTCTATAAATCCTACTGAGCATAGATGTACTACGAGTCTTACATACTTGGCATAGAAAACTATTTCTGGACAACCACTTGGTTTAATCTATTGATAACGGATGCCGTACAGCGGCAATGCATTCTGTGCGAATACAACGAATGCCAAAGAACGGCCTCCTCCTCATCGCATCTGGAAGTTAAACCTCATGATCGCAAAACTGAACAGGCAAGCGAACATCACAGTGAAAGCAACGAGCACAACTGCGACAAGCCACAATGAATCATGATGGAAGCCGTAGTACTCTGTAATAAACTGTGCCACAGTTTGGTCTTTGCCCTCGAGTTGAGTTCCGATATCGCCAAACTGGGAGGCAACCAATCCATACATCGTCCATGCGACCGGGCAAATCCAACAGTACCACCTCCACCAAACAGGAATTTTCTGAAGAAAGAGTTAAATTCACGAGTCATTTATACGAGAACGATATGCTGTTACATTAAAAAAGCAACAAGTAATCCCGAGTTGACAACCAAAGCAATATGAAACGGGAGTGTAACTTACAGGTCGAGGGATAAGATATCCTGAGAAGAGGTTCCATGCGTTGTAGATTGCAGCAGAGATGATAGCTGCTACGCTTTCGTTTGGTGTCAATCCTACTGCCATCATTCCGTAGAACGTGAAATATAGCAGTGTGAGGTACATGTAGAACAAGTACCAAAAGAACTTGGCAATAGTCCACTCAAATCCAATCATCGAATAGACTAGTACGCCATATATCACAGTCTGAACTAGGATGTATGGAAATTCAATCCCAACCTTCAAAAGGACAAAGTAGCATTGTTACGTTTTAAGACCAAAAGAACTTGACAATGTTATAGTCGTATGAACAGCTGTGCTCAACCGCCCTTTTGTTCAACCACAACTATGAGTTAAATTTCAAGGGAATTGCATTATTTATGGTCATACATCCATACACTGAGATCTCAGTAAACTTAGTGTATAAGACAAAATACCTGTCCAAATGCATACGGGAAAGCTGAATACATGCCGGCTGCCCTTTCTCGGTAAAAGACTGTTCGTTCCACCACCACCACTGGTTGAACAGAACCAGAGTTTTGTATTCCAATGTAAAGAACTGCAGCATACATTGATCCCAAAGCATTGAACAGATCCTGTTCTCTTTTACTGCACCATGATATGAGTAAAGCATTAGAATATACCTCACTCAAGAAGCTACTATTTATCAAATTGACAGAAGTTAGGAGAAAAAATGTTCAAAGATATACGTTTTCCTTCCGAGGTTCCAAAACATCGTTCCAAACAACAGTGCAATGATGACAGTGAAGAGTAGTCTCACTGCTGTGTAGGATGGGTTTCTCCAATATGATAAGTTTTGCTTCCACAAGCAAGCTAGACATTGTGTATAGAATGATCTAGAATACTGTGTAGGGAAGTGGAGGTCACTAGAATCAGGAGGTGGTGTGCTTAGCGCCTCTATAAGTTCCTTGTTCCTTCTGAAATTTCAAAAAAAAAGCACATTAATTAGATTGTCACTCAAATAGGCATCAAGTGTTGAACTATTTACTGCAGTGCATCAGAATAGCATGTAGGGTGGCTAACTGGTAGAGTTCTGATCGCCTGTAGATTTCACTGAAATCAATGCCAAGCATCTCCTCCTGGGCAGTAGACGTCATTTCCAACATCCATGTTGCTGGGTTATATCCGTCTTTTATCTTACTAATGCCTTCAATTCCCTGAGCAAATCAACAAAAGGATTTCCTTTTGATGTGATTTAGCTGGTTATAAGTGTTACAACTTGCAGTACTAACAGTTTATTTTACATTTTTTTCTTACCTCAAAGTACTCAATTAGTTTTGAGGAATTATGGCCGAGTGGACCAACATATATCTCTTCTCCTCCTCTCTTCATTAGGAAAAGCTGTAATTTATACATAGATGACAAAAAATAGTCAATATATGACTTACTCTGGTAAAGCTAAGGATAATTACACAAATAGAGCATCAGAACTATCCACCTCATCAAATGCTTCAAATATGTCAATACTTGGCTGGTGAATGGTGCAAACAACGGTCCTACCAGTGTTAACAGTGTTCCTTACTGCCCTCATCACAATTGCAGCTGCCCGAGCATCAAGACCAGATGTTGGCTCATCCATAAAAATGATTGAAGGGTTAGCAACAAGCTCTACAGCAATAGTTAGCCTCTTCCGTTGCTCAGTTGATAGGCCATTCACTCCAGGAAGCCCAACAAGTGCGCCCCTCAATGATGTGAGCTCTACAAGCTCCATGACCTCCTCGATAAACATCTGTTATCAGAGTTCGACAGATAAGATCTCCAATCAATTAAAGACCAAAAATTCAAGGCCCGATTATTTGCTTATAATATAGCTAACTAACCTTTCTTGTTTCTGAATCAACCTCTGAAGGAAGCCGCAGCCATGCAGAAAACACAAGTGACTCATAAACTGTTACATGTGGAGAATGAATATCATTTTGCTCACAGTATCCTGATATACGTGCAAAGGTCTCTTGCTTCTTCGGATAGCCTGAAATGGTAATATCACCTTCTATGTATCCTCCAGTTTTTCTCCCTGCTAATACATCCATCAGAGTAGTCTTTCCGGCACCACTCACACCCATCAGTGCAGTAAGTACTCCTGGCCTGAAAGAACCACTAATACCCTTTAAAAGCAACAAGCGGTCTTCCGTTACTCCTTGTGCTGCCATTGCCTGCAAGTGTAAGACAGTATAATTCGGTGAGCGATCTTGGGTATAAATTCGGTACGCAATCTTGGGTATGTAAATATATTTATTTATTCATTGTTCACTGAAGAAAGTTACCTCTGGCATGTCCACTGAGTATTTTATGGTGTTAAAGCTAAGTGACAGTGGTGCAAATGGGAGTACCATGCCCTTCCTGCTTAGACTAGAATCTACGCTGCTAATCACATGGTTTTGGTTGGCACTGTGGGACAATTCCTGCTTCCTAGGTTTCTTTTCCTTATGATTCTCTAGAACTTCACCAGTTAAGTTGGCATGTTTTTCCTTAAGTGCATCTTCCGGCACTGATGGGTGAGAGTCACCAAATGCTGCCAAAAATAAAAAGGCAAGTAGCTACAGTTATTATCTTTTAACTCACAAATGTTGATTTGCAAATTCTCGAATTTCTAAATATAAAAACAGTCTTTTAAATACACTTACGGTTCAAAAACGAAAGAGCTACAGTGTAGAGCAGGTTGAAGAGGAGTGTATATCCGATCATGGCACCAAACCCAATCCAATACCACTTGGCTTCAGTAAAAATTCCACGAGATTTCAGGATGCTAATTCCCATTGTCTCATTTTGTCCAGGGATAATCTGTACCATGGAAATACATGTCAAATTTTCTATTTCCTAAGTGGTTAGTTTGGTTGCTGGTCAAGGGATAGGGCACTTACTTTGTTCCAACTGTGCCCCAGAAATTCGTTTGTTGAAATAGCATTCTGTGCATATGATAATGGAGATATCCAGTAACCCCAAATCCACCATTTCTTCACATCGGCTGGAAAATACAAAGAAAGATTGAGATTGAAACATGCAAGCAACAATTAGCATTTAACACCATTAGTGTAAGTAAAGATAGCAACGTCTTTAAAGTTATCATTGCAAATCCAGTAACTTACGTCTTGCAAGAATAAAGCCACCCAATGTCGCAAAAGTCAATAATGCTAAGGGTCCAAATGTCTGAGACACAACCATATCTCTCCCGAGTCCAGCAATGAAGCGGAACAGTGCAGATGACATCTGATTGAGTGCAAGGAGCAGCAGATACTGCTTGAAGAACCTGAGCACAAATAACTATTCAGATTTCATAGAACAAACTCATTTATTGTGGATCATTCAATTTAATTACATTCTCGCAAAAAAAATATAGATGAAAGAATCATCTCTTCCTTATATTCTTCAGATATGAAGACGTGTTTCAGTGCATCTTACCTGCTTACACTGGGATCAAATCCGATGACATAGTATGTGGTGAAAACATAAACTCCGACTTCAAAAAATGTGAAAGGGATCTGAATAATCCACGATGGTATGGTGTAAGCCCATGCAGGGAAGAAAAGAAGATCCCTCTGCTTGAAGAAAACTGGAAGTTTTGTGACAGTCATGCTAAGCTCCGCAAAACCATTAAACATGATTGTGTCGAGGGCAAAGTACAATGCTCCCATATAGATTGTTCCATAAGTCAAATCATGGTGCATTTCGGTACGGAAAAATATGGTCATCACGAGGAATGCCATAAGAGCTAGCTGCAACAATGAAAAGGTTCAGATTGATGTCAGCTAACCTTCATCATAATAATAAAAAAACTAGCAAAGATATGAACTTACATTAGCATTTTTAAAAATGTACACAAATGAGTTCCTCTTCATGAGTAAAAGCTCTCTGTCAATAGTGGCTTTGAGCAACTCCATCCTGCTAACACCAAACTTTGAGGTAGCCAGAGCAGCAGGATGGCTCCTGCTCCTATCAAATGGCTCTGAAAGCTCATTCTGAATGGACTGTCCCATGTGGAAGGAACGGAACGTATCTGCAAATTGCTTCACAGGAATGAAACGGTATGGCCTGTCATTCCTATACCAATACTGCTCCTGGTCTTTCCTTGATGTCACCTTTTCAATGTATTCAGAATTTCAGGTATATCAGTATCTTTCATCTTTGCAAATCAGAATAACTATATGGCATAGCAATTTAATAGATGATGCGCATACTTCCTGCAAGAAGTCAGCAACACCCTTTCTCGGGGGGCATCTGAAGCCCATCACCTCAAAGAACTCGAGCACATGTTCACGGGCACCCTGGTACACAACCTGCCCGTCGGAGAGGAGTATAATGTCATCAAATAAGTTGTATGTTTCAGGCGCCGGTTGGAGCAAGGAGATGACAGCAGTTCCACCAAGGATGTGGATAGTCTGCCTAAGGGAATTCACAATCTGGTATGTGGTTGAACTGTCCAGTCCAGTGGATATCTCATCCATGAACAGAGCTCTTGCTGGACCAACAAGCATTTCACCTACGTAGTGGAAGATTTATAAGACACATATTTTTAAAAAAGAAGATGACAATTAGAACAATTAGATTGTTTCATTGTGATAAAGAAATCTTAAAAGTTTCATATGTGTATATCATTAGTATAAAAATCTACAACCAATCATTCTCCACTTCATCTCCATGTTGATAAAAATTGTTAATCATACCTGTTGTCACACGCTTCCGTTGTCCACCAGACACACCCCTTAACATCTCATTTCCTACCACCGTGTCAGCACAAATATCCAATCCTAAAATCTGCAGATATGTAGCAGAGTAGCAGACACAAGAGCTGATTAATAAACAAATATCCCATGAAAAATCATCCTTGTAGTGCTAGAATTAGATCCATAGCTAGCAGACTACTGTACCTTCAATATGTACTCCGTAACAACACTGGATTCTTGTCCTGCCATAGCTGAGGCCTACAAGAGTAAAGTAAAGAATTAACTGTCTGTTATTTTTCCAATAAAAAATACAGTACATCTGAGAAGTCCTCTTGAAATGTTTCTATTCAGTGCTATGCTAGTTACATAAACATGTCTAAGAAACATAGAGTGCTCTTATGTGATAGCGACCTCACCTTCATATAGACATCAATATCATGATCTGGCTTGATGTTCTCAGCCTTTTCCCTTCTTGCCAACTCAATCAGCATTTCTAGAACAAGGAAAGCAACAAAGCTCAGTATCCATTATATGGTCTCGAATAAGCCAACATCCAGGCACATACCGTCTCGAGTGCCGACACCTTGGCACCGTGCTGAGAAGGCCAAGGTCTCCCTCACAGTCATCTCCCCGATGTGGAGATCATGCTGGCTGATGTACGCAGCTGTCCTTTGCGGGACAAACTCATTCATCTCATGGCCATTATAGGTAACCTTCCCCGAGACCTGCACACCAGCGAAAAACACCCAACAGAATTTTCGTCATGTTAGCTAATATTGAAGCATCCGTAGCACAAGAAATGAACAGCACACAATAGCACACAGGACCTTGAGCTCCTTGTCAAGCTTCCCGGCCAATGCCAGAAGCAACGTGGTCTTGCCTGAACCAGGAGGTCCCAATAGTAAAGTCATCCTAAGGACAAAAACAAGACCATGGATGGTTAGCACCATGGCACACAGAAAATGCAATTAGTTTTGGACAAATTGGTTATACGAATCGCGAGTACCTCCGAGGCTTGATGATTCCGCTGACGCCATGGAGGACAGTCATCGGCTGTTTCCTGTTGGGGATGATGTGGAGCGCGTTCCCGATAGCCTGGAGCAGAGCACCACCAAGAGAACAGTCTTAGCATATCTTAGCGTACAGAGGTACAGATCTTATCCCTCTCCATGAAGTGTCACGCAAGCACGTCAGCGAAGCAAGAAGATTACAAGTCCTTGAGCACGCACACCATATGCTCGACGAAATGCCACAGAGCTGCGCGGGGCCGGCGTGATGACCGCTCGTCATGAGTGGTGATTCCGTGATGTACATGGAGCGAGGCGGTGGCGCGTCGCCGGGAGCAGCCGTGGAGAAGGCGCCGCCGGCGGCCAACGTGGGAGGTTGGCGGGACAGGGTAGAGATGGTGGGAGAGGCAGGAGTACGTACGTTGGCCGGCGAAAAGTGTCGCTATGGGCTGGGCCTCACGTAAGAGGCCAATAATATTCTCTAAATCTCATCTCCTAAATCACTTTTTAGATGACACAATCTAAAATATAGAAGACTAAAAACTACCAACAAGTACCAAATCAAAGACTACCAACAAATCCTCTAAATATGGTCCCCTAAATCTCCAACAAGTCCTCTAAATATGGTCCCCTAAATTAAAATCTGGGTTTACAAAAACTATCAACCAAAGAATTTAGGGGATCGGACGGCGCAGGAGCGTTGGGGCCGATTTAGGGGATGGTGTACGTCCTCCATATATGGGGGACGAAAAATCAGGGATAGAGTCCTCTATATTTTTGGGTACCACTTAGGGGATCTGTTGGAACCTTTTGTTTACATTTTCTTCTAAAATATAGGGGATATGAGTACTTTAGAAATTTGTTAGAGATGCTCTAACCACTACATATTTTGAATAACATTTTTTTTAATTTCGAATAACATTTGTTTTAAATTGTTAAGATCGAGCACGTATGAAGGGATCCTTATCAAACACGAACTAAACCTTAAGGACCATTCTCTTTTACTAGTTTGAATGGGTCAAATTTTAGTTTTTTCTTATTGGCATGATTAAAATACTACGATAAGCAATCCAATCCGAGCTATTGCAATCGAATTCCCATCAATTCACAGTTGTGCATACATGAGACGACACATATATAAATATATACACACACGGATGGCCGTCGTTTGATTTATTGGTTGCAATTTGTTCACCTCTATTGTGTTAGTGACGGAGTTGACGAGCGTGGGCAGACCCCGGTTGCCGACGTGCACCTCCGCCTCCACCTCCAGGTTCTCAAACCGCACCTCGATGGTCGGATAATCTATCCCCACCCTGCACACACGTAGTGCAACAATCAATTTTCATTTATCCAACGATTTATCCCCACCCCGCACCTTGATGCATGAAACTTAATATGATATCGAAACTAAGAAATATTAAGTTCAAAACTTGGCTAAACACAATTTTCAAAAAAATAATTGCAGCCCACTTCGAGGCCACATCACAGGTTGAAATATATTTGCCTACTTTTGCATATGAGCTTAATCTTTTGGATATACTAGTTGATGCATGAATATTAGGCTCCGCTTATTTCGATTTGAGCTTCTGATTTCTATCTTATTTTTTGTTATTCTTAAATTTTGTCCTTTTCTAGCTTTTTAGCTTTTTTGTCGATTCTTTTTTCTCGTATTCGTTTGCATTGTCTGTGATGGGCTTATCTATTTTTAATTTTTTGAAATTTAGTTACGCCAAATAAGCCGCCATCAGTTACAGTATAATTTCAGCCAGCTACAGTGCAATTTCAGTCATAAGCCATCTTATTTCAGCCCAACTGAGTGGCACCTTAGTAAGGTGGATAGTGTTCATGAATGAAACTCAATATACGCGTTGGTAGCGTCCGAACGTATGATGATATTATTCACATCGTATACTCCTTTTACTCGTTGAATTTTATTCAAGAACCCATCTCCCACCCATCACATCTGCGCTCGAAGTGGCGCGACACTTTGGCTATCGTTCACAAGGGCGGCATCAGGAGGAGGAGCGCAGCAGAAGCTGGCACGTCACCTGGCACCTGCGGCCATTGGTCACTCCGTCACCCTATCCTTTTTGGTCTAGAAAGGAAGAGAAAAAAAGAGACAGGAGCGCGCTCATCCAAATTCGATTTATTGCAACAAAAAAGTCAAAAAGTGCAATAACTAATTCTGAGTTTACAACAAAAAAAATTCAAAAAGTACAACAACTAATTCTGACCTTGTAACAAAACATCCATTTGATTGCAACAAACTAATCACAATAACCAGTGCAACAAAAGCACAACACTATTGCAACAAATTAATGACTTCACTACAACAAATACCTCTTACTACAAAGATTTAAGACAAACAGACAGGAACAAATAAAATCACTTTATGCAACATCGAAAAAAGTGTGTTGCCATAAATTTGATAAACGTCTGCAACAAAAGTATACCTAATATAAGGAGATGGTCGATAGCTACGAATACCTAAAGCTCGTTTAAAAGAATAGGAGGCCGACCTACATCACCGGAACACTCAGGAACTGATTGGGACAAGACCAGCCTAGTGCTTGACCCTCTCCTCGTTTGAGCTAGAGAGAGAATGGAGGGGGTGGAGAGAGGAAGGGAGAGGGGGAGAGAGAGGATCTACTACCATTTATGGTGGCGACATTGTAGCAATAACAAGTATGATTATCAGGATGTGGTGATTATTGATGCTACTGGCGGTAGATGATATGGGACTTAGGACCAATATGATAAGAGAAGTCTAACTTTGAGGAAGAGAAACGCAGCTCCGGCATTGAGCTCCCTTCCTAATGAGCCTACTGGATAGGGGAGGAGATTGGACGGTGGGTGAGAACAAGATGAGAAAGGATGGAATGGAAGGGGAAAAGGAAGATGTGAAAACTAGTAGCAGTGGGTTTGAGAATTAATACAATTGTAAGAGAGCGGACGGACATAGCAATCTCCATAAGATATCGATGGATGGCTATGGATCGGCTGAGGTAATCGGACGGCGTTGGCTTGTCCCGTTTTACAGTTTGCTTTGACGGTGCCGTTTTATAGTTTCCCCTCATGCATTAATTAGCCATGGCTACGTACTGTACATGCTACGTGCAGTGTGTGTACTCACCTGTCCACGCGCTCCCTGAGCTTGAGGAGGAATCGCTCGTGGTCCTCGTCGGCGGCACGGATGAGGCGTTTGATGAGTGCGCGGCTCTCGCTGGCGCCGAGACTGCCGACGTCGACGTCCACCTTCTCTCCCCCCTCCGTCGTCAGGATGGCCCGCCGCACGCGGTCGTACGTCGGCAGCCGCTCCAGCGCCGCCCACCGCAGCGCCTCCTCGTCGTCCTCCTCATCCTGGTACCGCGACGACGACCGCGAGAACACGTCGTCGCCGGGCCGCCACAGCGAGCTCTGCCGCCGCAGACTCGTGATCTTATGGATCTCCCTAGCCATCCTTGGTTGTACTAATCACTCTAATCTCTCTCTCTCCCTCCCTCCCTCCCTCTCCCTCTCTCCCCCCCAGCCGTAGCTAGTTGTTTCTTGTTCTTGCTGTTGTAGAACAACTCGTGTTTGGAGAATTGGAGTTGTGTGCATTTAGGCTTAGCTCTGCGCGTCTACCTCTGCATGGGTTTAAAGTGTTTAAGCAGCACGGGGAGTAGAAGCTGAGATATATAGAAGAAAGCGATGGAAAGATGTACATGTCAAGTACGTACGTCTGCGGTTGGTGAGGACTGAGAAGTAGTGGAGTACTTAAGCTACCTACCTTGAGTTTGACACGTCCGTAAAGGTAAGATTTTGTACCTAGACATAACAACGGGCGAACTCAGTTGGCCCGCTCAGTTGGACTGAAAACTGTGGGTTATAACTAAATTTATATTGTAGTAGCTAAAATTTTACTGTAGCTAAAGATAGTTTATTTGATATAATTAAAATTAAAATTTTTAAAAATAGAAAAATATGCTAGCTCATCACGGACAACGCAAACGAATACGGAAAAAAGAACCGGCAAAAAGCTAAAAAAATCAAAAGTTCAGAAAAAGACGAAATTTATGAATAGTGAAAAATAAGTCAGAAACCAGAAACTGAAGCCGAAACGAGCGGCCTACTCGAAAGGGCTTATTTTGAGTGGTTTATGGCTGAAAGGTACTGTAGCTGGCTGAAAACATTGTAGTTGATAGTAGTTTATTTGGCAAAATTAAATTTAAAAAAAATTAAAATAGAAAAAACATGTTAGCCCGTCACGCACAATACAAACAAATAGGGAAAAAAGAACCGCCAAAAATCTCAAAAAAGCAAAAAAAACCAGAAAAAAAATAAAATTATTGATAATGAAAAATAAACCAGAAGTTAGAAGTTCAAACTGAAATGAGCGGGGCTTAAGACATGCCTGGTTGGTTGTTGGCATGCAACTGGCTGCTGACTCCGTCCCCTCCTCTGTTTTCTTGAGGCTCATTTTCTTCTGATCTTCGTATGTCCAAGCTTCCACGGGGTAACAAAGTAATAACCATGTACGTCATCACAATTAGTCAGTAGTTTAGAAGCGACGGGAATGAACACCGTGAGTCTTCCTGCTGACCAAGCGTGCCGCACGTGGTCTGACTCTTCATTATTTTTCATTTGGAAATACATATGGTCGCAGTTGATATCTCTTCGATCCGAGGAAGTTACCGTGTCTACCAAATCAGAGAGGAACGGATCCACCTTGGTTGCCCGTCCAACCCTAGACATCAGCAATGTAAAAAAGTTGCATGCTGCCACAGTAGTTTCAAGGAAGAGGAGGGGAAGACAAAATGCTTATAAGTTATAATAGGAGAATTAATTCGTAGATATGTGAAATTTGATTAGAGATTATCCTTCTGGGATAATACAGGCTTGGCAGCGGGCGAAATCGGAAGCGCGGACCAGGCAGCTACCTGCGGCGGACCGGCGGTTGGTACCAGGCGGCGATCTTGCCACGGCGCCGCGGTCGGTGGAAGACTTCGGGCGAGCGAGACCAAACTGGCCGGCGTCAGCTGGTGATCGCAGCAAAAACACGAATGAACTGACCGTGCAAATAGGGTACCAGGTTGATTACCCAAATGGTTGTTGAAAATTGGCACACGAACTGAGAACCAGATTGGTTACCCAAATGGTTGTTGAAAATTGGCACACGAACTGAGAACCAGATTGGTTACCCAAATCGTTGTTGAAAATTGGCACACGAACTGAGAACCAGATTGATTGCCCAAAATCGTTGTTGAAAATTGGCACGCGAACTGAGGCTCATTTTCTTTAGAAATTAAAGCACATACGTGATTAAGTATTATGTTAACACATGGCACAAGAAGAACTTTGACTAAACACATATGCACTTATTTTGGCTAAACTTGTGACTCGTGACGAGTGACCGCGTCGTATCGTCTCTGTCTCCTGGCACATTGAATCTATATTTTTTTGCTGAATCATGTATTAACTCTATCATTTATTCTATTTAAATGTGATTTGAACGCCTATTACTAGTGAGTTAGTCGGTTTAAATTGAGTTAATGTTATCAGTTACTAGTGAGTAATTGTCGCACATTTTTATAAGGATCCAGAGATGTCTAGGCTTGAGTACAACAGAATTGCCTCCTCCATTTCTTTTCCTTCCTCTTGTAAATCGCCACTTGAACCTTGTCTACACTTCCTCCCAACGTGTGCTGTGAAGAAGAGGTGCAATATCTCCGAGCCTTTACTGCTATAAAAACCTGCATAGGGTAGCAATAAGATTTCTAGGCAACGTCCATCTACGCGACCGCTCGCTTCGCTGCTTCATCTACGTTTTACACTGCATCGAGCCTGCATTATTTCCTATTCTTCATCAGGCCCAACTGTAAGTTGTCCGTGTGACCAATCAACTCTATTTGAATTCTATTTCTGCATATATTTTGAAGTACAATATCTTGCCTGTTGTTAGTACTGATTTATATTTTATTAATTATTTGTGATATTTGCATCTTGGTAAAATCTGGAATTAAAATATTGCGTATATTTCCAACAATCCAGAAACCTTATTACAAACTTTGTTGCAATTCATCAATGGCTAGCGTTTCGGATGCGATGAAACCTAAGATGTTTTCTAGTCAAAACTTTCGTAGATGACGGACTAGAGCCAAGTTTTGTCTCATGTCTTTAGGGTTGTGGTAGGCTATTCACCTGTAATATCCATTTATAGTTGACCAATATGTGCAGTTCGAAAATGCAAACAACATCGCTCTTGTCTACATTCTGATAAATCAACTCTATGATGTGTATATGGACTACAAGTTTGGCCAAAGAGTTGTGAAATGTACTAGAGCATAAATATACAAAGGCAGAGGTAGTTCGTTGACTCTACATGTGTGAGCAATTCTTTGATTTTAGCATGAATGATGCTAAATCTCATAGTTGAACCAGCCCATGACCTCAAGTTACTGGTTGGTGAGATTGTGCACATGGGCTATATGTTGCCTCCTAAATTTGTGGCTACGGGTATTGCTACTAAACTTCCTACTTCTTGGTAAGATTCTGCCACTAGCTTGAAATACAAGAGGGAAGGTATTTCTGCTGAGGATCTCATTGCTACCCTCGATATGAAAGAAAAGGCAAGAACAAAAGATGCGCCCATCACTTCTAGTCAAAATGAAGCAAATTTCATAGAGAAAAACTATTACAAAGAAGTACAAATCCAACAAACCGAATAAAACAACTAGCTTTAAAAAAGAAGAAACTAAGAAAAAGGACTTAAGATACATCACTTGCTTCGTGTGTGAAAAAGAAGATTATATGGCAAAGACTATCGCTTCTTGCCTTGACTTCAACGTGATAGGTAATTCATTTGTTGTCTTTTCAACATGTCAAATTACTAATTAGTAAGTTGAGAATGGTGCTAATGTTCATGTATGTTCTGATATTTTTTTAATTTTCTTCGTATCAGGTAGCAAGGGATTCATGCATCCTAATGAAAATGGGTTGCATTTGAAGGATGTGCATCATGTTCCAATGATAAACAATAACCTCATTTGTAGTTTTCTCTCATGCAGGGATGGTTATAAGTTAGTGGTTGAGTCAAATAAATTTGTAATATCTAAGTTTGAAAATTTGTTGGTAAAGGCTATGAGAGCGGATGCTTGTTTCATCTAAATACTTTAGAGTCTCATTATAATCTAAATATTGCAACTAGTTTAAATAAATATGAGGCTAATAATTGTCATTCTCATTCTATCATATTGGTTTTGATTGTTTTATTGGAATGTCCAAATTAGATTTAAGTCCAAAATATAAAATTGTTAAAGGATCAAAGTGCTAGTCATGTGTGCAAGTAAAGTAGCCTCAAAATCTCTTTAAGAGATTGGAGGACGAAAAGAACTTGACACCATTAGATATTGTTCATTCATAATTGTATGAAATGAATGAATTATTGACTAAAGGAGGCAAAAGATATTTTCTGACTTATTAATGATGCAACATGCTATTGCTATATGTGTTTGCTAAAAACTAAGAGCAACTCCAGTGAGGCCCCTACTTGAGCCCTCAACCCTCATATTTGAGGGCTTGAGGCAAAAATAGAGGTCAGCGGGGCCCCTACTAGAGCCCTCAAATTTGAGAGCCCTCAAATCCCCCTCCCACCCCTCATTCCTAGGGCTCCCCTCCACCCTCATTTTCTGTTTTTCCCGCATGCGTGAAACTTCTCCCGCTCCCGCCGCATCTCGCCGCCCGCCTCCTCGCCAAAATTCACCGCCTTCACATCTCCACAAGCCGAACCGCGCCCTCCACCGCGCGACTCCCTCCTCGCCCCGCCCCGCGCGCCTCTCCGCCCCCTCCGCCCCGCGCGCCTCCTCCACCTCCCCTCCGCGCGCTCGTCTCCTCCGCCTCGCCCGCCGTCCCGACTCCGCGCCTTCCCCGCCCCTTCCCTTCCCGCGTCCTCGGCGTCCCGTCGGCGTGGTGCTCGACGCGATTGCGCGGCGTCCGCCGCCGGTGTAGCGAGACATCGCCGCTGTCCTCATCGTCGAGTATCCGCCGGAGGAGACGATCTTGGGTGGCGATGGGGTGGCCCTCGTTAACGAGTGGCGGGGATGTAGCCTATGCCAGCTGCGGCGCGTGTGGAGGCCGACGACGCAGAGCTCGGCGCGGTAGTAAAGCGTCGCCGACGAGGACGCCAAGGATGGCGCCAACGATGCGGAGGTCGCGGTGGAGCCGAGGCCCTCGGAGAGCATCTTCTTTGAGGCGCGCAGTCGACGCGGTTGCGGGCGCCGGCGAGTCGTCTGGTGGTGGTACATTCGCGGCGCCTCGAAGGTGAGCGCGCGCACGAGGGAGCGAAAGTGGAGGTGGTCGGCCGGCCGAGGTTGGTGACGCGACCATGTCGCCAAGACGCGCGTTCTTGCCGGTGGTTGAGGAGGAGGATCCGTCCACGTTGGACATGGGAGGAGGCGGAGGGCGTGGCGGCGGGCGGAGGAGAGGGCGGAGAGGGCATCGTGGTGGCGGTGGAAGAGGCGGAGTTGGTGGGCGAGGAGGGGTGCGTCGTGGGTGGAGGCGCGGTGGTGTGGCGAGGAGGTCGCGAACTCGGGGTGAGGCGAGGCGCGGCGTTGGGGGTGGGGCGCGGTGCGCGCGGCGGCGGGGCGGTCTGCGTCTCGAGAAGACGGCGGCGCCTGCGGGCAGGAAATTTGAGAATGACGAGTGGGCCCTACATGTCATTCTCAGTTGGAATGAATTTGAGGGCCCTGATTTGAGGGCTTCTGCTGGAGTTTAACTCAAAAAATAGGGCCCTCAAAAGTAGGGGGAGCCCTCAAATCAAAAGTAGGGGCTCTGATTTGAGGGCTCCTGCTGGTACTTTAAGATTTATAAGGCCAAGGTTGAGAACCAACAAAAGAAGAAAATAAAAAGATTGAGGTCTGATCATGGAGGAGAGTACATCACTCATGAATTCTCACAATTCTGTTTCTGTATATATTTCAAAGTATAATGTGTTGACTGCTGTTAGTACTGATTTATGCATCACTAGTTATTTACGATATTCGCCTCTTAGTAAACTCTAAAATTAAAATATTCCAAAAATCTTGTCTTCCTTTTTCTTCTCCGATGGCAATATCATGTCTTTCGTGGAACAACATATATACAAACAGATAAGCACAACACCCTTCGTGTGTGTGTCTATCTATCTATATATATATATATATATATATATATATATATATATATATATATATATATAGGAAAGCGAAATGGGACTCCTAGGAGTCCAGGCACCTAACCTATAAACCGTTTGATCAAATTGAGATGTGCTATTGTGTAGTTAGTAAGATTTTAACGGGTATACCTATTAGCCTATACTGCATGCCGTAGAATTCAAACTCCTGATTCAATGCATGCAAAACGGATCATTAATTGCCATAAACCGTAATATACCCATTTTGCGGAGAAAGCATTCCTTCCGTATGGATTGTACAGGCTGATATACCCATTAGCAAATACATTCCTTCCTTAGCCAATACACCATTAGCATATATTTTTTACTGCCATAACTATCCAGCGAAATGATCCTTTTGATAAAATAACAAAATCTTTTGATAAAATAACTATCCAGCGAAATCTAATGACAACATGTTCACGTGATGAAATAAAATACTTTTGTGTATATTAACAATCAAAGTGTTGGAAAGGTTGATTTTAACGTACGTAATGCAACATCTTAAAAACAATTTAGGTAGTATATGGAATAATTTTTATGGCATAATTTTTTACAAATTATTGTTACTAATTGCTGTGATACATGAGTATGAATGTTACGTAATGGACTCATAGAAATAAATAGTGGACATCAGTTGGGCACAGAATTTACAGAACTAGATTGCCGAAATAATAAAAAACCGTAATATACCCATTTAGTCAAAACATTCGTTCCGTATCGATTGTAAAGGCTGATATACCCATTAGCAAATACATTCCTTCCTTAGCCAATACACCATTAGCATATATTTGTTACTGCCATAACTATCCAGCGAAATGATCCTTTTGAAGTATGTGTTTAGTACCTTTTGAAGTAACGTGAAAATATTAATGTGTTAAGATCATTTGGTGGCATATATATATTTCCTGCCATTACCGTAGAGTAGGTATGTGTATTAGCCATGTATTAATTAACATGGAGTATGTATGCAAAACCGTACGGTATTTAAATTATGATCGTTTGTACATTTAAATTTAATATATTATGGTGCATGCGAAATATCAATACTTGTTACATATGATGAATTATTGTGATCAAATGGAGTATTATACCCAGGAAAAAATTTAACGGGTCTTATGACGGAAGAATAAAAATTATGTTGACTTTCATTATTTTTTATTCAATCCACGAAATGATAGTGAGCGGCGAATTTGTACGAGATGTTAGCAGGTAAGTGGAGAATCATTTGTGAATTTGTCAACTTAATCGGACAACGAAATGCTTTATTAAATGGATGATGCATACGAAAGGCTTTTAAGGCCCTGTTTGGCACAGCTCCACCACCAGCTCCTTGGAGCTATTTGGAGCTGTTTGGAGCTGTTTTGTGCCAAACGGGGTAAAGCAAAATAGCTCCACCCAAGGAGCTCCTTAAAATCTGCTGAGACAAAAATAGCTCCACCCAAGGAGCTGAAAAAAGTAGCTTCACTTGGCTCCACTTGTGAAACCAAAAAAAACAGCTCCACTTGTGAAGAGGAGCCCTGCCAAACAGGGCCTAAATAAAGAGTATGTTAACTTGAATTATTTCCATTAATTTTTAGATGTCGCACGGAACGATTTAGAGTAGCGAATTCGCACATGTTGTAAGCATGTAAGGTGACAAGATTATGTGTTTTTTTCATCTCAATCAGACAACAAAGGCTAACTTAAATGGTTGTAGGCATGCAAAAAGACGGCAGTATTAGAAGTATGTTTATTTGTACATATAAATTTAATAGTCTATGCTGTATGCAAAATATCATTACGTGGAACATATAATGAATCGTTGTGATTAAATCGAGTATTATACTCAATAAAATTTTAAGTGGTGTGCGTACAGTATAAGAATTGGTGCCCTCATGCTGCATTTGTGAGTATGCACATTGATCATACCCATATTAGAATGGCACCATGTTTCAAAAATCGTTGTTGCGCTTACAAACTGCGATATTTAATTTCTGCCGTCATGCAACAATTGTGAGTATGTGATAGTTAAGTAAGAGAAGCCCTTTTTACAAGTATGTAAGTCTGTTAGTTAATTAAGATCAAGACAGTAGAACAGGTATGTTAAAGAGTCAGACATATGTAAGGAAATTGATAAATTCCATGGCTAATGATCTGTTGCTGCCAAAATATTCTTCTCGGGGTCAATTACCACATCTGAGATAGGAAATGTTGTGTTATATTGTCTAGAATTGTTATGTAATACTTCACAAACAAACAAAGCTTCTTTATGCCATGGTATTTCCTTGAACTGCACATACTCATTATGCACAGACTAATTTACAATCAAAATAACAATAGTTGATAAAAGGCTTATACTTCATTTTTCAGGATAAACATTACAACAAAATGTGTATACTAATTATGAATAGTAAAATTCAAGCAGCAATCTCAGTATTACAATTCAGATAAAGTTACATACATGGATGGGGTTTGATGCATAAGAAAAAAAATCAAGTACTAAATGAACTATTGCACCCTGAAACAAACAGCTTATTCGTGGCATGTCTTACCTGCAACTCACTCATGACAAAGAACGTGATATCAAATAATCCAGTACAATCATTCGATACTGTACAGTGGTTTGCAGAATATGGAGTATATACTAAGATATGGAAGACATCAGATTTACTCTGACGCCCATTTTACCATGGAGGTTTCAAGATTAACAATTGCTTAATGTAGGAACATAATGCGTGTGTGAAAAATTACACAATTGCATATTGGCCAGATCCTGGTCTGGCAATTTAGCTCTACGTATTCAAGTCAGTTGAGTAAAATGCCAAACAATAATTGTCCTATCAACGAAATAAGCATCGGAAAATGCACAAAATATGATTTCACAAGCAAAAAAGTTACTACTAGAATGAACAGAAAGGAAGCAGCAAAACGCAGGTATAAGCCATCAAATACTACAGAATCTATCGAACTCCATAATAGTTTAGCAAACAAAACATTGCCAAACAATTTCCCCGGCGGCATAATTTGTCAGAACTGTTTGGAAGTACCAACGATAAAGACATGACATTAATCAATGTGCTTTTCTTCAGGGGTAACTCTTCTCCATTGCTCTTCTCAGCATCCATAGCTTGCACTTTCTCCTCTTCACTAACAGCAGGCTCAAAATTATGCCCCTTTTCAGCAACAATTGAAGCAGCAACATCTGCTGAATCTGCAATTGGATTGGAACAGAAAGTCTCATTGACACTAGTTGGAACAGCTTCAAGATGGAAAGTATCACCTGAGGGCTCAATATCACATTTTTCCCCACCATTTGATCCCAGTTTAGCATTTTGAGCTTCGGATCCACTACCAGAGCTTGGTAGATCAATCATTACGTTACCACTCGACTCAATTTCACCATGGGAATTCCCAGCAGCACCACCAGAGCTTGCAGGATCACATTTTGCATCCCCGTTTGATCCTAATTCTCCATGACTGGCCACAGTTTCCTCCCGGAAGCATCAAGAACCTTCTCATCCTCAGGGTTGGGCACCTTCCCGTCCCGGCCCATAACACCAGGCACCTTCCTACCCCTCTCGGAGCATTCCACACACTTTGCAAGCTCGTTCCCACTCCCCACGCTCGCCATGACGGCCTCGCTGTCCAATTGCGCGCTGGGGTCGAGCGCGAACACGGGAAGCAGGTACACGTACCTCCAGCGGTCGCAGAACTTCTTAGCGTTGAATGAGTTGGTGACGCGCACGTAGCCGAAGGCTCGGATCTGGGGCGCGAGCTGGGCGTTCAGGCGGTCCGCAAAGCCGGGAGGGTCGACATAGAAGCGGCCGGAGACGACCTGCGGAGCGGCGCTAACGCCCTTATCGGTGCGTGCCGCGCGCGCCCAGTCGTAGCGGCGGGGCGAGGCGCGGTCAGCCTCCGGCACGGCGCCGGCTTGGTAGAGCGCCTCCTCGAGGTCGCCCTCAATGGTGCGCGCGCCTGGGTTCTTCTACATGCGCCTGGGGGGAGAGGCGAGATCGGAGAGGCGAGATCGGGGGAAATGCGCGATTTGGGGGAAGATGCGAGACCGAGATTCTGATCTGACCCAAACAACGGGTCTAGCGCCTCCCAAACCCGTTAATCATCTTTCCAGGCTAACTGTGCGTGCGCACGATCGAACGGCTCCGGAATAAGGAGTCCGGACACCTAGGTGTCCTCAATACTTTTACTATATATGTATATATATATATATATGTATATATATATATGTATATATATATATATATGTATATATATATAGGAAAATTACATAAGGCACCATGGTGCCTAGGCACCAACATCCGATACACGTGTATAATTGATAATTTTTTGAGTTTGGGTATGAAAATGTTTTATACCCTTGATATATTTATGGTAAGTAAGTAAGTTTTATATATGTGATGAATAGTTTTATATATGTGATGAACTAAGTGTGAATGTGTGATGACTTATGAGTTATGAGCTAAATGTGATAAACTAAGTGTCTTGTCTATGATGAACTAATTAATGCAGCTCGCAAGTGCCCATGTTATATACTTATATGTGGTTACTGAAAATATGAACAATTCATGAATGTTTGGATCAAATAAACTAGTTATGTGTTTTAGTTAATTTCTGGCATACAATTTAAAGGGTTATCATGTTCTAAAAAATCTCCATGACCGTATTCGTTTCGATTTGTATTCACTCCGTATTTATATTCGACATAATTTGTATTCGTATCCAGGATATTCATATCCGTATCCAAGAAAAAAAAATATGAAAACAAATATGGCAGAGCTATTATCCGTCCGTATTCGATCTGTTTTCACCCCAAGGTACTAGTTCCAACAAAATTTTTGTAGCCCTGGGTGCATGCAACGTGGGGCACCAGTTCCAAGCCTTCTCTCTCCTTCCATGGTACCGGCCAACTCCCAAAGGTGCTATAAGAATGTTGAAGTCGGAGGTTATGGCTTTGCCCCAATCGGCTTCAGCGCTTCTGGTTTCTCTCGTATCCATTTATTCAGTACCATCCACACAAAGTATCCTCTCTTACATCTCAAAAGGAATTACGAAAGGGCACTTATGATATTTTCTCTCTCATAGATTTCTCCAATTTGTCACCTAAAGTCAATACTTGGTTCCAGTACGATTTTCCGTTATGGCTCAGAAAAAGATGCCCTCAACGAATTGGTATAAGAAAAATAATAAAATCTTTTACAGTATATCCACTCCAAACGGCTTGCTTTTTAGCTTCTAAAATTCAATTTTTTGACTTTGTAGCTTTTTTTGCTTTTTTAGTTTTTATTTATCCCTTTATTCCTTTATATTGTCCCAAAAGTTTTAACAGTGTTTTCCAATTTTTATGAATTTTTATTCATAAAACTAACAGCCGCTACAATCCGCTATAATGTTTTTGCAGCTATAATACATATAAAAAAATCAGAACGAAGTCTTAGTTGCTTTAAATCAAATATTTACTATTTCCAATCACTTTTACGAAACAAATCATTTTTCAAGACTAAAACTTAAATTCCCTTGCCCATCCACCACCCAAGCCCCATCCCATGTTTGGTAGTTTTATCCCCTTCAGAAATCACGTTTGGTATTTCTTAATATACCATTGTTTGCTTTGCAACCACAAAAAAGAGTGTATTGTGAAATTTTTGACGAAAGCCCCACTTGTCAGCCTCGTATTATCTATCAAAGAAGGTTTTATTCATTATATACCCTTCCCTTATATGGAAATTCAGGATTTACCCTCCTGACCCACGCGTCAGTGACTTATGATGACCCCACATGTCATTGAGGTGGGAGGGTAAATTCTGAATTTCCCAACTAAGGAGAGGGTATATGATCCAATCCCCTATCTAAGAAGGGCAGATGTATGGTATACCATGCACCACATCTACCTTACACATGGCTTCACTAATGCTGTGGCCATCCAAGCGGATAGTTTGAAGTAGTTTGATATCTACGGCTAGGCCTCTGCTCGTTTTCTGAGGTGTTTAACCATCTCAATGGACAGAAAGTAAAAGGCAAAATAGAATTTACTATCTTACTGACGTGAATAGAAACGAACAATCCGAACTCTGAAGTGCTTGCACAGTTGACCCGCAACACAAATATCAAGCTCATAGCTTTCGGTCTTTCACCGCTACAAAGGTGGGTTCCTTTCGGTTATGGTTGATAATGTATTGCTACGATTGATGACTTTTAACTCTAACACGAACGTTTATACGAATGAATCGAACGTGATAAGCTGTTAATCTATTTCAAAACGCTATTTCAATAAATCGTTTCAAAAAATCGATAAAAAACTATTATATTTATTTATTTAAGAGACCTCATAAACTATAAGTCGAAAAGAAGGAGGCTAAATTCCCTATGGCAAGCCTTGTAGCAATCTACCTTTCCTTTCTGAACCGGCCCACAGCCACAGACCAGCTTTTGAATATTCTTGGACATCCTACTCCACAGCAAAGCCCTTAGCCGCTTTTCATCGTTGATGCCTTGTTTTGAATATTCTTCGGCAAGGAATGATCCCATTCATCATAGGCCAACAAAGTAGAGAAACTCCTACGAAAGAGAACCCCTGATTCCTTGCGTTCTGCACCGACCCTGGCCGCACTTTCTTATCTTGCAAGATCTCCGAAGAATAAACCTTCACGTGACGATGAGAAGATAGAAAAGATGTAGGATCTTTTGAGCTGTGATTTATGATTTATAACTTAAAATTTTAAATTCTAACTGTTCATAAGAGGTAGTACAAAAAGAAAAATAATCGAATGCGATTTTAGTTGGTGCAATTGAACTCAGTACACTTTTACTACAATCTTCTTGTTGACTCTGTCTTAAAAATACATTATTTAAATGCTAATTACTATAACATAAATCATATGGCACGAGCTGTGAGTTGAACCGAACGCAGCCCTTGCTCTAGCGAGGGCTCCTGCTGCTGGCTGGTGGATCCATTGCAACCTGATAAGGCAGTCCAGGGGCCGATCCAGACATCCAGTACATAGTTATTGGGGTCATATGACCCAATAGAATTCTGAAAATTCTATAGAAAATTACTGCTCATAAATTCCTGATATATGAACAAAATAATTGTAGAACATCCTTAACACTTACTGACAGATGGACCCCTTAAATTCCATTGCGTAAGCCAGCCGGACCTACATGTCACCGAGAGTTAGTCAGAATTCCACCTAAGAAAGTATCATGAACTAAGAAGCTAGTATTGTCCATGTCAACACCATGGGCTTAAATTGACAGTGGTGTTGAGTTTACCATTCTCTGAAGTCTGCAGCGAGTGAGACACGAAAAAGCAAAAATGTCGGTACGTTAGTGCTCTCTCTTACCAAGCAAACCGAAAAGTCGGATTCCTTTCCCCGGGAGGCTTCAAACCCCAGCCACTATAAATACCAGCTGCACAGATCGTTGTGGTGTATCTCTCACTCACTCGATCACTTGCACGTTCCTTACTCTCAGTAGTCACTGCAGTAAACTCGCGAGGAGAGGAGGACATACATCTGAAGAATTCAAGCGAAGACAGCATGGAGGCTTCCGCTGACCACGGCCACCAGAAGAGCCAGGACGCCGCCGGCGCGCCCCACGGCTCAGACAGCAACGGCAAGTCGAGGGCGGATTTCTACACCGGCGCGGTGGCGCAGCGGGCGCTGTACGGGCCGAGCCCGAGCCGGTGCCACGGCGGGCCGAGGAGGGTGGCCGGCAAGGACTCTAAGCCGCCGAGCAGGCTCAGCAAGATGTCCGGCGCGGAGGGGACCTGAAGTATAGCATGGAGTCGTCCAAGCTAACTAATATAGCTGGTGACTAAATTTGCTTATCTTTTCGTGTGGGTTGGGGGCCTTGGTTTACGTAGCTGTGGTTCGTGTGGACGTGTTTATGTATGTGCATCCTGTTGGAACAAATAAAGCTAGTTGAATTGAATCGTCAGGTAGTATATGATTTCCTAGCTAGGCACATAATCTGTTATTTGTATGGTTATGATGAAGTATTGTGTTCATGCATAGTTCTGACAGGCTAATCTCTGGCCCAATATGCTCCTTCTGCAAGTTACAATCCATAAGTCCTCGCGTCGTGCTCGCACCTTCTTCTTCAAAAAAAAAAAGAGTCCTCTCGTCGTGTTCTTCTCCGACGTTATGCCGTACTGCCGCTGCCGCGGTGTGGAATGGAGCTTCCCTATTCCCGCGCCAGTGTTTCTCTGTCTGTTCTCTCAATCTGGACCGCTCGCTACTGATCCAACGGCTGTGTTAAGTGGACTGGTAATTAATGAGGTAATTAATTAATGTAGGTGATTAATTAGGCTGGTAATTAATTAGTATAAAATATTAGTGTGAATAATTAGTATAGATCCGTATCCCGAGGCCACCACATCCGTTGGAGAACACCGCTTGCCATTGTCTTCTTCACGTCTAACCGCGCACCACTTCAACCAAAATGCCTTTATCGCATTCCTTGCTACCTCAGTGAGATTCCTCTCGACCCGTTCGCGTCACTGTGTGTTCTACTTCTCGATCTTTATATTCCATCTGTTGATTTCAAGTTTCATTCACCGTGCGTAGAGATCAACTTCACCTTCTTCAACATCGGCTACAAGCCTTTGCCGCTTGATTCTATCACTGCCAGAGAGCTTTCGAAGTCGTTTACCCAACATTTGAGTTCTCCCATTCGCGTTCTACCTGGTGTTCACTTCCTCTTTGTAGAAGCATCATCCCTCGTCACCGCCGTCAAAGGCCGAGTCACCATTGCCGCCTCCATTGCGCTGTCGCTCATCGTTGACGACCTCCAACCACCACAACTGTGTCAACGTTTCACAGGGTCATCCTCTTCACGTTGCACTCCTATGCTTGCACCGCCATGAACCCTGCTGCTGACAACCATTAGGCCTCGAACACCACCGTCATTGCTGGAGCCACATTACTCGCCACCCCATCAACGTCGTCCACTATGGATGCCACCTTAGCACCGTGTGCATGCTGCGTTAGTGTCGCCCACCACATCAGCTATTACCTGTGCCAAACCCTAGATCCAGACCGCGTGGACTCAGTCCACGGTTAACCAAGCCACTAGCATGCAGGTCCTACATGTCAGTCACTATTTCGTGAACCTTAAACCCTAGCTCGTAGACTCAGTCTATGGACCATGGACCCCACATGTTAGTCTCTAGACTTTTTTGAAATTTCAAAAATAAAGATTTCCTGAATATTTCTCTGGTCTCATTTGTCAGTCCCTATACTCTCTCTCCTCTGTTATTTTCTAGATTTTTTTCCAACTTGAGCCACTTTTAAAAGCCCGTTCATCCTCATATGACCTCCGATTGAGCTCTTTTTTATTCTAAATTCATCTAAAATCAAGCCCTAGCTTTCAGTGATTTTTATTTAATTTTTGGAGTTTGTCTTTGGTTCTGTTTTGTATTTATTTACATTTTATCTCTCATTATGCGTAGATGTCGACGCACCAGGAGCTTTTGGAGAAGAAGGAGAAGAGGTATTTCAGGACTAGGACCTTTTTGAAGGCAATTTGTGATTCGATCTTATTGCACCCATCTTTACAAAATTATTTTATGATTATATTATTGCATTACTACTTGATTATGAAATTAATTACTTAGGAAGTAGCTATGAACCCTAGTTGTCATTTATCCGCCTTGCTCAATTATATGCCATGATTCATTGTCACCGATGGTTAACATCAGTTGGTCAATAATTGTAGTACCAACGCAAGTTGGTTTAGTCTTGCTTAGCCATGCTAGGTTACTGATACTATTTTGGAATACCAATTATACTTGATTAATGATATGTGAAATTGCTTTTTGAAAAACCATGTGCACTATATGTTATCGTTGATGGCATACGTTGCACCTTAAAATCAATTGGTGGACAAATATTTAGATTAGTGCAGTTGGAAAGCACTGCGTAATCATGTTATGTGAATCCAATGTGATTATATTGTAGTGAATTAGGGTGGTCTGCCCTAGTCAATTAAGGACTTCATTTTGTATGCTATTGAAC
The DNA here is from genome assembly GCA_036346575.1 of Dendrocalamus sinicus. Taxonomy (NCBI): domain Eukaryota; kingdom Viridiplantae; phylum Streptophyta; class Magnoliopsida; order Poales; family Poaceae; genus Dendrocalamus; species Dendrocalamus sinicus. The sequence goes on along the minus strand of JAYEVI010000089.1, from coordinate 12,277 downwards.
TGAGCCCCATCACACAACCACATACTCTACGGGAAGGGCTTGGCTTAGTAAGTTGCTGAGTTCTGATGTTGATACCTCAGATTATAGATTAGGCTTAGTACATAGGGAAGGAGGGTATGGACATATGTGTTGGGCTGAATGATGGACGGCTCCCATTTTCAAATCCAATGATGAGTCCCTTTAGCCGGTTCACATGTGTTGAGTCCGGCGATAGGAATTAGGCTCATTGGGAGGGTCAATGTTAGGGCAGAGTTTCTGAAAGGACTTATCATGATCTCTCTGCTACACATAAAAGGAAGTGCATCAATAGCTTGGTTTAACGAGATGTTATGTTGTGTGGGTAAAGCTGTACAATTAACCCCTCCAGAGTGTTAATAAAACTATGTGAATAACAGTGTCCGTGGTCATGGACATGCTCAGGGAATTCATAGAAGGGGTAGCTTTTACAAAATAAATTGTGAAGATGAATTGTGTTAGTTAAATGGATGGTCGGGATGAAACCTTATGTTAAATCTTGTTTACTATTCATTATCATCTTGAAACTATGATTTTAATCTATTTATTACATTTAAATGCAATATCACTTTATGAAAAAAAAAAGCCATGATATCCATTTCCTTATAATAAACCATACATCTATACTTACATTCTGTATGCACAACTTGCTGAGTCCTCCGTATACTCATCCTTACAATAATCATCACTCAATTGCCGGAGAAAAGGAGTCCACACCTCTTTTGGAGGAGTATTACAAAGAGGTCAATCGCTAGGTCTCATATCCTAGTTGATTGCCTGTGGCTTGAGATGGGCCATTGCTTGGAGCCTATTTTATTCCACAACTATTTATATTATTTAGTGTTTAAGCCCTACAAGACAAAATATTGTAAACTCCACCATAACGTCTTAACCATTATTTGCTATCAAATTCTGAAACTTTATTATTTATTGCTGTGCATGGATAATATTGCATTGATGTTGATACTTTGTACACTAGCGTGATTCTAGATTAGTGCAGTATACACAGAGAATTCGAATTTGTGTATTCGGATCCCGACAAACACATCCAGTTAAACACATTTCGTACATGTCTACACAATCAGTTCTCTTTCATCATCGATCACAGCTCTTCCATATCGCCAGTATCTATAATGAAGGAACCAGGCTGTGCAGGCGTGAGCACCCTCCAGTTTCTGTTGCTCAGAATCGTTGTAACATCGTGCATGGTAGGCCTGTCCTCTGCACTGTCCTGAACACACAGAAGTGCGACCTGAATGCACCTGATAATGTCCATCTCTTGGTATTCCTCGCCCAACGAAGGATCGACGAACTCATCGCATCTCTCATCTTTCCATAGTTGCCAAGCCTATATGCAGCAGAACATTATAACATTCCAGAGGGGCATGCATAAACAATTAATTAGCTAATGGTGATATGTAGAACTTGAAGAAAAAGCTAGTGATCGATGTAACAGAGTTCCTAACAAAATTTTTACTCACATATCTCCTGAGCTCATATGATCTTCCGGATAATTTGTAGGAACCTACGGCCCTCTTTCCACTTATGATCTCAAGAACCAAGATGCCAAAGCTAAAAACGTCAGACCTTGTTGAGTAAACATTCTGGGAGTAGTACTCGGGCGCAATATATCCGCTGAAAAAAACGATTTTATATGTAAGATCATCGCCAAAATATCATTGGAAAATGACAAGTGATGCAAACTTATTTGAACAATCATCTTTAGAGTTGATTTGAACTTTTCGTTAGTTAAATCTAATATTGTGCTTGTGTGACCTGGTGGCCATGACAGCATGATTATGTGGGTGAGGATTTTTTTTGGGTAATTCGATTGATAAATCTAGGGTACAACTTGCTTATAGTTGTTCCCAATATATTTCCACTTTTGAATTGTCTGGGATTTTCGGAAGACTTCATCAATTGAAAAGTTTGGGTTTGGCGGGTATACCTTCACTATCAGTAAATAATGGAGTTTAGATCGACAATTTTAGTACTTCATGTTTTTACTCATCTCATTAGTGAGAAAAACATCCCCACTCAACTTTCTGTGCTTAATGTTACTTATTAGTGGACTGAAATTTTCCTAGGCTTTATATGTTTTATTAGGCCCATTATCCATATGTGCTATTCCACCAGATTCGCCAGAAAAATTAAGAAAGAAGGAAGAAGTTAACTTGGTTTATCCAAGTCGTCATTGATCTTGACAAGTCATACGCCATGATCATACAATTTGTAAGTTGTGAAGATTCCTTATAGTAGACAATTCTATTTTTGCTTGTGACATACTCATCTAGATGCATATGAAGTACAAAATTTTCCACTCCATGACTTCTACACTATATGATATTTTAGAAACCCTCCTCAGTGTCATCAATTCTCAAGAAAAATATTTAATGTGGAAGATCTATGTGTGTAGTACACGTACTTATGAGTATTACCATACCATGACTAGTACATATCTATGACATTGATGCAACTCTACATAGCCTAAACTAACAAGTTAGTTTATTAATTCTATATTCTCAAAAAGATTGCAGACCAACTATCAAAATATTAAGACTATTTGAAGTGTTCCCCATGGACTAAAATGTGAAGTTTAAAAGGGCAAACCCTTACAATGTTCCCATTGCTGTTGTCGTATTTGCTTCCGTCACGTTGGAGAGGCATATCCTAGCAATCCCAAAGTCGGAAATTTTGGGATTCATATCATGATCTAGGAGGATGTTGCTAGGTTTCAGGTCTCTGTGGACTATACACGCATGCGCATAGTTGTGTATATAGAGAAGCCCTTCAGCTATCCCTTCAATTATGCGACGACGCACAGGCCATCTCTGTTTTGCTCCTGATCCTATTGTATTAGTTCCAAGTGTTTGAGACAGTGCAAAGTACTTAATTTGTAGTAGTAAACTAGGAAAGAAGCAGTAAAACGAGTTCTCGCTGAAGATGAACATACCAAAAATGAACTCTTCCAAGCTTCTATTTGGCATATATTCATAGACGAGTATCCTCTCCTTGCTTTTGATGCAGCAACCAAGAAGCCTGACTAGATTTCTGTGCTGAAGACTTGCTATGAGTTTAATTTCATTCTTAAACTCCCGGAATCCTTGTATAGAATTTGGTGAAAGTCGTTTGGCTGCTATCTGCTGATTGTTAGGCAACCGACCCTAATGATATATAGATATTTGCATGTTAGAGGTCTAATACTTCTTAACAGGGAAAAATGTATGGGTTCAAAATTTTATCGGAAGGCAGCGATATGAGTGGTAACCACTAGTTACTGGAAATTTTGGACAAATTTTTTGAATTGAAATTTGATTTTTTTTTGAATTTTTAGATGAATTTTGATGAATTTAAAATTTTTTGACAGGTATAAATTTTATCCCCCCCGACACACCAAAATTTCAGCGATAGAAATTTCCATGGTTCTTACTAGATTAAGGATGATGCGATATGTACCTGTTAGAGTCTGTAAACGTTACATGAAAATAAATGAAAATATTGCTTGTTAATTAGGATGCCAGATAGACAGATCTTAATAAGGCGTAATGATGATTCATGCATGTCAGTATGTACTTAATGCTTGTTCGGGAAAAATTATCCTAAAACCGAAAAAAAATGAGGTGAGATTGTTTAGGTTTGTTTGACTTTGCAATGTTGACTTCAAAACCAAAATACGAAAACTACAATATATAATGAAAACAAGAGCCTCTTAAAACAAATCGAAAGCTCCCTATTCAGATATCTCAGCAAATGACATTTATTTGTACTCTTTTTATTGCCAACAGGTCACATCTTGCTAGATGATACATATTCATACCGAACTTCGGACAAGGTAAAAAACAACAATGTAAAAAAATCATATATCTCATGTTGATGCATACAGTAATTGAACATATATGCACCTGATACGTATACTATCATAATATTGGAGGGCAATCACATATACAAATTAAACCTTTACGTAACATGTAATGCAGTTACCTGGTAAACAAGTCCAAATCCTCCTTCTCCAAGTTTATTTTGCTCGGAGAAATTATCTGTAGCGTGTTTTATCGTAGAAAACCCAAACAATGAAAACCTCGAGTCACTTTCGCTTACAATCTCCCTTTCCAATATCACTAGATCCCTCTGCAACATCAACTCTGTTCTCGTCGAAATGTAAATGGTGAGAAGAGCTCATTTGTATATGCAAGCCAGAGAAAACGGAAGATCAGTTGACTATAATATCTTTTTACTCACCTCTTACTTGTTTGACGATGTATGGCCTTAGGATCAAGATGAAGATGATCAGTACCAACAAAGGCACTCCAAATATGACGATCTTGAGCACCGTGCTCATCCCCCCTTAGACGCATGACAGATTGATAGGTTGAGTTAGGGATTTTTCATTTTCTGTTTACATGAAAATCTTGTGTGCGAGCACGTCGCCTTCTCATGCATGGAGTCGTACTTTTGGGCATGTAGAGAGAGAGAGAGAGAGCAGGTACTGATGCATAGTACATGGACATATAGAAGTAGTACTACATACTTTTTGGCATCTGGAATTTGAGCGTGCTGTTAGTTTCCTTGAAGAAGAGCTCCTTCTCATAGCGCAGGTTGCACCGAACTCCAAGAATCCTTCCTCCAAACTGGCTTCCGGCCGCGCGACTGAAGTGCGCCCGCATCTGCGCGATGATGCCGCCGAGGCAGCTCCGGCACTGTGCCCCGGTGAGGTCCGGCGTGCACTGCACCAACCCGTACACTATGCTCACGCCCTGCTCACCGAACCACGTCTCGCCGGTCGCGTACAGGCTCGACGACGAGTCGAAGGCGGCCAAGTCGGCCGTCTTGTTCATGAGCTCCTCGGCCTTCTCCATGAACCGCGCCGCCGCGTCGGCCCCCGTAATATAGTTCATGTTGATCGCGTACCATTCCGGCGCGTTGGTGTGGCTTGAGAGTAAGTACTCGTTGTTAGTGAAGCGGAGCATGTACTGGTCGTAGTAGATGGTGGCGTCCATATAGTACGGGCAGTACAGCTGGGCCGTGACGTCCTGGAAGGCGGCCGCAAGGCCGCCGGTGCAGTCGGCGATGTAATCGCCTCGGCAGAGCACGAGACCGTGGACCTGGTCAGGCGCCACGCCGGCGCTAAGAGACGCGAAACCGGATGAGGAGGCGCCCTTGATGAGGCTGGCACCAAGGGCTCGTAGGTTGGATAGGTACGTGCTGTTTTCTGTGTACTTTCCGGCGGTCTGGTTGCAGTAGTAATTTAACGGGCTTGCCGTGTTGGTCGCGGCCTGGGCGCTCGCCGTCGGTGGCCACGAGGCAAGCAGAAGGAGGAGGTGGAGGAGGAGGAGCATGGCGAAGATGAGGTTAAGATTGCAAGTGAAAACAACCCCTACAGTGCTATTATAAGTTTGAACTCTGGTTCGGTCCTTTCGGAGGTGTAGGAGGTGCTAACACCTCCACCAGATCTGACCGTCCATCTGCCAGGGGTAAGGTTGTACATTCATGTGCACCTACGTTGATTAGACGGTTAAGTGGTGAAAAAATGACGGCTGAGAGGGGAGGAACTCAACTTAATAAACTCGGTGAGCATGCGGGACAACGAAAAGGTTTGGCGGCGTTGTAACTATTCGGATGAAATTACTTCTTTGCCCACTTTACCTAGCACCACTCGTGCACACCACTCAGAGACACCGGAGGTGTTAAAATCATGAGAACCGTTGGATGAGCTATATTGGATGGCTGAGAACAAGCGAATGTACTTTGGCTTTCCTTGTCTCAGGTCATTGGAGAACAAAGTCGTTACAGAGACTCGAGACTGCCGGCCAAGTGGAAAGAACCAGGGTTTAATCTTTTAGGAGCAAAACAATTTTGGCTGCCAGTGAAAGAAACGAAATAACGAAATTTCGTTCAAATTTCAGACGAAAAAAATTCAATTTTTTGATGAAATTTAACCAAAATTTGAATAAAATTTGAACAAATTTCAAATAGTGCAAATTCGGCCGAATTCTAACGGAATGAAATCTATTTCGTTGGGGAATGGACGAAATTCCGGTCAATTCGCGAAATTTCGGACGAAATTTGTAACACTGGAAAGAACTATCAACACGATCGAGCACATGGGGAGAACGTTAACGCACGAAAACTAGCTGCCACTTGCATGCAGCTTGGTTCTGTACTTCTCTTGACTTATGTTAGATTTATATGATTCGAGCTGCCAAATGGACGACGTTGGTCAGCTTCGGAACTTGCCGCGAGGGTACCGAGCACCACTGCAAAAATCCGGTGATTCTGACTTTTTGTTCTTTACTACAGGATGAACATCTTTCCGACGTGGAACGGGGCTATAAAATTCTTGAACTTGATCGTCGAAAACGATCTAATATATAGATGGTTGACTGGTAATCGATAGGATTGAATTGGACTTTTCTCTCAGCGCCGGCAGATGTTCGACAAAACTAATATTATCACCTGGTATTTGACACACACCATTTAGCCTACGCCTTCGGATTTCTCAAGGTTGTTCCCTATTTCTTATTGACAAATATCAATACAAATGAATTGCGGATGCACGCAACAACTAGAAAATTACATTACGTTTTGCCAGAGCTCGATTAGTGCAAGCAAAAATAGGGCCATATAGGCCCATAGCTAACAAACTTTGTATGGACCGGGCTACCATGGTCAGTACGGTAATTTACTCTAAACCAGGCGAGTTATCTACACAACTGTGCAGCTACAATACTCAATCATGTTTATATTTGAAGACAAAGTTGTCTTTGTTATATGTACCATCCTAACTTTTGTAACCGGATTCTTGAGCATGAAAATGTGGGATTTTTAAAACTTTTAATGCATGCTACTGTTATTTGAGTTTTCTGTAGATGAATTGAAGTTTTGTCGAATTTTAACTTTGGCAAAGTCAATCGGCAAAATAAAAACCTAAGTTAAGGTCATGAAATTTGAAAGAAAATTAGAATGAAATCTGAATTTAAGTAGCCGAACCGAGAGTGAATTGAAATTCGAATTTAAAAGAATAGGCAAAGGAAAAGAAAATTAAAAAAACCCCAAATCCGGTTTGGGCCAAAACCTGACTCGACCCAGCCCATCTAATTATTTCCTTATCCTTTTTTCTTCCTTTTTCTCTTTTCTTTTCTTCTAGGCCGGCCCATTTTCCTCCCCTCCTTCCCGGCACATCGACGTCCGGCCTACCTGGCTTTCCTTCCTCCTCTAGCCCTACACTTCGTGCCGACTACACCGAGCGCCACCGCTTGTAGCCATGCCACCACCTGAGCCATGCATCACCACCGTCCTCGCTGCCTGTACCACAGCCCCATCGATGCGACACCGCGCATGCCCCGACCGAGCTCGTAGGACCAGCTCTCTCCCTGTCACTCCACCTGTCAGCATCACACAATGCCATGCCACCGAGCACAGCAATGCACCTATCTTGCCATCCCCTTAAAGCCGTAGCTGAGGTGTGCACCTAGACCCCCTCCATCTCCACACTATATCCCCTATATCCCCTCTTCCCTCGAAAAGAAAAGAGGAGAATGAGCTCATGGAGTGCACACCCCTGCTTTTCGCCACCGCCGTTGCCACAGAGCTGCTCAGCTAAATCCTAGCCACAACCCCTTGCATTTTGAGCACGCCTCAGCCTCCTATAACTCGTGCTCACCCTGCTCTACCTCCCCCTCCACAGAATCGGCGCTGATGATGTAACGACCCTGTTTTAGGGAACAAAGCCGTCGTACGTCCTACAATAGCCCAGGAGCTCAGTTGCGGACAAAAAGAATATCATGCCTACTCACAAACATTTAAAATGGTTAATTTAATTAAAATAAAGACCTAACGGTTAACTTTAATAGTTTTAAGGGTGTCCAAACCCAAAACTTAACTTACAATCAGAAGAACTAAACAAAACTCCACAGGAATACTTGAGTGCGGTCGTAACCCTAACACGAAAACTTGTAATTTCCTTTCTTCATCTATCTTTGTGTTGGTGGAAAATGAAGTAAGACTAAGTATAATTAGCCGTACTCAACAAGTCACATGGGAAAATGCTATATAACTACTTGTCAAGGATTTTCAAGAAGTGGGGATATAATAGTTTTATTAAAGCATTTGTGGATGCAATTTTATTTGTAAATATTTTTAAACACAAAAGAACAATAACTTCTCAAGGAATTAGGGTTTCAAAACATGATTACCGGATCTCAACATTTCCAAATTATTTCCAAATCTGCTAATGCTTCGTAATTGGAATCACCCATTAAACACTGCTTCATTTCTTCGACCACACTTGGCTTCGACCACGTTGTCTGGATCAACCACACGGATCTCCGACTATGCTGGTCCCTAACCATGTTTGTTTCGACCTCTCAGATCTTGACCACGTCGACCATGTTGATTTTTGGCAATGTTTGTCTTCGATCACACAGATCTATGACCACTACGTCGATCTTCAACCACGTAATTTTAAGCATGTCAGTTCGACCACACAGGCCTCGACCACGTTGGTTCAACCACGCTGGTTTTGATCACATAGATATTGACCACGTTGTCTGACCATGCTAGTTTGACTACGCCGGTTCCGACCACACTGGTTTTGATTACATAGATCTCGACCACGTCGATTCCAACCACGTTGGTTTCAACCACTTTGATTTTCGATCACGTCGATCTTTGACCACACAGGTCATCGACCACATCGATCTTCGATCTCGTTGGTTCGACTACATCGGCTCGACCATGTTGGTTCCTGACCACATTGATCTTTGACCACACAGGTCTTCTGACCACCAACAGACGTGGTAGTTCTGTGATTACATGCCGGTAATTCCGACTAGTAGTAGTACCACAGAATACACTGCGATAGTTTTGATTTCCCTGAGAGGTGCATACACTTCAACAGATTTTGCAAAACACATATGCAAGCTATAATATCATACACACAAGGATTATCCTTGATTTTCAACAAGTTGTAAAATATATTTGTATACTTTTAGAATCATGACACACATATTACATATATGACCTTCGACTATTTGCAAATAAAAACCTCATACTAAAAAGAATGGAAACATGGACTTGAAACACATGCAAAATACATTCGCAATGTATAGTCTCATGTTACACGGATTCAATACATAAATCAAAACTATTTACAAAACATATTCACAAATACAAGTCTCATGCCAAGGAAAGTTAGAGTAAGTGAAGTTGATCTATTAACACATGATGAGACTCAAATTACTAGACATGACCCCTCTTAATAGTATGACAACTTATACTAGCAAGCCGGTCTTCCAACCAAACATCAAGATCGGTAAAAGACTAGGAAAATATCATTAGCCCTAACTAGCTGTACCTTTACTTTGAGTCATAGTCTTGGCATGCATCAACTCATGATGCAGTCTTTACTTCAACTCCATCAACACATAATGGATCTTTACTTGACTTGGTGATCAACACATGATCATCTCCTCTTAGACATGCATTAACTCAAGATGCATCCACAGTTGACTTGATGATATTCAACACATGAAGTCATCCCAAGTCTTCATCATTTGTGGAACCTAACATATTCATTTAACTCATGAAAACTATTAGTCCACAAAACAATTGTCATCAATTATCAACCTTCACCATTAACTCATAATGAAGGAACTAGATTCTACAATCTTCTCTTTTTGGTAATTTATGACAGTCTCAACAAATAGTGAGATAAAAATTTGTTTGCAAGTATACATCATGTACACAACACTTGTATACTCTAAGATAAGCTTTTAAAGTAAATCTTACTTATTCGGTTGTTAGTAATCATCTAACCATTAACACATAATGGAAGAACTAGATGACAACCCGATTATGAGTATATATAAACTACACAAACTATATATACACATATATATACTCAATGGATATGTTTCAAAATAAAGATCCTTGATATGTGGAAATGGAATATGGATCAATACTAATAAAATCATAAAATATAAAGTGAACCCCCCCTAAATGTGTGCATGTAAGAATGTATTGTGAAATCATATGCTACGGAAAGCTAGAACAAGTGAGGTTGAGCTATTAACACATGATGAGACTCAAGCTACTAAATATGACCCCTCTTAATAGTACGACAACCTATACTAATGATCTAGCCTTCCAGCCAAGTACCAAGACCAGTAAAAGACTAGGAACACATTCTTAGCCCTAGCTAGTCATAACTTTGCCTTGAGCATCCTCTTGAAGTTTGATGACACACATTTTCACTTCAAGTTCGGGTCATCGACTTGACATGCATCAACACATGATTCACTCTTTACTTGACTTGATGATCAACCCATAATCATCTCCTCTTGAAAGTCTTGATCAACTTCTCTTCGGGATCTTGATCAAATCATGATCATCTTCTCTTCTTGATGGTATTCAACTCATGAAGCTATCTTTTATCCCGCATTTTGACTTGATAATCTTCAACATATGAAGTTATCCTCATTTGTGGAATCTAACCTATTCATCAAACTCATAAAAAATATTAGTCTACAAATCAATTGGCATTAATTACCAAAACATCAGCATTAACTCATAATGGAGAGACTAAATTCTGCATTCTTCCCTTTTTTTTGATAATTCATGACAATCTCAACAAGTAATGAGATACAAATTGATTTGCGGGTATACAATATATACACAACAATTGTATACTCTAATATAAGCTTTCTACGTAATTAACTCATTTGAATGAAAATGTTTACTTTGAAATTAATTGCTAGGAAAGCTTACACATCCGGTTGTCATTAATCATTCAACCATTAATACATAATGGAGAACTATGTGACAACCCGATTGCGAATGATTGAGATTAAATCAATCATCAGTATATATTAACTACACAAGGTATATGTACCAAAAGGATTGTTTCTAAGTAAATATCCTTGATATATGAAAAAAATAGATCAATACTAATGAAACCACAAAACATACAGTAAACTCTCTCTAAATGTGTGCATATAAGAATGTGTAATTAAAACATATGCACATATTCATCGTAGACTTTTGGTGAAGTTCAATCTATATTTTGAATCCGAGAAATGCATTAAAATATAATAATATGATGTAGAAGGCATATCTCCATGATTTTTATCTCTTTATCCAAATGAGACATAAGCAATTTACAAACTGGTTAGTCTCACAATTGTATTTGTCATTAACCATATCCAAATAAGACTAGCCAATATGATAATCAATAATCACATTAGTCTCGCAATTATATTTATCATTATCACCAAAATCAACTTAATGAAGTTTGAACTTACACAATATTTACTCTAAATTAGCATACAAACATGCCTTCAGAAGCCTCAAAGGTATTCCAGATATTTCATCATTCATCCACAACTGCAGCAGCTAGCCATCCCAACAAAAAGCCAGGCTGCCAAACAATCTTCCAGGAAAATCTATAGCTGTTTTCAGCTCAAAAAGCCAAAAACAGCTTTGCAGGAAAAAAAAGCTATAGCTCTATCAAATAGGGTCTTAGGGTGTGATCGTTTCGGCTTCAGCTTCTGGCTTATTTTTTACTATTTATAAATTTCGTCTTTTTCTGAATTTTTGGCTTTTTTTAGCTTTTTTGCCGGTTCTTTTTTTCCCCCGAATTTGTTTGCATTATATGTGATGGGCTAATATGTTTTTTCTATTTTTAATTTTTTTAAATTTAATTATGCTACATAAGCTTCTGTCAGCTACAGTGTTTTTTCAGCCAGCTACAGTGTTCTTCAGTCATAAGCCACCAAAAATAAACCTAAATGATCACCACCTTAAACTCGCATCTAAACTTACACGTAGGAAATTAAGAGTTCCTTCGTCATAACTGGGCCACACAACTAGTTATAGAGTAGGGCCGAGTTGCGTCCTCAGATATTCTAGTTTATTGGTTGATTTGAGATTTTAGTTAGGTGAAGGGCACAATCGATCGAGAGGATCACACGGCACCACCGAGGAGTATGTAACACAACCATTACGTCGGATGCATTGGCGCGTGGGCTAAGAGATCAACAGAACAGAGTCCGGATCACAGAAGAACAGTTAACAGGTCCGTTCTAGCTCTCTATTCTTCCGTTAGCACTTTCAGCTGGTGGCGTCATTCACGAGAATTTAGAGATTGCGTCGTGTCTGTTGCGTCACACTCTATGATGCACCCCACCCGTAAAGTAGGACGGTGCTTTCGACCTTTTTTTTTTCCTGCCATTTCAGATTTGCCAACGCAAGGACTGATGCGTGCTTG